>CM065180.1:5706470-6285518 GCA_033026295.1 Channa striata | reverse complement strand
CAAAGCAGTATCCCTCACGGTGCCCACCAACACATACAACACCTTAAGCATACAATTATTTACAGTGCCCTTAATGCCTCGGGGCCCTGCCCCTAGCCCGCTCGGCCAGCTGAGTTGCTACAATATTGTTTACATTAATGTTTAGATTCTTCCGTTCTATAGTGGTCCTATGTGGTTTCAATTTTTTAACTGCCCACTCACTCTTTTGTTAAGTAGCCTCGCCTGGTTATAACATTGTTGTACCTATGTTTCATTCACTTTGATAGTTTTTTTTTTTTTTTTTGTCATTTGACATGCTGTTAACTTTGTATTTTGATTTTTATGAAAACTTGTTTGTTCAGGGTTTTGTTTTCTGTAAGCATCCTCTTCCTTAGTTCCCCTGACTTGCTATTGTTTGATTGTATATTGTACACTTAACCAATATTTATTTACCTTACAAATAATTTATCGGCTTATTACAGAGTTTTGTTTTCCCACTCTTATGTTACTCCCTTTTACAACAAGCCAGGGTTGCAACATAAATGGGGGCTCGTCCGGGAGCCCAAGCTGCAAGAGCTGGAGATATGCAAGCTGGAAATTGAGGCTGACAAAGCTGTCCATCTAAGAAAATTGGACAACAACAGCAAATGCTGAACTAACACTTTCAGATACTCTGTTTGGTTCTATTCTTGCAGACCACGACACCCTTGACAGTAAACCTTGGGAAGCCGATGTGGTCAGCCTCATGAGATGCTGGAGAGTTCAAACCCAGAGGTTTTAAAACCTGAGGGTGCACTGACTATAACACGTAAGCAACTTCAAGCTCTGCAGAAAGAGGATCCCACATTACGCTCTTGTTTCTCAGGTGTAGTAAGTGCTGACATGAACAAGGATCAAAGGGGAAAATATACTCTAGAGCATGATATGTTGGTCCCCTCAAAATGCACAGGGAGGGGACTGGAGTGTGGTATAGCAAATTGTTGTCCCTTCTGTTTACAGACAGAGGGTGTTAGTCTTAGCACATGAGGGTCAGTGGTCAGGACATTTACAAATCAACAAAAGCTATCAACTCATCTTAAAACAATTTTTTTGACCAGGATTAAAAAGAAATGTATCCCAGTTCTGTTGCAGTTGTCATGTTTGTCAACTAGTTGGGAAGCCAAACCAATCACCTCCCTCTGCCCCCTTACAACCCATTCCTATCATGGAACAACCATTCGAGCGCATTATAATTGACTGTGTATGCCCCTTACCTAAAACAAAAAGTGGAAACCAATACTTAGTGACACACTGTTATGTGTGAAGCAAACCCGATTCCCTGAAGCTGTGCCGTTACGAAAAATAACTGCAACCTCTATTGTGAAGGCTCTGACAAATTTCTTTTCAGTATTTGGACTTCCAAAAGTATTACAGACTGACCAAGGTACTAACTTTCAGTCTAAACTCTTTAAGCAAGTAAAAACACTAAATGTGACACATAGTGTATCCAGTGTCTATCACCCAGAGTCTCAAGGAGCACTTGAACGTTGGCACCAAACCTCAAAATCCATGCTAAAGAAATACTGTTTTGAAACTGAAAAGAATTGGGATGAAGGTATCCCAATTTCTTCTGTTTGCTGCATGTCAGGCTGTACAAAAGTCACTTGGGTTTAGTCCTGCTGAATTAGTATTTGGACACACTCCCAGTGGACCAATAAGAGGTTTAAAAGAGCAGTTTTTACAAAGTTCTGATCTTTCTCATCAGAAACTTGCTGATTATGTGCAACAGTTTCGTAACTGGCTAGCTCATGCTAATGCAATTGCTAAAGAATGCTTAACCAAAACCCAGAGCTCAATGAAAAGACAGCACGATCCATCTAGTCTAAAAAGAGAGTTTCAAATTGGTGATGAAGTGCTTGAATTACTACCAGTACCCAGTTCGGTTGACCATCTGTTGCCTACCTAGCGGGTTGAGTTGTTAACCTTAATCCAGGACTTAAATGATCTTTTTAAATGATGTCCTTATGCAAACACATGTATTAAAACATGACATTGTGGTGAAGACCGATAAGCCTATAAAACAACATCCGTATCGTGTTAACTCAGCAAAACGCGAACTCATGAGACAGGAAACTGACCATCTATTGCAACATGGTTTAGCTAAACCCAGTTCAAGTGCATGGAGCTCCCCATGCTTATTAGGTGAGACCAGATGGTTCTCCCTGCTTTATTACGGACTATCGTAAGGTGAACGCCATCACTGTGGCAGATTCCTTTCCGTTACCTTGTATGGAAGACTGTGTAGATGAGGTAGGCAACGCCCGGTATGTGACTAAGTTATACTTATTGAAAGGTCATTGGCAAGTGTCACTGACTGAACGTGCCGCTGAAATCTCTGCTTTTTTAACTCCTGACAGATTTTTACAGTATACAGTTATGGCCTTTGGCATGTGCAATGCTCCTGCCACTTTTCAACGCCTAACAAATCTTGTCCTTGCTGAGGTTCCATACTGTAGTGCTTATCTAGATGATCTTGTTGTGTATACTACTACATGGGAAGAACACATCAAGAACTTACAAGTATTTACTAA
Source organism: Channa striata (assembly GCA_033026295.1). NCBI lineage: Eukaryota > Metazoa > Chordata > Actinopteri > Anabantiformes > Channidae > Channa > Channa striata. Next base: position 6,282,969 of record CM065180.1, on the reverse strand, counting down.
ACTGAAACGTGCTTCACTCACACTCAACCTCGCAAAATGCGAGTTTGGCAAAGCAACCATACTTGGGTAAGCAGGTAGGACAGGGAAAAGTGAAACCTGTTGGACAAAAAGTGTCTGCCATTGTTGACTATCCCATTCCAACAACTCGATGTGAACTACGGCGGTTCCTAGGAATGGCTGGTTACTATCTTAACTTTTGCAGAAATCTTTTTACCATTGTACAAACGTTAACCTCTTTACTCAGTCCAAAAGTAAACTTTACCTGGTCCCCTGAATGTCAGGCCGCTTTTGACAGTATCAAATCTTTGCTTTGTCATGCTCCAGTTCTTGCTGCCCCTGATATAGCTCGCCCTTTCAATTGGAAATGGATGCCAGTGCAGTGGAAGTTGGTGCTGTGCTCTTAAAGGAGGATGTTCAACGGATCGATCATCCTGTTGCATATTTCTCCCATAAGTTCAACAAACACCAACACAATTCTGTTATTGAGAAAGAAACTCTACACTATTATTAGCACTACAGCACTTTGAAGAATATGTTGGTTCCTCCCGCTCCCCAGTTATCATTTACACAGATCACAATCCCCTAACATTCCTTTCTCTGATGTATAACCACAACCAGCGCCTCATGAGGTGGGCCCTGATGGCTCAGAATTTCAACTTAGATATTTGGCACAAGAAAGGAACTGAAAATGTTATGGCACATGCATTGTCCAGAATATGAATATTTAGTGAATGCAAAAGTGAATGCAAACCTTGCTGGTGTGCATTTTATGGGGTGGGGTATTACGGTCCTAGGCCTTTAGGTTGTCTCTTTTAAAGTTACATTCCTTATGTAAATCTGCTGTGTCAACACTCCTCCCTGATTGGTGGATCACCATAACTACTGTGGCCAGCCAATCACCGTTCCGTTCCGTTCCGTCTCGTGACATATGTTAACTTGCTGACAAGGAATACCTTTTGTCTAGTTAACATTAGGTTTTAGGGATGCTGCATTGTTGTACCTGTAGAGGCCTTACGCGTGTCCAATGGTCCAAAAAAGATCCACTTCAGAGATCGTATGTATTATAAAAACGTTGTAGATTTATTAATCTTCTGTGTTCTTTAGTACAACTAATACTCAACTGAGCACGGTAAGAAAACTGTGTGCCTCCACAGCCAAACACTGGTCTAATATTATGACTTGCTGCTCCAGTCCATTTCTAACAGCCAGAAAAGCAATACAAACATTAGTTTCCTTGATGATCACTTGCAGGCTTAGAAGGCACCATCTGATGTTGTACATACATTAGATACTAGTTGTCTATCTACTGACACAGCATAACTGCAGAAAAATATATAAGCATGGAACAAACATTTGAGAAAGTTATCATTGGCTTGTACATACCCGGGCCCTAATTGTGCACCAATATTAAGGAATATTTGACTTAATGTTGGAAACAATTACTAAATCACAGTGAACAATGAAACATTTGTACCCGTATTAGGTGTAGCAAATGTTTAACAATAGTAAATATCTGAAGTCTAACAATGAACACCAGAACATTAAAAGGTCAACAATGAACATTAGAACTAATCTGAAGAATTTAGCTTGAATATCTGAACGTTAAGAGAATACATTTGTAATAGTGAACATTGACACGTTAAACATTGGAACATTAAAGGCCTAACTATGGCATTAATCAAACTTGAAGATCTTCTATCTTCTTACTTCGGTGTCAGAGGTCTCTCTTAAGTTACCTTTGATAGTTTTTTTTTTTGTTTGTTTTGTCATTTGACATGCTGTTAACTTTGTATTTAGATTTTTATGGAAACTTGTTTGTTCTGGGTTTAGTTTTCTGTAAGCATCCTCTTCCTTAGTTCCCCTGACTTACTATTTGATTGTATATTGTACACATAACCCCTATTGATTTACCTTACAAATAAATTATCTGAATATTACAGTTTGTTTTCCCACTCTTATATTACTCCCCTTTACAATGAACCAGGGTTGTAACAGTCTGCCTTAGACTTTCTGTCCTGAAATGTACTTTCATCTTCTGTAATCATTCTAGTTTTGTCTTCCTCAGTGGGGTGAATTTATGTTAGTCTTCCCTTTTCTTTTTCTCCTGTATTTGTTAAAGTTGATTTTCTTGCCATACTTCCTCTTGTCTGGATGCACTTGGGTCCACCCTGAATACAAACGCAGACAGTACTATAAGCTTGGTGCATGCCATTTCCAGGTGATAGAACAAGTGGGCCTGAATTACTTGTCTCTTAACATCCTCCCAGACATAAAGATGGAGAAAGGATGAAATCAAGTTTGCAGGTCTGGAACATCACAAGGTTGAAATTAATGGGAGGGAGCCTTGTCTTGTAATGCTTGGAGCCAGAAAGGTAGGTGAGAGGTAAGTCTATTGACAATTTTCAAGTACTATTCCTGTGGTTGGCAGGAACCAAGAAGGGATGTTCAGCACACTAACTAATGATACCTCTCCTCCAAAGCCAGTTTGACAATTAGCAGTTCTCAGTTACCAATATCACATTTGACTACATTCAGTCAAATGATGAGAAAAGAAAGATGAATAAGGTGATCCATAGAGCATTGGAAAAGGAAAGCACCAACTCCAGTATCAGATGTGTACACAACAATGCACTGACACTCAAGACCAGGAAATGTAAGAATGGGGCAGTGCTAAAGTCTTCAAGAGGCCAAAGGCTTCATCAGCTTCCAGGGCACAGGTGAACTTTCCTTTGGTAGAGATGAGTGAATGCAAAGAAGCACAAATGAAACTGTAACTTAGATGAATTGCCTGTAAAAGTCTGTCAAACCAAAAAAGAATTAAAGCTGTTTTTGGTAAATTTTTAGGAGTTCACTATTTCTGGACTGCCTCCACCTTGGCTTGGTCCATCTCAATGCTGCCTGCCAAAAGGTTGAATCCCAGGAAGGAGACATTGGGCAGTTATTTTGCATGAGATGTCACCAAGTTAAAAAGCTTCAAATAAGAAGCATTGTTTTTATAAAAATGAACAACAGCAGTAAAGATTTACATTTGGCAGATGCGTATATCCAATGCAAGGTTCAAGGAAAGCAAAAATCTAAGTCAAGGTGAAAGTGTCAAAGCAAAGTACTATCAGAAGAACTGTTTCCATTTCATGACACGTGAGCATAAGAAAAAGCAGAATTTTTTTAAAGCGCAAAGATGCAGAAAAGTTCTGTTTTTAGTAGTTTTTTTTAATTATTGAAAGTTAAGTTGCTAAGTGTGCAGAGTTAGGCAGCTCATTCGACCATGGTGAAATCACTCATTTGAAGAGCTTTCCTTGGTGTCTTCTGAGTGGTGCTGGGATCACCAGACGTTTGCTGGCCAAGCACAGCGGACGGGAAGGATTATAGACCTGAATGGTTGAGTTGAGGTAAGCTGGGGCTGTAGAGTTGACCACTCTGTAGGCAAGAGAAAAAGCTTTGAACTTAATCGTTGCAGCCACAGGCAGCCAGTGCAGAGATCTGAAGAACGATGTGACCGACCTAATCTTCAACTTTTCAACTTCATTTTATTTATATAGCATCAATTTACAACAAAGTAATCTCAAGGCACTTTATATAATAAAGTCAAGGCTATACAAACATTTAGAGAAAACCCAACAAATCCCCCATGAGCAGCCATACACAACATTGGAGAGGAAAAACTCCCTTTAACGGAAGAAACCTCCAGCAGAACCAGGCTCAGTGTGGACGGCCATCTGCCTTGACCAGTTGGGGTGTGAGGAAAGTGGAGAGAGAAAAGAACAGAGCAACAAAAGCAACAACAAAACAATGGGCAGGTTGGTAGAACCAGTAGCTGCCACTAGAAGACACAGCGCCAAATCCGGGGACACCTGAAGACAGGGACAGACAGAGGGGGACAGAGAGGGAGAAAGAAGACTACGGGACAAAGAAGACAGAGTTAATGTCATACAGTGGTGACATTATAGATGTGGGGTAAGAGTAGAGAGTGAACAGAAAAGGAAAGTAGTTTAGTGCATTGAGAACCCCAGCAGTCTAAGTCTATAGCAGCATGATTATAACCAAATATAAGCCTAATCAAAGAGGAAGGTTTTGAGCCTAGTCTTAAATGTAGTGAGGGTGTCTGCTTCCCGAATCTGGACTGAGCTGGTTCCACAGGAGAGGAGCTTGATAGCTAAAGGCTCTGTCTCCCATTCTACTTTTGGAAATTCTGGGAACCACAAGTGGGCCTGCATTTTGGGACCGAAGTGGTCTAGTAGGATGATATGGTACTAGGCGATCTTTTAGGTATGATGGAGCTTAAGCTTTTATAAGTCAGAAAAGAGTTTTAAATTCTATTCTACATTTCATGGGAAGCCAATGAAGAGAAGCTAATGAAGGCAAAATATGATCTCTCATACCAATCCCAGTCAGTAATCTTGCTGCAGCATAATATTTTGTGATCAATGGTGTCAAATGCAGCACTAAGATCTAGCAGAACTAGTATAGAGACAAGTCCATTATCTGAAGCCAGAAGAAGATCGTTGTGACTTTAATCAGTGCAGTTTCTTTGCTATGATGAACTCTAAATCCTGACTGAAATTCTTCAAACAAGTCGTTTCTGCGCAGGTGATCACAGAATTCTTTTACAACTACTTTTTCATGTATTGTAGAAATAAAGGGGAGATTGGATATTGGTCTGTAATTGTCTAAAACACCTGGATCAAGAAAAGTTTTTTTAAGTAGAGGTTTGATTACAGCTACCTTATAGGTACCTTTGTCACATATCCTGTTTGTAAAGATAGATTAATGATATCTAATACGAACGTGTCTAATAAGGGTAGAGCATCTTTGAGCAGTCTAACTGGAATAGGGTCTAGCAGACATGTTGGTTTAGATGCCATAAAGTTGAAATTAACTCAGCAGGGTCTATGAGCACAAAGCATTCTAAAAGGGACTGAGGACTTACTGATGATTCTAATTCTGTTGTATTTGTGGGGAGGGTCTGGTGAATTTTGTTTCTAATAGCTAGAGTTTCATATATTTATTATATGAAGATAAAATGCTACAGTTCACTACATAAACACATTCAACTGATAAACGTCTGAGTTTGGAAGAATAAATCCGGTCAGGCCTTGTTGAATTGTTTTGTTACAAGTACAGCATTATAATAAGCTTCAAACATTAAAGAAAAATTGTTTTAGAGCGAGCTGGCACAACGCCATGAGGTCATGTGACGAACGTCTGGTCTGAAGTAGGATTCAGTGATTTTTATCAGGAGTGGAGCTTCCAGTTCCAATAATATTAGACAGTTTTGTCATTTACAAACCAACCACTTTTATTGTTGATGCTGTGTTTTCAAATTTAATCTCTTCAGTTGTTGCCAGTTCTTTAGTTTATAGGTTGCAGAAAAGCACTTGCGGTTTTAAGAATGGATGATTGATTTATAGTGACAAAAGTTTAGCTTTGCGTTTACCGTAGCTTGTATAAGTTAGACGCTGAGTCATGATACAAACAGAATAAATCTACATTTCCAGAAAAGAGCAGGATGCAGCCGTTAGTAGTTCCATCCCTTTATGAACCATTGCCCAAGCTGAAACGATTCCTCAGAACAGGGTGAGGTACAATAGAGCATGTGGCAACACTGGATTCCTGCAGCCATGTTTGCTTCTTAGTAACAAGTGTGTTTTATAATAACCCCCCGAAAACAGATAAAGCTCTTTATTTATGCTTTGTGCAAAAATGTAATTCTTAAGTACAAAAACAAAGACCCACCTCAGTTAACATCTACATTTTACTGCATTTCCTGCTGTTCTTTCTCACACAGCTTCTTGTCTCTGTATCACCTGTGTCTGCTGACAGATGAGCTGAGCCGAAAATATAGGATTCATAATTTCTTCTTAAAGATAGAAGTAAAGAACAATGTATTGTTGGGCATCAATAGAGAATGGCAGCAGTGCTCCATGGTGGAGAGGTGATTGTGTGGTCCTGTTTGTCGCCAGCTCCTGGAAGTTTCTTCCCACCCTGTTGACAACAGCTCCCCACACTGACTGATCTGTCTACTGGCCTGTAGATTCACTGAGGACTGACTCCTCCTGCAGTAAGCGTATTATGTCACTTCCTGTTTCTTCACACTGTTTCGGGTCTCTGCCGAAGGATTGTTCACTGGTTAATCGTAGCTGTTTTCTAAATTAGTGATTTCTCTGTATATAAACTATCACTTGGGGCATAAGATTTGTCTACGCAAACACCTGCTCTCCTGAAATAAAAACAAACTAGCTAACGCTAACTAAACTTAATTGATCTTAGCTTCGTTAGCCTAGCACCTAGCAATGGCTTCTCTGTCTCCTTCTCTCTCTCCTCTGACTTGCTCTGTCTGCCACATGTTTAGTTTTTCCTCTCCCTATTTTAGTGATAATGGTACTTGTAATAAGTGTAAGGTTCTTGCAGCTTTGGAGGCGAGGCTCTAGGATTTGGAAGCACAGCTCCACACCATGACAAACAATCCAGCTAGTCAGGCCCCGGTAGCTGGTGCGGACCAACCCAGCATAGCCACGGTTAGCTGTTCCCCAGCAGCCGGGAACCCAGGCCGGCTGGATGACGGTTCGTAAGAGATCTAATGCTAAACAGACGCCAGAGGTTCACCACCAGCTGGTTCACGCAACTTTACCAAAACAATGTCGGAATCTGTAGTTTTCTTTGGACCCCTGCCAAATCTGATCAGTGACGACATATATAGCAGCATGTCTCCACTCAACCGCTGGCTGTCTAGGTGGTGTCCAGCAAACGATGTGGGCTACATAGACAATTAGAGAAGTTTTTGGGGAAAACCTAGGCTGATTAGGGGAGATGTCATCCATCCTACTTTGGATGGTGGCATTGTCTTATCTAAAAATATGGCTGATTTTATTAGACAACCAAAAGTTTGACAGTCCAGAGTTGAGCCTAGGATGCAGAGATCCAGTCCTACACGCCTGCAGTATCCTTACTGCCGTCACCCCCCCACAACTCCCACATTCCTATAGAGACTGTGTCTGTTCCCGATTAACTAAATTTTACAAACTAAAAATGATCACAAGAGGAGTTAATCATAATAACTCAATAAAAATCAGGACAGGAGCCCAGGGCCAGAATAAACAATCTCACAAAAGGTACAAGTGTGTGTGACTTACAATACCAAGATCGCTGGAAGAGAGGCCAGGGGTGAGTTTTGCAGCAATGGGTGCTCTGGTATACAGGCGTGAGCGGGCTAGGCTGGTGAGTGTAAGGCAGACAGGTTTTCGGATGACGAAATATAAAATCCGGACAAGGAGGCAGGTAAATCTTACAAGCACGAGGATACCAGAGGCACGGGCAGGATAAACAGACAAAGCAGGCAGGTTAGCTGTAGATAGGTTCATAAAGCCGCTTAGCAGGCTATCTCCCCGTGGAAAGATTAACAGCGAAACAGGGTAGTGTTGAGTTGTAGCACAACCATGTAGAGAGACAATCTGACAGAGAGCTGTGGTGAATATGACTTATAAATAGGCAGGGGAGGGAACAGGTGAAAACAATCAAGGTGAGTGATTATGGTAAAGTTCGCAGAATTAATTAAAGAGCGGGGACAGGACGTGGAGGAAACAGGTAACAAAATAAAAGTCCACGCAAGGAAGTGGAAAAGTGGCTGAACCGTGACAGTCTAGTGCTCTTTGTTCCTCGTTTGTGTTTTATTTTTCCCTTCAAGCTGCAGCTGGTTTTTGGTTTCCTGCCAGTGTCTTTCCCTCCACCTGACCGATCGCTCTTACCCACTCAGATTTTATTCCTCAAACTTCCATGGTTAACTTCACCAGTCGTTATCATTTTTACTTACCTGTTTCCTTCTCCTTAGTTACAGTCCATTTCCCAGACGCTGTTGTCCGCAGTGCATCTCCGAATGAGATCGAGGTCCAGGTTGTTTCCAACTTTGTGGGTCTGAGGAGTGGAGACCAGTCTCAGGTCAAACATGTTCAGAAGAGAAAGCACATCACCCACCTGAGGTTTGTCCAGGTGGGTGTTGAGTTCTTCCATGATGATGAGAGGAGTGCCATCATCAGGGAACTGTGACAGCAGCATAATAAGCTCGCGTGATCAGTAGATCACAATTGCATGGGCTGTAGTTGATGCCGTAATACTAATGGCATGATATAAAGATGATTTAAGTTTACCTGTGTTACTCATGCTTCTGTGTATTTCTGTTTCTCTTTTTGTCCCTCACATTCCTCCTTCATCCAGGGGCACACCTGAATTCAATCGGTGCTCAGATGGAGGGAGGGTGAGGGGATAAAGGGAAGTAGGTAGTGCAGGAATCAGGAGATGAACACATGCACACACAGAGGAAGCTGCATTTCGGTTGATAAGGAGTTTTCTCAATAATAATTTAACAATAAATGTTTGAACTCTTCATTAACCTGCTTTTAAAGAAGACTTATATTTAGAAAGAAGAAACTCATCCTTTTCTAATCTGAGACACGACAACATGCAGTCTCCATAATCACTGGGATGAAATCATACTTTCTATTCATGTGACTTGCTCCTCTGATATCATGCAGTTTAAAAGATGCCTGACCTGGTACTGCTGGCCATCAGTGTTGGGGAACATTACCAAGTAATTAATTAGTTACTTTAAAGCGTTAACTTTTGAGAAAAGTAACTGGACTACTTTTCTGTAGCCGAAAATGAAAACTTCTTTGTGATTCCTCGTGCATGTTGTTTTAGTCAAGACCTTTATAGTTATTCGACCATCATAAAACAGTGACACGTTGCCCCATTCACACTCTATTGTACATTATTACATTTAAAAACTGTAAAATTGTCAGCCTAGTACAGAGGCCGAAATCACATACCTGAACACAAACACATATGTCACTATTAAATTAAAGTTACAGGCTTTTTGAACATGTACATGAATGACTTTAAATAAAGTGCATGCGCTTTATCTATTAGTCCAGCATGCAGCCAGTGCTGACAGAAACAGAAAATTCACAGCAGATTCTGTTATGTTGACCAGTCCAGAAATCGGAAAAGGTAACAGATCTTAAAGGTAACGGACTACAATCCAAGTACATCATGGCATTAATGTCCCAGCCATTCATTCAGTTTCTTCCTCCCCATTAGCCTTGATGGCCTTAAGCAGTAAATTATGGCCTCTGCAGCTGGTGCAGATTTAGTTCCATGCCACTACACTTCAATGGATTTAATAACCATTTTTCACTGGCCTGCGATGGCCACAGCATATTCAGCATAGTCACCTGTTCCAAATCTGTTCCAAACAGGGGAATATGCTGAATATGCTGAAAGAAAACGGGTTTCCAATATTTTGCACATATTCCATTAACTTTACTTTGCATTTTATACAACCTAGAACATTTATAGAAATTGGGTGTATAAATTACACTACTGAGTAACAGTTGTATCAATTGCCTTTTATTTAAATCAGGTATTTGACGTAAGAATGAAGCAGCAATGCTAATAATAACAATATGAAGTGGAACAAAAACTTCCTTGTAATAATCAACTTGACTTAACAAAATTATTGACATTTTTCAGAAGAAACATTGGATTGTTGCTGACAATGAAAATGTAGTGACAACTCTGATGGTGCTAGACTCATCCTGAGCGAAGTATTCTTTAACTGCAGATGTTTGCTGTGCAGAAATGAACACAGACAATTTAAATAAAAAATACTGTGCACAATAAAAATAATGCAAAAAAGCTAAATAATACAAAAAGGCACTTATTTATTGATAATAATGTTTAGTTCACTGATTTTATAGATTTTCCTTCTAACATAAGCACAAATTACAGTCAATTCAAAACTCCACACCAGGTTGTATAATTTTAAATTACACACATAAGATTTTTCACTAAGGAGAAAAGACAGGACCCCCAAGGAGAGAGTACAAATCATATTTCACAATAGTCATATTTAAAAAACCATAATGTCCTGTTTCCCACAAGCCACTGGTTACATTTTTTCCGATTTAAGTAACAAAACCGTCTTTCATTCTCTCACTTTAGCCAAGTACCTTAAATTAAAAGGACCATGAAAACATTCAGTATTTAGGGAAAAAGTACATTTTTAACATCTTACGATACATTATTTCCTCTGTCCTGAGTCATTTCTTAACCCTTGTGTCAAATTTAACCTCCTGTATTTATTGGATTAGATTTTGGCAAATTACACAATGAATATTTGGCCACAAACCACAAGTACAGACAATATGGATTAGTTTAAAATTTTAGTAATTTTGAAAACAAAGATAAGTCATCCTTTAAGAAAAGCCAAAAAAATTATAAGCAATACACTAATTTACACTGTCATACCAATATGAGTTGTTCATCTGATTAAGAACTTTTTGAATTCGTCATTGCAGACCACTTACTTTATGAAACATTTTCCAACTCTGTTACTGACTGTTTCAACCAGTTTTTGCACTATCATGCTCTGTTCCTCACCCATAAGTGCAGCTGTTATGAAACCAACAATTTTGGCCAGCAGGTCTGGTTCTGAACTGTCAGTCACAGCTGCCTGTTGCTCAGGTTGGAGTTTTATTTTTTGCATGAACTCCTCTCTGACTTCCTGTGCCTTCTCAAACATTTCATTGCTGTAATATCCCCCTTTATTTTTTTCCACCATGTTGTTGATCATCTGCACTAGCTCAGAAATTTGATCAGGCTTCCTGCCTGTGGTGGTGTCCAGGTTAAGACAAATGTGTCCCCCAGAAAAATTTGTGTTTTCCTCTAATTCTGCAATGAATGCCTTAATCTGTTTATCTTTTTCAGTTTTACAGTTGATCAAGGCCAAAGTGTATTTGCTGTAGTCTTTGCCAAAAATTGCCTCCATGTCTTCAAATGTCTTGATATCTTCTTTTGTAAAAAGCTTTGGCCTCAGCACATACAGGAACACATGAGGACCAGGAGTAGCAAATGTGGTGCATTTGATGATCTCTTCCACCACCTCTTCCTTTGTTTTCTCTGTGTCGAACAGACCTGGAGTATCAATAACAGCCAGTGTTTGATCACCAAACTGTCCTGTCTCCATCTTGCACTCGTGTGTCTGTGAGGACGCAGACAGTGATGGTGGCTCATCTTTACCCATGAGGGTGTTCATGGCTGAAGTTTTCCCAACTCCAGTCTTTCCAAGGAGCACAATCCTGAGTGCTGCTGGAGAATTTCATACAGACATTAGGTTATTTTATAGATGCATTCATTTTTAAAATCTTAAGACATTTTCAAACATATCTCATTAAGTCCAGTCAAACTCTGGCTTGTTTTTGCACAACTTTTCATGATGTATTGTGGTTCACTTGAATTTTTCAGTAAATAAAAGAAAACTCAACCAAATAGAAAATGGACCAAGGCAAACTGGTCCACGGATTCACAAAAATACAAATTTCTTTAAAAATTCACTTTATAGATTTAACTATGTGTATACCAGCAGTTTTTGTTTTGCTACTTTGAATAACTTTTAACTTACTAATAACTTAACTAATAACTTTTGAATACTTTTATAGAATTTTATGAATTCAAGTAAGTATCTATATTTATAGGGATTCCAACTGTGTGTCATATTCCCCTCAGTCCTTCAGAGTGAGCTGACAGGAGCAAAAAACAAGCAAATAAAAGAAACAAAAAGACAAAAAAAGCTCAAAGTCTGTTGAATTTAGGCCCTGCCCCTTTTTAGTCTTCCCATGTAAGAAATGTTAATTCTGACAGTAGAGGGTCTAGGCTCTTATGGCTCTTAGCCATATCTCTGACTATTACATACAGAGCAGTCACAGTATGTAGCCACAAGGCAAGGTCAAAGTCGTTGCTCCCTTATCTCTATTTTTTCAATTTGTGTCTAGCTTTTGGATATCAGAGTGTAATTGCTTTACTATACTTCTCCATGGAAAGCATCTGGGAATGTCTCCCAAACAACAGATGAATTATGGCACTACCCCAAGTGGATTTTTAATTTCACTGCTGGCAAAAAGGTTGATAACAAACATGGCAAATCACCAGCTGTAATCTAAAGAATTACCAAAATTTTACCCACATGTGGGAATGATGAGGTCAGAATCTGTGTTTTGTAGTGAGCAATCCAATTTTGCTCTCACAGGGACATTACTGTGGATGTAGACTTTTAGTATTTTAGATGTGCAACATTTTTGCTGATGATAAAGCTCTTTCTATGCCCTATTAAACAGACCCATGTTTACATATTTTGGTTAGTCTTACTCGATTCCTTTTCTGAATAGGGTGTCTCTTTACTTGTGTAGGGCTACAAAAAGTTATATTTAAAAAAATTATAAAGGAAAGAAACCTAGATTTTTGTTACAGTTGTGTAACATTTAATCTGAAAAAACTGTGAACAAATTTAAGGAAATGATCCCTTCATCATTTAGTTCAACATGTACCGATATAACTGAGAGTGGCCTCATTACCTGTACTCTTGTACAAGTTGATTACCTTACTTATAATTATGCAGCATCTTTACGTTCCATACTCGATACTGTTGCCCCTATAAAAAAGAAGGCAGTAATTCTGAATAGGAGATCTCCATGGTATAGCTCGCAAACCCGCAATTTAAAGCAGGCGTCACGAAAACTAGAAAGGAAGTGGCGTTCCACTCATTCACAAGAATCACGCTTAACCTGGAAAAAGAGTTTATACTTATACAAATGAGCACTCCGTAAAGCCAGAACAGCTTATTATTCATCACTAATAGAGGAAAATAAGAACAATGCTCAGTTTCTTTTCAGCACTGTAGCCAGGCTGACTAAGAGCCATAGTTCAGTTGAGACTAGTATTCCCTCAACGCTATGTAGCAATGATTTCATGACTTTCTTCACAAACAAAACCGTAGCTATTAGAAACAAAATTCACCAGACCCTCCCCACAAATACAACAGAATTAGAATCATCAATAAGTCCTCAGTCCCTTTTAGACTGCTTTGTGCCCATAGATCTTGCTGAGTTAACTTCAACTATTATGGCATCTAAACCAACAACATGTCTGCTAGACCCTATTCCAGTTAAACTGCTCAAAGACGTTCTACCCTTATTAGACACGTTCGTATTAGATATCATTAATCTATCTTTACAAACAGAATGTGTATAAAAGACCTATAAGGTAGCTGTAATCAAACCTCTACTTAAAAAACCTTGCCTGGATCCAGGTGTCTTAGCCAATTACAGACCAACATTCATCTCCCCTTTATTTCTACAATACATGAAAAAGTAGTTCCAAAGCAGTTATGTGACCACCTGCGCAGAAACGACTTGTTTGAAAAATTTCAGTCAGGATTTAGAGTTCATCATAGCACAGAAACCGCACCGATTAAAGTCACAACGATCTTCTTCTGGCTTCAGATAACGGACTTGTCTCTATACTAGTTCTGCTTGATCTTAGTGCTGCATTTGACACCATTGATCACAGAATATTATTACGGAGACTAGAACATGTAATTGGAATTAAAGGAACTGCACTAAATTGCTTTAAATCTTATCTACCAGATAGATTCCAATTTGTACATGTTAATGATGAATCTTCCACATACGCAAAAGTTAGTTATGGAGTTCCACAAGGCTCTGTATTAGGACCAATACTCTTTACTCTATAAACGTCTCCCCTTGGCAACATTATTAGAAAACACTAATAAATTTTCACTGCTACGCTGATGACACGCAGTTATATTATTCTATGAAACCTGATGAAACAAATCAATTAATCAAACTACAAGCATGTCTAAAAGACATAAGGGACTGGATGACGCATACTTCTTCTAAACTCAGATAAAAATGAAGTTATTGTATTTGGGCCTAAAAGTCTAAGAAACATGTTTTCTAACCATATCGTTACTTTAGATGACGTGACTCTGGTCTCCAGTAGTCCTGCAAGGAATCTCGGAGTCAGTTTTGACCAGGATTTGTCATTTACCTCACACATAAAACAAATCTCTAGAACAGTCTTCTTCCACCTACGGAACATTGCCAAAATTAGGAGCATCCTGTCTCAAAGCAATGCTGAAAAACGTTTATGCATTTGTTACTTCTAGATTGGACGACTGTAATTCTCTACTTTCAGGCTGCCCCATTAACTCTCTAAAAAGCCTCCAATTAATCCAAAATGCTGCAGCAAGATTGCTGACTGGGATTGGTAAGAGAGATCATATTTCACCTTCTTTAGCTTCTCTCCATTGGCTTCCAATTAAATGTACAATAGAATTTAAAACCCTTCTTCTTACCTAAAGCCCCATCATATCTAAAAGATCTCCTAGTACCATATCATCCTACTAGACCACTTCGGTCCCAAAATGCAGGCCTACTTGTGGTTCCCAGAATTTCCAAAAATAGAATGGGAGGCAGAGCCTTTAGCTATCAAGCTCCTCTCCTGTGGAACCAGCTCCCAGTCCAGATTCGGGAAGCAGACACCCTCTCTACTTTTAAGACTAGGCTCAAAACCTTCCCCTTCGATAAAGCTTATAGCTGGTTATAGTCATGCTGCTATAGGCTTAGACTGCTGGGGGACTCTGCACTGAGCCACTTCCCGCTTCTCTTCACTCTCTCCTCTCACCCCACATTTATATGTCACCACTGTAGGACATTAACTCTGTGTCTTCTTTGTCATGTAGTCGTCTTTCTCTCTCTCTGTCCCCCTCTCTCTGTCCCTGTCCTCAGGTGTCCCTGGATTTGGCGCTGTTTGTCCTCCAGTGCGCAGCTACTGGTCCTACCAACCTGCCCAATGTTCTTTTCTCTCTCCACTTTCCTCTCACCCCAACTGGTCAAGGCAGATGGCAGTGTTATGGAAAATTTCTATAACTGTTTTTGTATCTTGTTTAATGATTGTTAATCATATTAAGAACATATGTTTTGTATGCATATGTATGTATATATGTATATATGCTTAAGGGTGCAGCAAAAAGCTATAGACCAAAGTAACTGTTGTCTATCTGAACTTCCTGGTTTTCTGCAAGCAGGATGATAAAGCATGCTGACCCAGTGTTAAACTCCTCCTTTTGTTCCTACCATATTAGGAAGTGTTTTATATAATCTTTCTGTGATTGGATAAATACAAACCCCTTGCATGTATAAATGTTTTTGTAGGCTACACCTAGGGCAGAGCCTCAGGGGATATCTTTGGGTTTCCACTGACTGCTCTCCCCGGGTGAACCATAATAAATAATGATAAAATGGCACAAGAGCTTCTCTCACTGATTTGTTAACACAAAGTAACTTTTATTTTCCATGAATCTTTTTTACCTTAACATTTATTAAAAGAGTAATTATTTAGAGCCAGTATATGTTTAGTATGGGTTTAGTAGTCTATCAGATACCAATGAACACTAACAATAAGAAGCACAAAAAAATTGAATAAAATCTTTCTGAAACATCAGTCAAACTCTCTCTCTCTCTTTCGGCTTTTCCCATCAGGGAAGAGACAATGCATGAAGTTGCAAGCATAAGCACTACATATTATATATGGTATATGTATCTGAAAGCTTCTTTGCAGTATTTTAAATGTAACACAGTAAAACTCCTGAGCCAGAAATTAAAGATTGTGGTTGAATATGTTGACAAGACAAACAAATGATCTTTGACATACATACATGCTTTGCAAATGTAACTGAATACACAAGTATAGTTTGAAAAGATCTAAATAAACTGGATAACTTGAAGAAATATAAACATTAATGTTGTTATAAAGAGAAGTCTAATACAACAAACCAGTCTTTAAAAATAATGATAATACTAGTTTAGCAGCTCAGTAAAAGAAATAAAAATGTACGATTAAAAGTGATGCTTGAGAGAAAATGTCTTCAACATGATTTGTATAAATAGTAAAAACAGTAGTAGTGCTGGTTTATCAAACCTTACTCTGAGTAACATAAATACATATATAATATACTTACAAGTCTGTTTGCTGCTCATCTTTGTCTTGTAAAAGACCTGAGATATGATCTCATGTATTGTAGCTGCTGGTATATTGTTGTTGAAGACTTTGTCAATTCATCTTTATATTAGAAAGTCTTTGCAGTTCCCTCCCCTTCATCACATGTCATCTGTGACCTCATTTGAACCAATCAGTTACAGATACCAAATGTAGCTGTGCAAGCAGCAAATTACAGGCCAAGCAAAAGTGCATGAAACAAAGATTTGTGTTGTTTCATACATTTTAGCTTGGGTTTAACCACTATTTTTTTACATAATGGTGGGATTGTCTTTACGGTCAATAACCCAAATGTTACATGCAGCCAAATATTAAATATTAAATACAGATTTCTAAATAACTAAACAGCAAATGCAAATTTTTTTTACAAACGTTACAAACCAGGTTACATTTTTATATCAACAAAATTAGGATGGATTGACAATGTTAACCCTCTGGAGTCCAGGGTATATCTGGTCATTTTTAAACGCTTTTGATTTTATATTTATATTTCAAAAACTTTAATAACACATAAATAAACTTTCTTCCTGCTAAGTCTGATGTTTTGTTTGTGTTGGAGCACCATAACAATTTAAAAGGATCACTATTTTGCAATTATACACACATGAACCATTTATCATAACTCATAATACAAAAACTGCCATAGAATTTGACATCTCCACATTTGACATGCAACAAGTCAAATCAAGCATCCGCAGTGCTTCATCCTCTTGCTACTTCATCTTAAAGAGCTGTGCTTGCGATTTGATTGATGGTAAATCATTAATCTAAATCATATTGGATAAAGCATAATGTCCCCAGGCAACGTCTTTTTTGCAGGCACAATATCTGATATTGTATGACATCAAATTGTTAACAAGATTTCTAATTCGAAAAACTAATGAAATGGTATGTTCTTCATTAGTCATGCCAGTCACCTAGTCTATTCAATTCAACTTTATTTATATAGCGTCAATTTACAACAAAGTCTAGGCACATAATAAAGTCAAGACTATAAAGACATTTAGAGAAAACCCAACAAATCCCCTTTGAGTTGCTATAGGCAACAGTGGAGAAGAAAAACTCCCTTTAACGACAGAAACCTCCAGCAGAAATAGGCTCAGAGTGGGCTGAAAATTTATTTTTAATCAAATAATAAATAATACTTTCAGCTAAAACAAATGTTCCTTTATCATCAGAAAAAAGAAAGTTTACTAAAATCTACTACTACTCTTTCAGCTTTTCCCACCAGGTGTCGCCACAGTGAATCATCCTTTTCCACCACACTCTATCCTGGGCATCTTCCTCTCTGACACAAGCTAACCTCTTGTCCTCTGTTAGAACATCCATATGTCTCCTCCTTGGTCGTCCTCTCGCCCTCTTGCCTGGCAGCTCCATCTCTAACATCCTTCTACCAATATATTCACTATTCCTCCTCTGCACATGTCCAAACCATCTCAATCTGGCCTCTCTGACTTTGTTGCTAACACAGGCGACGTGCTCTGTCCCTCTGATGAACTCGTTCCTTACTCTGTCCAACCTTGTTACTCCTAAGGAGAACCTCAACATCTTCATCTCTGCTGCTTCCATCTCTGCCTCTTGTCTCTTTCTCACTGCTACTGTCTCTAACCCATAGAGCAGAGCTGGTCTCACCACTGTCCTGTACACCTTTCCTTTGAGTCTTGCTGACACTCTTCTGTCACACAACACTCCTGAAACTTTCCTCCACCCACTCCAACCATCCTGCACTCGCCTCTTCACCCCTTTTCCACACTCCCCATCACACTGAACTGTTGACCCCAAGTACTTAAACTCCTGCACCTTCTTCACCTCAGCCCCCTGTAACCTCAGTCTTCTACCACTTCTACCTGGCTCTCTCTCATTTAAACGCATGTATTCTGTCTTGCTACGACTGACTTTCATGCCTCTTCTTTCCAGAGCAAACCTCCACCTCTCCAGCTGTTCCTCCACCTGCTCTCTACTCTCACTGCAAATCACAATGTCATCTGCAAACATCATTGTCCAGGGAGATTTCTGTCTGACCTCATCTGTCAACCTGTCCATCAGCATAGCAAACAAGAAGGGACTCAAAGCCGATCCTTGGTGTAGTCCCACCTCCACCTTGAACTCCTCTGTCTGACCTATAGCACATCTCACCACCGTCATGCTCCTCTCATACATGTCCTGGACTACTCTGACGTACTTCTCTGCCACTCCCGACAACCTCATACAGTACCACAGCTCCTTCCTCGGCACCCTGTCATACGCCTTCTCTAAATCCACAAAGACACAATGCAGCTCCTTCTGACCATCTCTGTACTTTTCCATCAACAACCTCAAAACGAAAATGGCATCAGTGGTGCTCTTACGGGGCATGAAACCATACTGCTGCTCACAAATCTCCACCTCCTTCCTAAGCCTGGCTTCCACTACTCTTTCCCGCAGCTTCATTGTGTGGCTCATCAGCTTTATTCCTCTGTAGTTGCTGCAGTTCTGCGTGTCACCCTTGTTCTTAAAGATCGGCACCAGAACGCTTCTCCTCCATTCCTCAGGCATCTTCTCACTCTCTAAAATCCTGTTAAACAGACTTGTCAGAAACTTCACTGCTGTCTCTCCTAGACACTTCCACACCTCCACAGGTTCGTCATCAGGACAAACAGCCTTTCTGCTCTTCATCCTTTTCAGAGCCTTCCTCACCTCATCCTTTCTAATCTCTCCTATTTCCTGCTCGACAACATCCACATCTTCCTCCCTTCTTTCCCTGTCATTTTCCTCATTCATCAGCTCCTCAAAATACTCTGTCTGGGTAGCCTGTACAAGTCCTTCTCTCCTTCCTTCGTGTCTAACCTGTCAAGCAGCTCATCGTAAGCTTTCTGTTTGGCCTTTGCCACCTCCCTCTTGACTCTGCGCTGCACTTCCTTGTGTCTTTATCTTCTTTCCTCTTTCCAGATGACACACCAAGCACCTTCCTACCTGTTTCCCTGATTACCTCTGCTGTAGTTTCCCAGTCATCTGGAGGCTGTTCCTGACCACCCAAAGCCTGTCTCAACTTCTGCCTGATTTACTCACAAGTTTCTTCATTCTTTAGCTTCCACCACTTGGTCTTCTTTTCTGACTTTCCTCTCTTCTTCTTCCTGACCACCAGAGTCATCTTATACACCACCATGCGATGCTGTCTGGCTACACTCTCTCCTACCACCACTTTATAGTCACTAACCTCTCTCAAATGACCTCGTCTACATAGGATGTAGTCGACCTGTGTGCTCCTACCTCCACTCCTGTATGTCACTCTGTGTTCCTCTCTCTTCTGGAAGTAAGTGTTGACTACAGCCATTTCCATCCTCTTAGCAAAGTCCACTACCATCTGTCCTTCTGGATTCCTTTCCTTTACACCAAACCTGCCCATCACCTCCTCATCACCTCTGTTCCCCTCACCAACATGCCCATTGAAGTCTGCTCCAACAACTAGTCTCTCTCCTCTGGGGATACTCTCTGCAACCTCATCAAACTCACTCCAGAATCTCTCCTTCTCTTCTAACTCACAGCCAACTTGTGGAGCATACCCACTGACTACGTTCACCATCACCCCTTCGATTTCTAGCTTTAAGCTCATCACCCTGTCAGAGACTCTTTTCACCTCTAGAACATTGTTCACAAACTCCCCCTTCAAGATAACTCCTACTCTGTTTCTCTTCCTATCCACACCATGGTAGAACAGTTTGTTGAAAGTACGGTATAAAAGTGATATGGATGACTCGCATGGTTGTACTTGGCAAAATTTTACGCCGGATGCCCTTCCTGCATGTCTGTGCATGTCTGTGCATACAGATGTCTGCATTCTTTTGGTTAATTGGTTGTGCACGTCACGGGCGCTGTTGCGGGGGGTTGGGTGGGAGTGGTAGGACGATTCTAAGGGCCCACAAAGACTAGCTTTTTTAATAATAAAATTATTAGCAGTAATGTTTGAGCTATGATAAATGTATCTATGAAAGAATTAGAAATAAGGTTAAATTTCAGCTTATTTCTGCCTCTCCAATAAAATGACACCCCTCCTCCCAATTAGCGCATGGTTCTGTCCGTCCACCTGGATCCTCTCTGCTACCTGCTGAGTCAGATTGTCAGAGCGTCAACGGTCAAAGCAGCAACGTCCTCACGGTGAGAGAAGCATAAATCTGGCCATAAGAAACGACAAGAAAGTCTGACAAAGCAGAGAGAGAAGAAGGGCCAACAAGTTTTTTAAATAAAGGTTCGTGTATTCACGGAGGGCGGAACTTCCTTTGCAGTGGAATTATAGCGCTCATTCCATAGACGACACTCTATAATTTGCTAGCTTACATTTTTCACCACTGAAAATCACAATAATGTCATTTAGTAACCATGTGTGATAGTTAGGTCAGTAATAATCAGGTGTCTATATGATCACCTCATATACACATGCAGCATCGGCCTCACCTTCTTTTCCACACGATGTTGCCCAAGTTAAGGAAGCAGGTCATCAATATGTCACTAAAAATCCTGCCTTTTAAAATCGTGTGAGCATCATATTCTGATTAATATGATTTTAATCTCTGTCATGGTCTTACTTAACTCATATAATAAAATGAAGAATGACAAATAAACGTGTCAATTTAATTTTCTGTTTTTGGTCAGGTATTTGAATGCTTAGTATCCAGATTAGTATGCTTAATATCAATTTGAAACTCTCTTTTTAGACTAGACGGATCGTGCCGTCTTTTCATTGAGCTCTGGGTTTTGGTTAAGCATTCTTTAGCAATTGCATTAGCATGAGCTAGCCAGTTACGAAACTGTTGCACATAATCAGCAAGTTTCTGATGAAAAAGATCAGAACTTTGTAAAAACTGCTCTTTTAAAGCTCTTAGTGGTCCACAGGGAGTGTGTCCAAATACTAATTCAGCAGGACTAAACCCAAGTGACTTTGTACAGCCTCACATGCAGCAAACAGAAGAAATGGGATACCTTCATCCCAATTTTTTTCAGTTTCTAAACAGTATTTCTTTAGCATGGATTTTAAGGTTTGGTGCCAACGTTCAAGTGCTCCTTGAGACTCTGGGTGATAGACACTGGATACACTGTGTTTTTACTTTACTTGCTTAAAGAGTTTAGACTGAAAGTTAGTACCTTGGTCAGTCTCTATGACTGGGATTAAACGCCTGGTTTCAATAAGAAAACGTGTGTAACTGCTTTTCAGCTAGCTAGCTATCGAGCTAACTTGTGAATACTACAGAAACACATTCACTAGCCTGCACTGCTGCCCGGCTAGTTGTGCTTTTCTTACACTTCCACCTATTTTTTTGATAAGACAACAAAACCACAACTGGGGTTGGTGCCTCCTCAGTTATATACAAACAGCAGTAAGAATAATGATCACAGCAGGACGGATCTATATAGTTTGATAAACAGTTAACAAGAGAAGCTAACAGCCTGTCGAAACAATGCTTTCGCGACTGATTGACACATGTACCCACCCCTGTTACAAGGTAGAACGCCTATTGGCTATAGTGTCGGCGGGAAGCAAAATGTTGATTGGTTAAAGACTAGAATAAGCCTTCCCGCCAGACAATTGCGCTGATTTGATTGGTTGTCAACACATCCTCCTGTGTCTTTGTCGGCAAGCAACCGGACATGTGCGGAGTTGCTGTTTATATAATGTCAATATAAATAGCAATACAATTCCTAAAAATCAATCGCAAAGAAGGTGAAGGGAAGCCAGAAGATCAGTCGACCATGCAACTATGCCATTTTAGAGGGTATTAGCTTCCACCGTGGAGCCCAGACACGCGACATACCTTCCAAAGTTTTCACGTTTGAAGACATGGAGAGAAACACACGGGATTCACTGTGTGTCTCCATCCCAGAGTCATGTTGTATGTATGGAACTAAATAGCTGTTAAAATTCTAGTGATGATGACACATTTTACATTCCTATTTTAAATGAGTTTAATTTATTAAAATGTTAAAAATACTAACATCTCATTAATTTCTTTAACACACGCTAAAACGTTTGTAATGCCCTTGTAGTATTTTGATCTAACATCCCTGGGAATCTTTATACAAACTTAAACAGATCCATCTAAAATATGTTTACTGGAGAAGTGATGAGGGTCAAAATCCAATGTTGTGTATATGTGTCTTATGCTTTAAGTTTGCAGATTAACAAATTAAATGGATAGTATTAAAAGTTGATGATTCAGGAACACAATACCTGTGTCTTTACGCAAATTCCTCTTTAATGTTCTGTATTTACCTGAACACTGACTGTGAAGCACATCTTACCACCAGCAGCAGTGTCACACCTGATTAATACTCTGACATGTGAATGGGAGTAAGTCTAATGCTTGTGGTGATTCAGGCACCTACTTTGGGGTCTATGGGCACCGAAACACCAAGCCCCCTTCTAAGGACTAGCTGGGCCAGAGGGGGCATTTGAACACACCACAAAGCAGGAAACAAACAGCACTTGCACAGACATGAGAGGAAAGGAAAATAGCAGATCTGGAACGGTGGGTAAAACCTAGCATCCCCTTACTTTAAAGTGGCCAAAAATTGATATATTTTTTCTTTAACATTGTGTTTATTGTTTATTCAACTAATATAAATATTAAACAGTAACAAGTAACACAAATTATTTTAAGTATTTTTTTGCCATTTTGCCATGAAACTTTTACATCTGACTATAAAAACTGTGAACAAAGTAATATATTTGACATATAAAACAAAATATTGTGAAATGCATGGCTTCAAGTTGGTATATAATTATATTTAGAATGAAGACATTGACAAACAGTATACTGCTTATAACATTAAGCAAGAAAACTCAGTTTTTAATTGCCCATTTATTTTCGCCCAACTTCAGATTTTATTTGTTAATAAAGACCTTTGACTCTTGCCTATAAAAATTTTAAATTTCCAGACAACAAAACACAGTTTTGAAGGCATTTTCAAACAAAATAAACCAAAAATACATAATTTACAATGAGATAAATGATTGTATTTTAAAAGCTGTATTTTTTTTTAACTGATCATGGAGTTTAAGCTGTTATGACCACTGTTTTGATTTCCATTAGACAAAGTTATTTGCAGCAAATGAATTATAATTCTATTCTACAGTTTTACAATTAGTATCACTATCTTGATTTTATTCTTTGAGTATATGTACATGTGATGTATGCAAACACACAAAACACTCCTGGAAACCTCAAAACCCCTTGAGTGCCCATACATACTGTAATTATCAGATATGGTATGAATACACAAACATATAAATACATATGGTAAAAAGTCCATAACAGTCCATTTATATAATTTCATTAAAATACCTCCAAATCCAGGGATAATAAATCAGATCCAAAGTAGTGCATTTGTACATTATAGAGAATGTAAAGTTGACTTCAAGCCTTATCATTTTTTTGTACACCATTTTATGAAGATTGTTGTGATTTTTTGACTCTTATATTGACAAAAGAAAAAAATACAAGCTTTAAGAAGTTTCGTTGGTAAGTTAGAATATGTGTTTTAACTTTCATACTTTGCGAAAGCGTTGCCAGGGTAGGTCAGTGCTGCTGCCATAGTAGTTCAGCAGAGTTCTGCCCCATTTTGCCCATCTCCATTATATTTGAAATATTTAAGAAACTTTTTAGCCAAACTAAAACAAAGGTATGCAGGTAACTCATTTTAGCCACTATGGCAGGGTGAACACATACCTCACATATTTTTTCATTTTTCAATGAACATATTTTATATAAAAACAAAACAAGCTAAAAGAAATACAATTACTATAATTTCTCCTTTATATGATTTGATCTGATCCGTTTGCACAAACACAGAGATGAAAACTCATGCAGACATGCACTTTTTGACACGGTTTGTCACATATATCATCAAACCTGCCGATATACTTGCCAGTACACCACCTGCTGCACCTCCAAGTGCAGCTCCGGCCGCAGATGTCATCTCGCCACCACCAGCTAAATACCCAACCAAGCATCCGGTACCTGTTCCAAGTAAAGCAGACGTTTTTATTTGGAATACATTTGCTTTTTCTTCTTCTTCTTCTTTTGGACTTTGTACCTGTTGTTGTGGTTGTTGTAAAGCTTTTTCAGCCTCCTTGAGCATTTCCATAGTGTAGTGACTTCCTGTCATGTCAATCCTGCCATTGATTTTCTGCAGTAGATCAGTGACTTGTTCGGGACTCCCATGTTCATTGTCAAAAACGTGGTATTTCCATTGGCACTGAATGATCAAGTCTTGAAGCTTTGACGATGTTCCAATGAATTGCTCAATGGTAGTTTTTTTCTGCTTTAGTTTTTCTCCATAGGTGAATAAGACCATAGTGTAAGTCATTGTGTTTTTGCCAAAGGTACGCTGAATAATTTTCACTGTTTCTTGTTGTTCCTCTGTGAATTTATCATCCACACTCACCACCAGCAGGAACATGTGAGGACCAGGATAGGCACATGAGATGGATTCTTTGATCTCTGTCACCACATCATCTTCACGTAGTTTAAAGTGAAACAGCCCTGGAGTATCAACAACAACCACATTTTGCCCTCCAACATTCCCTGTTACTTTCTGACACTTTTCTGTTCGCTGAGGTGTATCAAATGCGTCATCGTTGCTCAGGATGGTGTTTCCTGAAGCGCTCTTTCCAGCCCTAGACCTCCCAAGCAGAACAATCCTCAGGTCTGGTTTGACTGGCTCAGATACATCTGTTGAAAAATGATAGTAATTAGAAAGATTTTGAGGCTTTCAACTTGTGCATCCTTCACTGACTCAGGCGTTACAAATGTTTCAGCTGCTTTTTTTCAGAAGCAGCAAGTATTGGTTAGATAGCTTGTTCCACCACTTAGTTGAAGAGCTTTACTTTGGATCTTTTACTGTGTGATACCAGATGCCATTTGCTGGCAGAGTACAGTGGGTGGATAGGATTGTAAATCCTAATTTGGGTTTTTGGGTAGGAAGATGGTGTTGAGTTGACCACATTGTAGGTGTGAGAGCTTTGGACCAGAAATTAGAGAGTCATGTGGTTTATAGCAGAATATACAGCTGATTATACTAGCTGTATAAAAAAACTCCTGGAACAGTAATTTGAATGCTTGTTATGTTTTTCAAGCCTCTTAATTTAAAAAATCTACAATCCTTTAATACATAGCATATACCTGTTTTTTTTATTGCTTTACAGAAGGAACTAAAGGTCAACAGACTGAACTAAGTGAGTAACAAACACATGACACAACACAGGAGAGCCAGCTCTTTAAGACTCGACTCAGCCACCATCTGAATCTGGCCACTCCTTTGAAAACAGCAGTGTTCAGATTACGGACAAGGAAGACCACCATTTCAAAAATACCTATGACACTATTCATGAAACTCTTACAATTCAGTTTTCATCACTCCTGAGTCATTCATACTCTTATGCTTGTGACTTTAACAACACACATGACAACTGATTGAAAAAACAATTCCCACATCCATTGAAGTGTCCCCAGTTTAACAACTCCACATAGTTTATATTCCTGGCTCTTCAAGTCACTTGTTCAGATCGGATGAGCCTTTCAGATGAGAGGTAAAACCTTTCGACCCATTTTCTTTTAATGTCTATTGATCTTCACTAAAAGATAATATCTGAGAGCAGGAAATAGTTATGTTTATTCTCTTCACCTGTGGAACCAGCTCAGGAGATTCAAGAGGCAGACACCCTCTCTACTTTTAAGCCGAGGCACTTATGTAATTTACACCAGTTGCCAAAACCATCTGTAGTTATTTCAACCAGAGCACAAAATACGGTTTGTACACCTACGTCACTGAGAGGATTAAGTTTATGTTGTATTTGTTAGACATTGGCACATGAGGTAAAAATGTGCTGATGCTGCAGTTCTATAGCCTCCTCTGTACAATTGAATTCTAGACAAAATTTCAGATGCAGCATTGTTCGATCTAAGTGCTGTCTTTGAACCATGTTTAGCATCCAATTCTGTGTGATAAAAACTAGGACCTGAGCTACATTCCTATCTTGAGGTTTAAGTGATTCTTTAACCTCCCCAAAGATAAGGGAACAGAAAGTCTTTGTTCCCCTTTTCCTCCCCACATCTGTTTCCAAGGTTCGCAGACAGAATCCACGTCTCTGGCTGACACCTCAGCCATTAACGCCAATCTGCGAAGAACCATCCCGGTGAAACTCTGGTTATTCTAGGTCAAAATTTCATAAAGTTACAAATTAGAACGTTTTATCCAGGAACAAAAGAGTAACACGGCACACCATTGCCATTTGCTGGGGGAAATTATAGGTATTCTAGGCGGGGTTCACCCTGTCGCAGGCCGTGTTTGCTTTGTTTTCTGTATAAAGTTAAAATTTAACTGTCATACTCATTTATCAATTCCATACATTACACATACATATTACATATTCATGCATGCCTTAGTTATGTAAACATGATCATGTCATGTTATATTAATTCCCTACGATGTCCAGATAATGCATGACTGAATTCCTAATTGTTGTTTGTGTTCTTAATGTGTATTAATAGGTATTAGACAAAGCTAGTTTTCCATGTAATAATCATTGGATTCCATCTATTTGTCTTATCAGAACTCTCACATGTATGTTGAAATGAGACACTAACTATTACACGCAGCAATCATGTTGTTTTAAGCCTTTAACCTCCATAGGAGTTTTGCACAATATAACAATTATAATATGTTGCTTTGTTTTATAGTATGAGATTTTGGGCCTGATGAACGGAGAATTAGTTAAATCAAACGACGAAAGAGATCAAACTAATTCTAAAGACTTTGGTGCGAGAGGAGGGACTTCTCTGCTCTCCGCGGTAAATTTAAATCCCAGGCGAGCACGTCTCTCTTTTGAACCTCACGTAACACCCCAGGTATAAAGGAGAAAGTTTTCCTTTGTTCGCTCTCTTGCTTCTCGCCTTCTCTCTCTTCTCGCGCTTATCTTCGCTCTTTTCTCCTCGCCTCTTTATTTTGCTATTTTTCCGTAAGTCGACGGCGCAATTTTTACTCAACGCCGCATTTATATTTTCTTGGTTTGGCGAGACAAACTCCCTCTGTATATATACCCTTAAATTTTGGTAATCTCCTTGTGGAACAAGAATCCCAAGCAAACTTTGATTTTTGTTTTGTACCAATAGGGAGACAATCCACTATTCGAGCTGAACCCTAACAAGAATTTTTATTCAATATTACATTTTCTTTTTGATAATTCGACTGAATTGGCTTGGTCCAATATCTGGGCTCCAGCCGCTCCCTTTTTGGCTAAATTGAACTGAGACTGAGACAACCAAAGGACTTCGGATTCCTCCCGCTGTTAATCCGAGTTGCCCAGCTGACCAGGTGCCATTTTCGGGCCGCACTAAGCCGCGCCAGCTGTGAGACGGACAATCCTCGCTCTGGGAGCGACCCTGCCAGAAACGAGGAATCACATCTGGCACTTCGGCCGCGGAGCGGTACCGACTTGCGCCGAACACGGCAGAACGACCTGCAGCAGAGAGAAATATCTCAAGAGAAATATCTCTCTCTTTATTTTATGAAAAGTCTGGTGTCTAAACAGTCTCTGAAATAAGGGAGTCCTCCTAAAGTTACAAGTATTTCTTTCGTTACTTAGAGGTGAATAGTAACTAAACTCCTTTCATTTGTCCCAAAATTCATCACACACACAAGTGCATACTTGCTCAATAGAATTGGTTATTTCATGTTTTGTTGTCTATTCGTTTATTCCATTTATTCTATATATCCATATACATACTCATACATCAATATTCACTGTAGTTGTAGGTTAATAAATAATTACAAAGAACTGGTTCAGACGAAGTCACTGAAACAGCACTCATGATACAGACTGATTTTGGGTTAAAGTGTTGTTTACTTCATTCTATTGTTACATTGGACCATCAGCGGTTCAGATAAGATAATAATCATAGCTTAGTTCAGCTTAAACAAACTTGGTGCCCTGTTTTGAGGAAATTAATGCTTTTGTATTAATATCAAATTACCCAAGTCACATTTAGATTGCTACACATGCAACACTGAAAGACTGGAAAACTGAGTTGGGATCTCAGGCACAGTGGTTCAAGTCATATCTTGGAAAGTTTGCCTCCTTCTTTTAAGCCAAATAATAAATAACAGCATAAATATGCAATGCAAATGACACCCACAATAATCAATAATATATTTTCTGGATTTCAACTTGATTTTAGAATAGACGTTGATTAAAATACAAAAAACATTACAAATGTATTTAAAAACAACCACGGGTCCTCACATTTTTACATGGCTAAAAGGTAAATCTGAAATTTTATTAATAAATGCCATATCCTCATTTTCACAACTGAGAGCTGAAAATTTTCCATGATTATAAATGATAAACTAGATTTTTTTTCAAATAAAACCTAAGCTCCCAGATTTGTTTTAAAATGTGCACCTTTAAAACTACAATTTTAATTTCCATCTGACTGGAGCCTTAATAATGTTTCTGGGTTGTAGAAAACTTCTGTATCACAAACCACTGTTCTGTGACTCCATCTGGACTTACATCATTTTCCATAAAACTTGAAAGCCACCACAATTATCATCCGACCAGCCAAGTGGCACTGGGAGAGTGAAGCCAGAAACAGAAGCAAAGGAAGTGAGTGAAGACAGCAGACATGCTAAAGGTGAACGGATTCAAACCAGCACTTCAGAGCCTGGTCTGACAACTGCACGTCTCTCACCCACAACATGGAGAGTGAGAATCCTGCCTCATTGTGAGACTATAACGGTCTGATGTTCAAATTACCCAGTTGGGAATTCACAACAGTGATTGTTATGGGAGTCATACATCCCCCACCAAGCTAAGACTAGGTCAGCATCAGAGCATCAGTCACTTTGTACACGTCCAAGTCCAAGTCAGGTCACAAGTCTCTGTTAATGTTTTTTCATTTGCTGCCATCCAAACTGCTCAGATCTGTATACATCTAAAGAATTCAAAGCATATACTGCTTTGATTTACTTACATACAGTTTTCATTTTTGTAAAGGTAAACTGTATTTTAAAAATGGCTGCCCACTACCCCAATTCCTTTGCGCTGTGCTTTTGCCAGGTTGAATCTGGCTTCACCCACATAATAACTCTGTATGTAGCTATAGCTATGTACGTATTCTTATTGAACAGGCATCTTACCTGCTCCTCCAGATTTTGATAACAGAGATGGTTCGGATCTTTCCATCCTTTTAGTTGCTAGTGAACCGAACACAGGTCACCGCGGTAGGTTTTCAGCTGTAGACTGCACTCGGCTGTTTGTGTCATAAAGGCCCAGCTAATGAAGTGGGCTAGGGGCGGGGCCCCGGAGCATTATGGGTATTGTCAATAGTTCTGTGTGTTTAAGGTGGTGTATGTGTGTCTGCTGTTGGCACTGTAAATAACTTTAGGTGTGTTTAAGTTTTTAATTCTATTAGGTGTTATTGGTTGTGTTATATGTTGTTATGTGTTGGCCAGCGCCGTGAGGGAACGTGTTGTGTTTGGAGTGACCATCGCGGTGACTGGCCTCTCCGACTGTGGCCTTAAAATGAAGTAAAAAAGAAGTATGGGAAGTACGTTTCCAGTTTAGCCTGCTGGTGTCCTAGTTAGCTGTTAAACTAAACCACAAATTTAACTCTGTTGGCGTTTAGCTTCGCTGCCATCTACAGAAGAGAACTGTGGCCAGTGAATTGACTTTATTATTTAAAGCGCGTTGAGATGACCTTGTTGTAAACTGGCGCTATGTAAATAAAGTTGAATTGAATTGAATGGATTTTGTATGAAAGCAATGAAAAGCGATTCACAGTTTGCTCCAAATGAACTTCTGTTTAGCTGTGTGAGTGTGTGAAGAGTTTTGACAATGTGATTCCAGTCACGCTTGTTAGCAATTGAAAAACAATATTGAAAAAAAATAAAAAAGTGTTTCCCAACCAAAAGCCATGAATAAACAGCAGCGTGAGCGTTATACTCAGGGAGCAGGACACAGAGTTTAAGTCAGGTGACAAAACCACAGCCTTTAAGTAACCAGGATACCCAGAGAAACCAGTTTCTTGTGTAATTTGGGAACAATGGTTACATGACGTAAGAAACCTGGCTAGTGAAACGGCTGATTTCTCCTCCACCTCTGTCTTATTTTGGAAGCCTGAAACAGTTTTCAACTGTATAGTGACAGAAAACGCATCTTTCTATTGTGTGTTCCTGTAGAGACTAATTAGTGAGGACCGAATTTCATTTTTTAACAACAGTTGTGAGGACATTTTTATAAAGTGAGGACATTTTGGGAAGTCCTCACTATTTATGACCCTAAAAAATGTATTTTTGAAGGTCAAGACTGGGTTTTAGGGTCAGGGTTAGAATTAGGTTATGGTTAGGGTGTGTGTGTGTGTTTGTGCTGCAGCAGAGAGAGGGAATGTGGGGGGAGAGAAAGAAGAGACACATGCAGCTGATTCACAACAGCCCGAATTGAAAAAATCCCTCAGGAAAGTGACTTAATTCGACTTCCATGAGACACTCTGTGGTT
Source organism: Channa striata (assembly GCA_033026295.1). Classification (NCBI taxonomy): domain Eukaryota; kingdom Metazoa; phylum Chordata; class Actinopteri; order Anabantiformes; family Channidae; genus Channa; species Channa striata. The sequence goes on along the minus strand of CM065180.1, from coordinate 6,252,536 downwards.
AATTTTCTGTTCCGGCAAACTTTGTTTTAAAAATGAGGCATCGCCACGTTAACAGTCTCTACCTTTATGCAGCCTTTCACTCAGCTGTATGTGCCTGGGTGCAGCCTGTGGTTACGCCCGGTTGGAGAACGTTGGTTACAAACCTGGTTATGTGTAATTATGTGAACAGACACTGGAACAATTTAACCGTAACGGCTCTCATCTTTCTGCATCGAGGCACTGACTAACTACAAAATCAACATTCTGCCACCCTCACTGCCTGAGGTCTTGAATCAGTTCCAGTTGCTTATTTTGAAACAGACAGGCAGCACCACTCCTACCCGAGAGTTAAGCAGATTATCTACATTTTACTTAAAGTACAAAAGTAAAAATTCTAGATGAATAAAAGTTGCATGAGCTTTTGCAGCAGAGGATTCCGCTATTAACCTACTGTAGTCAACATGAAGACCTTAGACTTAACTCACATTTGGAACTTATTTGTATCAGATGCAGTTAACAGTAATGGTATTAATAATTACTTAAGATTGATGCAGTAATTAAGCAGATGTATCCTTCTATTTACTCTGATCTGTTTTCAAAAACCTGCAGTGTAAATTAATTGTAGCAGTTATTTACCAGTGCAGATATAGTACTGTACATGAAGTACATGTGTGAATGTGTGTAAATGGATGTTGTGTATTTTAAATAATGAGCACACACAGGTGAGACTGTATCATTTTATTCACGTCAATAATGATTCACTTCAATTTTACTTACATGGGATGTAAAGGTATTAAAGCACAGACAATGATTTTTAATTCTACATCTTATACATTTTCTTTCTCTTTAAGACAACTGCAGACCATTGTGCGAGATCTACATTTTTAGGTGTGACAGTTATTAACAATAATAACAGACAGACAAAGATCCAGAGCTGTGACCCTCCCATCACAATGTGTGAAGGTGTGGTTACATTTAGGCAACTTAAATCATATTCTTGTTCTTGTCTTGACAAAGAAAGAAGAAACTCTCGTTTTTTGTGCAGCCGAGCATCTAACCCAGTCTGTACGTTGTACAACAACATCAAATGAGGCTCCATGTAATAATATTAATTATCCACCTAATAATAATACATGAGCCTTTTTGTCTTATAGATTTTTGTGAAGAAAAGGTGATAAATTGTCTTTAAATATATTTTTGAAATTGAATGTTAAGAACGTCGAATAAGCCTAAGTGCCTGGACTTGCAAATCATAAAGGAAATCTTTTGTCTTTTTTGGAAGGAAAAAATCCACTACTGTTTCCAGTGCTGAGCTTGCGTTCCCAACCAATCTCCCTATATTCCGTACTTCAGGGATGTTCATTGCCTCTTTGAGAGCTTGTTCAGCCTTTTCAAACTTTTCATTGGGGTAGTACCCGTTTTTTCTCACCACCTCTCTGACCATTTGCATTAGGTCGCTAACTTGAGCATCATTCTGGGCACTATTTCCAATATTACTATTTCCAAAAACATGATAACCCATGGAAGAGTGATGAATAGATTTTTTAAGATCTGGGTACCGTTTGAGATAATCGTCAACCTTATATTCATCTCCGTGGGTAAACAAGACAATAGTGTGGCCTTCTGCACCTTTGAAGGCTTTCTGGAAGATTTCCAGCAGTTTCTCATTTTCACCTTCAGCACCCAGCTTCAGAACCAAGAGCAGCACGTGTGGACCAGGGTGAACTTCAGGAACAAAACCCAGGATTGCTTTCGCCAGCTTATCTTCTTTCATTTCGGTGTGAAACAGACCTGGAGTATCGACAACAACTGGACTTTTATCATTTGGGGTCCCATATGTGCACTTGTTTGTCACAGATTTATCACCATTTTTGGCCTTAAAAGCCAGGTCATTCAGCCTCCCAAGGATGGCATTTCCTGATGTACTCTTCCCAACCCCGGTCTTTCCCAAGAGCACAATCCTCAGCACTGAGTCCTCTGGTTATAATTATAAAGAGTTGTACCATGTCCATAAATCATTTGTCTAATCATAGAAATTAATATTAAGATATAATGGGCACATCTTAACCTGAAATAAATGGCTTCAAAGGGTTTGATTGTAAACTTGTCATGTCTCTGCAGGTACCACTGTGTCAAGCCCACAAAATAAGTTATGAAATAAGTGTTATACAATAGAATGGAATGGAATATAACACAGGATGCCTAAAAATACAGCAAACAACAAAATTGTTATGAAGCAAAGTGCATGACCACAAATAAAATCTGTGGAGACTGTAAATTACAAACACATACAGACGAGGTGCTCTGTGAAGCATTCTAAAAAGCAATGCTTCCTTTTTTTCTGCTTCTTTTTAACATAGTGTCAATAGTCCATGAAAAAAAGTGTTAAGAGGAAAAGCTGTTGATCTGCTGACCTTTATTACCAAACCTTGAGTGTGTTGGCTGCTCATCTTTGTCTTGTAAAAGTAGTTGAGATCTGAGGTCTTATGGTCGCCGGTGTTCTGCTGTTAAATACCTTGTCACTTCATTATATTTCAGTATTTATCATGACTATAGTAGGTATTTTTAGGGGACCCAGAAAAGAGACTGGAGGACGCAGAATTAGAAGCACAAAAACCAAGTTTATTGAAGGTAGTGGTGATGGGGGTGGAGTGCTACTGGCCAGGGCCGAAGGGAACGACAGAAGGTTGAGCAGTAGCCTGGGAGATAAATAGAGGGTAAGAGAAGGCAGAGAAATGATGGACTTGAGGCAACTTAATTTGGCTTACGGTGTAGATGAGTGGAGGAGGCAATTTCAGGAAGGGGAAGGATCGACCAGGAGCAGGTGAAGTTGTCGACAGAGAGGAGGCAGGAGAAAAGGTAACAAAAAGTACAAAGTAACAAATTAGGAAACAAAGTTTCAACAAAAATCAGCTGGCAGAGAAAAGGACAAGCGGAGAAACCTTCGTGCTGCAGGTTGGCGAGGAAAAAAACAATAACCAGAGGGAAAAACACAAAATCTGCCGGGTATACAAAATCATCAAAAACAGAAACCCGGGAACCAAAACTCAAAAACCAAAAGTCTACAAATATACAAGAATCTTCTTGCTCGAAAAAACACAAGGCAACAAGGGAATCAGGCAACAGACAAACCTACAACCAGAGCGTGTCTCGAAGAATGAATGAAGTCAATCCGGCAAGGAGAAACAGGTGAGAGGGGCTTAAGACAGGTAGACAACAGGTGACCAGTTTTAAGTTGATTAGGAGCAACGGGGAGGAGCAGGGTGAGACAGAAAATGCGGAACATAAACTAAGGTAACCAGGGCAACAGTGACCGGAGTGGACTCATGACAGTATCATAAAGTATGTGGAGCCTCTCCCCTTATTCACATGTAATCTGTGACCTAGTCTGAGCCAATCACAGTCACAGTCAATCACAGTCACCAGTGTAGCTCTGCAAGCAACAAATCAGGGACCAAGCAAAGGATTTATGTGCTTCGATACGTTTTATGTTGATTTGACCATTTTTTATTGTTGAGATTGTTTCTACAGCCAGTTCCTCAATGACATACATTTACCTACTGATGGTCATTTCAAATATTAGCTGTAGCTTTGGAAAGAGTAAATTTCTTTTTTGAGAAACACCAGCACCCTGGACGGACTGACTGGATTGACTGGGATTTTAGTGGAGACTCACCCTTACTTGAAAAACCACTTTCAAAGATTTCAAAACAAAATGAGATGAAGCAGATTGTTTCTTGGCTTGCTGCTGGGCCGTCTTCATGTTATAGGTTCCACTTATCAGTGGGTTAACATAATAAGACTTTACCACACAGTAATGGTGAATGATGGGTTAAAGCTGTTCAGGTTATATGATCCAATGCATTCTCACTTTTATTTCTACACTTCTCATGTTTTAACATCTCATCACAGTAGTAACTTAACCTTAACAAAGTGATCAAAAGGCTGAAGTTTGAAGAAAGGAAGGATCTGCTTTAATCTGCTTTAATCTATTTTAACTCTATCTGTTCCATTTTTTATCTGATCTGTTGTTTCATTTTCATCTTTTAATGTGAAACTGAAATGTTTTCAGTCTACAGCAAAAATAAAAGGAATTGGCCTCACTGTTCCAATACTTTTGGAAGGGGGTGTATATTATACAACCGTGATGTACACCACAGCCCACTAGATCACTAGATCCACATGTGGCTCCTTCGTCCCTCTGCTGCAGCCTCCTAAAATGAGGCTGTGAACTTTATTCCCTGACAGCCCCTGTTATCAAATATTATCCTACAAATTTGGATTAGGAACTGAGGTTAAACTAGTTATTTTTAAAATCCACAATAAATAATAAATAAATAAGAAATAATAGCCAGTTATATAACCCATGTGTTTTTCTACAACATGTAGAATTGTTAACTTTACCTGTTGTTCAGGAAGACATTGTCTTCGCTCAGTATGCCATAAACTTTCAACTTTGTAAACTCTTCGACAATAAAAGTCATTAACCATAGACAGCTGTAGTTAGCCAATCTTCAAATCTAATTTCTTGTGACTTTTGTGGAACTCTGGAATAAATAACGTGTAAAAATACTGCAACTGCTGACCAGTCTCTAATTACGCTTCTTATCCATCCATTATCTGTAAATGCTTATCCTGTTCACTGTCTTTGGGGGCGGAGCCTATTGTATCTCAGCTATTACTGGGCAGGAGGTTGGGTCGTTCAAATACTGCTTATATGTGATTTAAGTGAAATGCTAATGACTGACACTGACTTTAATCAGAAAAGACGGTTTATTTGATTTCTTTTTCAATGTATTTACTTTTAACAGGACGCTAGCAGTATTATAGGTTATAAATAACTTTAGTAAAATGTAAGGTCTTTAAATGTCTGCTTGCCGTTTGATTTTTTTTATTTACTTCAGTAGTAAATCCAGAATATTTTACATTTTTCACTATTTACTTATTACTTATACCATTTTAAATACCCGATTATGTTTTCTAATAACACAATGAGGATATACTGTAAATGATAAAAAATGCTGAAATACTGCTGTAGGCCACTAGGCCAAATTTCACTGCTGAGCATCGATCCTAGAGCTTCGATCAAACCATTTACTCAGCAATTATTCCAGGATTTCTTTACCTCCCGAGTCACAGCTGACACTGTAAATAACGTGCTCATCTTCTGGGTGACAAATGCCTCCAGATAATATCACTTAGAGGAACCTTCACTTCAGATTATTTAATCTTCTTTCTCACACTATAAAGTTTGTAATTATAGTCAATCCATTTTCCAGAGCTCCTCCACATTTCATCATCTGAACTACTAATGATGAAAAACTCTTTGGGTTATGTCACCTGGAGAAGCTGCTCAACTAAGAGCAGAGAAATGTTTCAATATAGGGAAGTCAGAGGGAATTTTAAAACCATTACTTTATATTTACACCTTAAACTAAAGCCATAGGAGCCAAGTTGAAAATAAGTGAAGTTGCCCTTTAATGGCGAATCCTCTATATGCACAAAAATTAGTTATTGAGCTCCACAAGGCTCTGTGTTAGGACCAACACTTGTCTGTGCAGCATATGAATGAAAGTTATTAGGAAACATTTGACCCACTTCCACTGCTACACATGTGACATCCAGGTATATTTACATGAAACACATCTCAAATTTCAAGTGTCCCTAAAAATGTAAAGGCCGGAATGTCCTGTAGTTTCCTACTTTCTGTGGCCAAAAATATGTTTATGGTCTAAGCATATAGTTACTTTAGATTGTATGAAGAAGAAGAACCTTTATTTTAGTCACATATACATTTGCACATACATGTTACAGTGAAATTTACTCCTGCATATTTAACCCATCGCTCTTGAGGGAGCAGAGGGCTGCCACGGTTTGGCAACCAGGGAGCTAGTACTGGGTGTTTTGCTCAGGGGCAAACCTGGTGGGGAGGCTGGGGATTGCAGGTAAGCTGGGATTCCCTCACTGGGATTTGATCCTGCATTGTCCGTTTTGCCCTGCAGTTAAAGGACATACCCATCATTTCTACCCAGTGGCCTGGTAGCTCAATGGGTAGAGACGCTGGGTATGTCCTTTAACTCACACATAAAACAAATCTCTAGAACAGCCTTCTCCCATCTGTGGAAAATTGCCAGAATTGGGAGCATCCTGTCTGAGAGTGATGCTGAAAATATGTCAATAAATGTGTTACTTCTAAAATGGATAACTGTAATTCCCTATTATTGGCATGTCCTAATAACTCCTTTAAAAAGCCTTAAATATTCAAATTGCTACAGCAAATAGCCTGACTGAAATTAGCAATATAGACCCTATTTCTCCTTCACTAGCTTCTCTCTACTTGCTTAGAAGGATTTAAAACCCTCCTTCTTACGTATAAAGCTCTTATTGATTAAGCTACATTGCAGTTGAAAGACCTCATAATACCATTTTGTCTGATTAGATCAAATTTATTTGTAACTAAGTTTCATAACTTAGCATTTATAGCTTGACAGTTAGCTTAGCTGGACACAGCTTTCATCAGTTTCCAACAGATAAAGTATTGTCTGAGTTAGCTAAATATTAGCAGCCTGCTAGCTGAGCTAACAAGTTGACTTCTGGTGACTCCAGCACAGCTGGACACATTAGGGGGCTCTGCAAACTCAGTTAGCGAAGTTAACCAAAGGTAAATGTCAAAGGCAACAGATGAAACAACATGACACCATTAGTTAGGCCCTTTAGTCCAGCTGCCTAATCCTACCTCTATTGTATGACTGTGTCTCATATTGAGTATTGTTTTACAACCTGGTCGTTTGCTGATATTACTGGATTAAAACCTATCAAACAATTCTATCAAACAATGTGTTTGCTAAAAAAACCTTATGCTTTTCATCATTGTTTTATCCTTGAGAAGTACCAACTACTGAGTTTCCAGTTACATTTTGGAATATTTTAAGTCGAGTCCACCACCATCTGTCCTTCTGGATTCCTTTTTATTTACAACAAATCTGCCCATCGCCTCTGTTCCCCTCACCAACATGCCCATTGAAGTCTGCTCCAACAACTAGTCTCTCTCCTCTGGGGATACTCTCTATGACATCATCAAATTCACTCCAGAATCTCTCCTTCTCTTCCAATTCACAGCCAACTTGTGGAGCATACCCACTGACTACATTCACCATCACACCTTCGATTTCTAGCTTTAGGCTCATCACCCTGTCTGAGACTCTTTTCACCTCTAGAACATTGTTCACAAACTCCCCCTTCAGGATCACTCCTACTCCGTTTCTCTTCCTATCCACACCATGGTAGAACAGTTTGTATCCTCCTCCAATACTACGTGCTTCGCTGCCTTCCACCTCGTCTCTTGCACACACAGTACATCTACCTTCCTTCTCTCCATCATGTCAACCAGCTCTCTACCTTTCCCTGTCATTGTGCCAACGTTAAGAGTCCCTACTCTCAGATCTAAGCTCCTGCCTTTCATCTTCTCTCTCTGACCACGAACCCTTCTGCCTCCTCTCCTTCTTCGACCAACAGTAGTTCAATTTCCACCGGCACCCTGTAGGTTAACAGCAGGCAGTCGTAGTTAACCCAGGCCCCAACCGATCCGTATGAAAGTGGTATGGATGACTCGCATGGTTGTACTTGGCAAGTTTTACGCCAGATGCCCTTCCTGACGCAACCCTCTCTATTTATCCGGGCTTGGGACGGCACAGTAGTTACTGGCTTGCAAACCCCTGTGGCTAGATTATAAAAGACCATCAATGTGTTTGCTAAAAAAACCTTATGCTTTTCATCATTGTTTTATCCTTGAGAAGTACCAGCTACTGAGTTTCCAGCTACATTTTGGAATATTTGAAGTCGTCTTTAATTTATTAATCCATTAAAGTGCCCCTCCTCTTGATGGATTTATGAAAGGAAGAGACAGTATTTTTAGTACTACGTCATTATCCAGCAGAGATTGTGAGGTGCAGTTCAGACAAACTGACACCGGTCAAAATGCTGCATCTGTTAAAAGCTGTTTGATCTGGAAAAGTCTTCAACTACAAATCGAGAAAGTCTTACACTCTTTGTCTTTGAAAACAGCTCAAACACTGGTCAAAAACTAATCAAATCTGTGACCGTATGTGAAGCCAGATCAGCTTTTTTATACTGGATTTTACTGTAGCGGCTAATTCATTTATTTTATTGTGGTTATTTTGGTCTTTGTATCCTGTCGTGTTTGCTTTACGGTCTCTGGCTGCTCTCAGGTGGGATCATTTATTATGCCTGGTCATCAACTTCTCTCATGTCTTTTGTTAATATCTTTTCAAAGCTTAGTAAAAAGTAGGACGTGGGAACAAAAAAGAAACTTGTTCAGACAATAAGCCATTGGTTCTGATAAGAATCAGACTTTTATAAGACTGATTAGCCATGTTTTCTTGCCGTGTCCTTCCAATCATCATGTCTCACTGGGCTGACTGCAAAGAGCAACTGGAATAAGTGCATTTTATAATAACCTCCATAAAATCAGATAAAGCCCTTTATTTATGTTTTTTGGTTTGATTGATCATTTCTCATGAGCTTCCTTGGTGTTTATCTTCAAATTAGCCCAAAACCCTGTGAGGTAAAGGACTGACTGAGCTGCTTTCACCTTCAGTAAAATATTTGGTTTAAATGCTGCATGACTGAACTTTTAAATTCATATAGTGACTGTTTTCAGTAAAGAAACATGAGTTAGAAAACAAGCTGGACAGGAGCTTGGCTCTTTCAGGGAAGATGGTGATTGATCATGTTCATGTTTTCATTGCTCTTCTCTTATTTCAGCATGGTTGTACTTGTCTTTGTGTTCTTGCTTAGAAACATTTACATTTACAAATATTTACACTGAGGGAGGATCATAAGCATCAAACTGTGCCAAGACAAATGTGGGCTGCAAACATTCAGTATCAACAGGATCAAGCAGCTGCAAACTGTTTATTAAATTCTCAGATATTCAGTATTTCTATAGTTCATTTCAGCTTCATTGGTGACCTCCCAGCCACTTACTGTACATCTTCCAGGAAATTTATGTTTTTCATTATTAAAGTTTGTTTCACGAAATAAAGTGTTTTTTATGGATTCAGAAAAGCTGAGCCTGTACAAAAAGTAGGACAGTTAATTTAATATGTGGATAATTGATCTGAACATTAAAAACATCAGAGCTTAGGCTGCCAAGTGGCACCTCTTATTTTATTATCATAAATAATGTAAAATTATGAGTGAAATTTACTATGGCTAATAATTATGGCTTATTATACTCAACCTGGTTTAATAAGCAGCGCTGGTCTTTTCTGTGGGTAGCCAATGCTAGGTTCAAGTTGACCTGAAAAGGATTTTTTCATCATTAGACGCTAAGATAAGAAGCTATTTGACCATGATTACAAAATCAAGAGTGAACAACAACAGGACATAACCTGGACTGAAGATTCCTCCAAGTGATGTCATCAGGATGCAATTTTCAGTTAGAATGAGAGATATATTTTGATTTTGGGAAGTCAAACGTAAAGTTTAATGGCAATCATGTACCTGTATCACCCATACTGGAAGCAGAAGAAGCAAGTTCAAAATAAGTGATGGCGCCGTTTAACAGTAAGGGTCCCAACAATACTGTCCACAAAATAAACACTAACCATATATTTGACAATGCAAGTAAAATTTCTAAAAGCAACACTGGTTTCACTTCTTACATTGTTTAAAATGAGTTTTCTTGTGGAGAACACAAAAGCCAACAAACAAAAGCTTGTTTTAGAGCGAGCTGGCACAACGTCACAAGGTCATGTGACAAACCTCTGGTCTGAAGTAGGATTCAGTGTGATTTTTACCAGGAGTGGAGCTTCCAGTTACAACAATAATATGTGTCAAAATAAGTGATGGTGCTGTTTAACAGGTTGATGCTGTTTTTTCACATTTAATCTCTTCAGTTGTTGCCAGTGCTTCAGTTTATAGGTTGTAGAAAAGCACTTGCGGTTTTAAGAATGGATGATTGATTTATAGTGACAAAAGTGTAGCTTTGGGTTTACTGTAGCTTGTATAAGTTAGACGCTGAGTCATGATACAAACAGAATAAACCTGCATTTCCAGAAAAGAGCAGGATGCAGCCGTTAGTAGTTCCATCCCTTTATGAACCATTGCCCAAGCTGAAACGATTCCTCAGAACAGAGTGAGGCACAATAGAGCATGTGGCAACACTGGTTGGAGAGGTGATTGTGTGGTCCTGTTTGTCGCCATCTCCTGGAAGTTTCTTCCCACCCTGTTGACAACAGCTCCCCACACTGACTAATCTGTAGATTCACTGATGTTTGAGAAACGAATGGTGTATTTGTTTCAGAGCCACCAGAGGGCAACATTATCATTATTATAAACTATATACTGAGTTTCACCTGTCAGTCATAAATGGATTACTGAAGCTGCCCAGCAGTGATTAATGATTTTAACTCAATTATTTAATTAAAGACAAATTAATATAGCCACAGGGGTTGCAAGCCAGTAACTGCTGTCCCAGTCCCAAGCCAGGATACATATAGAGGGGTACGTCAGGAAGGGCATCCGGCGTAAAACTTGCCAAGTACAACCATGCGAGTCATCCATACCACTTTCATACCGGATCGGTCGAGGCCCGGGTTAACAACGACCACCACCGGTGCTGTTAACGTACAGGGTGCAGGTGGAAATTGAACTACTGTTGGTCGAAGAAGGAGAGGAGGCAGAAGGGTTCGTGATCAGAGAGAGAAGAGGAAAGGCAGGAGCTTAGATCTGAGAGTAGGGACTCTTAACGTTGTAACAATGACAGGGAAAGGTAGAGAGCTGGTTGACATGATGGAGAGAAGGAAGGTAGATGTACTGTGTGTGCAAGAGACGAGGTGGAAAGGCAGCGAAGCACGTAGTATTGGAGGAGGATACAAACTGTTCTACCATGGTGTGGATAGGAAGAGAAACGGAGTAGGAGTGATCCTGAAGGGGGAGTTTGTGAACAATCTTCTGGAGGTGAAAAGAGTCTCAGACAGGGTGATGAGCCTAAAGCTAGAAATCGAAGGGTTGATGGTGAATGTAGAAGTGGGTATCCTCCACAAGTTGGCTTTGAGTTAGAAGAGAAGGAGAGATTCTGGAGTGAGTTTGATGAGGTCATAGAGAGTATCCCCAGAGGAGAGAGACTAGTTGTTGGAGCAGACTTCAATGGGCATGTTGGTGAGGGGAACAGAGGTGATGAGGAGGTGATGGGCAGGTTTGGTATAAAGGAAAGGAATCCAGAAGGAAGTGGAGAGGAAAAACTCCCTTTACCGGAAGAAACCTCCAGCAGAACCAGGCTCAGGGTGGACGGACATCTGCCTTGACCGGTTGGGCTGAGTGGAAAGTGGAGAGAGAAAAGAACAGAGCAACAAAAGCAACAACAAAACATTGGGCAGGTTGGTAGGACCAGTAGCTGCGCACTGGAAGAGACACAGCACCAAATCCGGGGACACCTGAAGACAGGGACAGACAGAGGGAGACAGAGAGGGAGAAAGACAACTACGGGACAAAGGAGATACAGAGTTAATGTCATACAGTGGTGACATTATAAATGTGGGGTGAGAGGGAGAATGAAGAGAAGAGGAAAGTGGGTCAGTGCAGAGTCCCCCAGCAGTCTAAGCCTATAGCAGCATGACTATAACCAACTATAAGCTTTATCAAAAAGGAAAGTTTTGAGCCTATTCTTAAAAGTAGAGAGGGTGTCTGCTTTCCGAATCTGGACTGGGAGCTGGTTCCACAGGAGAGGAGCTTGATAGCTAAAGGCTCTGCCTCCCATTCTATTTTTGGAAATTCTGGGAACCATAAGTGGTGTAGTAGTATGATATGGTACTAGGAGATCTTTTAGATATGATGGAGCTTGACCGCTTAAAGCTTTATAGGTAAGAAGAATGGTTTTAAATTCTATTCTGCATTTAATGGGAAGCCAATGGAGAGAAGCTAATGAAGGTGAAATATGGTCTCTCTTACCAATCCCAGTCAGTAATCTTGCTGCAGCATTTTGGATTAATTGGAGGCTTTTTAGAGAGTTACTGGGGCAGCCTGAAAGTAGAGAATTACAGTAGTCCTTTACGAGTTTTTCAGCATCGCTTTGGGACAGGATGCTCCTAATTTTGGCAATGTTCTGTAGGTGGAAGAAGGCTGTTCTAGAGATTTGTTTTATGTGTGAGCTAAATGACAAATCCTGGTCAAAAATACTACTACCACTGGGGGCAATAGTCACGTCATCTAAAGTAGCGATATGGTTAGAAAACCATTTTAGGCCCAAATACAATAACTTCAGTTTTATCTGAGTTTTGAAGAATGAAATTATATGTCATCCAGTTCCTGATGTCTTTTTGACATGCTTGTAGTTTGATTAATTGATTTGTTTCATCAGGTATTCAAACACGACAGTGAACGCAGGTGATTAGTGAAGCGGTCTTGAATGTGAGGAACCAAACAGGGAGCGACTACAAAATAAAGGCCTGATGGGGGAAGTGAAGATCCTGAGACCTGCAGCCTTTATGCCCTTATAGGTCATTTGTCCCTACACTCTTACATGTCATAAGTCATCCCCTCCTCCGATCAATGCTCCTGAACCTGAACACACGCTAAACCATCACCCAGAACAGGGACCCCCTAAAACTCGAAGGGGGACTTAACACGCTGGCTCTTGTTATTGTGTAGTTCAAAGTTTTGCTTGCTCGCTACAAGACAACTGAAACATAAATTACTCACAGTTTTCTGGACTTTCAGTTAGTAGTTTTACCTTAATATATTTAAGGTTTTATTAACCATCTAACAAGTAGGATACAATGATTGTCACCACTCATGGAGGCTCAGGCTCTCTGGAAACCTGCTGTTGAGCAACAGAGGCCCTTCGATAGTGGATATCTGACAGGGAGAGTGACACCATATTCCTTCAGAAAGTGTAGTCAAAGCAGCAAGTTAGCAGGTAACAGCAGCAGCTTTCATGTATGTGTGTGTGTGTGTGTGTGTGTGTCTGATTGTATGACTCAGGTCCTTTCTGTCGACATTTCCTGGAAGTTTCTTGCCACCCTGCTGAATAGATTGACAACAGATCCCCACACTGACTGATGACTGCTGTACTGCAGAGTCATTGATGTTTTAGGAACATTGTGTATTTGTCCTGGAACCACCAGTCGGCAGCATAACCAACATATTAAACTCCATACTGAGTTTCAGATCTCAGTAATAACTGGGTTACTGAAGCAGCCCCGCAGCTTAGCTGGACTTCAGTTTTTGGTCAGGTATTTGAATGCTTAGTATCTCGTGGCTCAGTTATTTAAATAATATGAAAACATTTAAAAGTCAAAGGAATTGTGAGAAATACATTCTAAACAGTTAAAGAAAACTATATTTTATCAATTTGGAATATAAGATAAACCTTATATTCGTACAGCAAGAAAGAACATCAGATTACAGTACAATCTAAAAATAAAAGTATATCACATATGCACACAATCATACAAGTAACTGCACCATGGGTCACTTTTATTGCACAAAAACTAATTTTACTTTTAAAGTGATTAATAGTGACTAATATGATAGTGGTTCACTGGGAGCAGCTCTGATTGGAAAGTCTGACAGCAGCAGGGAGAAAAGACATTTGATATCGCTCCTTCAGACATTTAGGATGTAATAGTCTGTCACAGAAGGAGCTGCTCAGAGATGGCACTGTCATGATTCAGCCCCTCACTTCCACTTCCTGACTTGGACTTTTATTTTGTTGCCTTTTTCCCCACGTCCTGTTTCCACACCATAGCTACTTTACCATTGCCACAACTCATCACTCACCTTGATTGTTTTCACCTGTGACCCCCTAGCTATTTATACCTGCCCTTCACCACAGCTCACTGCCAGATTCTATGTCTTGACTCTTGTCATTGTTCCCATGTCGACTCTGTTATTTGGATTACTGGACACTCAAGTTTTTGGACTCTTTGCCTGTTTCTTCGTGGTCTGAGGTTTGATCTCTGGTTTTTGTTTGGTCTCTGGTTTTTTGTTTGGTTTATTACAAATAAAGTTTCACGTTCTTTTGTACTCCCTCTCGTTGTTGTCCTGCTGGGTCTTCAAATTCCCTCACACCTGACAGGCACTGCATCATACAGGGGGTGGGAGTTGTTGTCCAGAACGCATGATAGCTCGGCTACCATCCTTTTTTCTCCCACCCCCTGCACTGATTACAGGGGCATCCCCAAAACATCCAGATCATCGTTGATCTGGAGATAGCTCTGCTGGCACCAGTCCACAAGGTTCTGGACCAATTCCGTGTATTTTCATTGTCATCCATGATCAGGCCGACAACGGCAGAGTCATCAGAGAACTTCTGCAGGTGACAGGATGCTGAGCTGAACATAAAGTCTGCAGTGTAAACAGTGAACATAAATGGAGCCAGGACCGTTCCCTGCAGAGCCCTGTATTGCAGATAACCATGTCAGAATCACAGTCTTGAGCCCTTATGTACTGTAGTCAGTTTGAGACGTAGTCAAATATCGAGGAAAGGATGTTGGTCCACCCCCATGTGTACCAACCCATCCTTCTGGAGTGCAGGACTCTCTCACCAGAAGACACAGGTAGGTGACAACAAGCTTCTCCACTGTCTTCATTAGATGTGAGGTCTGTGGTCCTTGAAGTCATTTGGACGAAATGTCTTCGGAACCAGCACCACGCCGGAATTCTTCAAAGCTTTTGCACAACTTCAGGCACAGACCAAACATGTACAGCAGTACAATCAAGAAAACCTTGTATTCAAGTAAAAATGTGGGATGAATAAAATATACAGTTAAAAATATATAACCTAAGCTCAACATTTACAACATGTAAATGCAAAAAAGAAATGTACAAAAGTGCACCCTCATAAGTGGGCTTAGTTTACCTTGGTTTGTTGTGTTGTTCTGGTTAAAGGCCTGTAAATTGCCTGTGGAAAGAAGCTTCTCTTCAGTCTCTCTATCTTGCACTTCAGGGAGCAGAAGGGCTTTCCTGACTGCAACAAAGAGAACAGTCCATTGTTGGGGTGGCTGGGGTCCTTCACTATCTGCCTGGCCTTGGTCCAGCACCGGTTGGTGTAGATTGAGTGAGGGTGAGGGAGCTCGGAGCGCATGATACATTCAGGTGACTGCACCACCACGTTAAGGGCTCATCTGTTCTGTGTGGTGCTGTTCCCAAACCAGGTTGTGTTACCTGTCAGGATGCATTCTATGGTGCAGGAGTAAAAGTTTCTAAGCAGCCTGGAAGGCAATCTGAAGTATCTCAAGTGTCTGAGGTGGTGCAGATACTGCCGGGCCTTTTTAACCATGGTGTTGATGTGAAAGGAACTGGACAGGTCCTGCATGATGTGGACACAGAGGTACCGGAAGCAGTCCACTTTGACCTCCATTCCTTGTTAATGATGGGGTCTGATAGTTTCTCTCCTGCTTTGTAATGAAGTCCACTATCAACTCCTTAGTCTTATTGATTTTCAGGAGTAGATTGTTCTTCTGGCACTAATCTCCAGGTTCCTAATCTCCTCTCATGGTGGTGGAGACATGTCTGCCCATTCTTACTGCCACTGACAATGAGATGGGCTGAGTCCCAGGTTCTCCAGCTTGGTGGTGAGTATGGAGGAAATTGTGAAAGTGCTGAACTTTAGTCAACAAACAACTTCATAATTCAACAACCTAACATAATTCCCCTTTCCAGTGTCCAGGTGGGAGGGGGAATTAGTCATTTAGCAGATGCTTTTATTATCAAGCATCAATAGTGTATTACGGAATCGAGACGAGATATGACCAGCTCCTGCATAATGAGTTGGGTCTTGTATTCCGAGAGGTAGGGTCTGATCTTTCTGATGTTGTAGAGGGTAAGTCTTTATGCCCTAAAGACTGAGGAGATGCGGTCCCTAAAGCTCAGTTGGTCGTTGATAAAGACCCCCAGATTTCTGGCCGACTCAGTGGGGACAGTCACTGCAGATCCAGTGTGGATGCTGATGTTGTGTTGTATTGAGGGTCTGGCTGGGAAGACAAGAACTAGAGTCTTGGAGAGGTTAAGCTGATGTCTTTCTCTCATCCAGACAGAGATGTCAGAGAGACAGATGCGTGATGAGACAGTGGAGTCATGAGGTGGAAAGGACAGGAGAAGCTATGTGCCGTCAGCATAGCAGTAATAGGAAAAGCCATTTGATTGGATGATGAGTCCAGGTAAGAAGTATAGATGGAAAAAAAGAACATGACGAAGAACTGAGCCGTGCAGCACACCGGTGGAGAGGCCATGAGAGTTATAAACACTCCCCTTCCAGGATGCTTTGAAGGTTTGTCCAGATAAGTAAGACCGAAGCCAGGCTAGAGCTGATCCAGAGATGCCCAAGTCAGAGGGCAGGCAAGAGGATCTGATGATTCACAGTGCCAAAGGCTGCAGATACGTCCAGTAGAATTAAGTCCAAAGCAGAAGCAGAGAAATATTTTAATATAAGGAAGTCTGAGCAAAGTTTAAAAGCATTGATGTACATTTACACACTAAACTAAAGTGTTAGAAAGTAAATTGAAAATTACTGAAACGCACTTTAATTAGCGGTGTCACTCACACTCAGCTGTTACTACTGACCTCTGCCAAAGATAGTGTGGCTACACAGTTCTGAGATGAAAATAAAACGCTACGAACACCTTCAACTTATAAACGTCTGAGTTTGGAAGAATAAATCAGGTCAACCCACAACACCTTGACAAACTACTTTATTGTTTCTGCAACTACATATCTTAGGAGGTCAAGACGGATCATAAATTTGAAAAAGTGCAAACATATACTAGACACCACACACTGACTTCTCTATGAACAGCTGCATCAGCAATGAAAATGCAAGTTTTTACATATCACACATTATATGATTTTATCATTGGGGAATCTGCAGATGTGCTAATCCAGTAAACTGTAGTCGTTTACGCTGTAACACTTGCTTAGTCAGCTACAGTCTCTCAGAATTACTTACACATAGTTTAAATTTTGAATTTTAAATTCCAATATAACATTAACGCAATGAATATCAAAAACATTGATCCACTCTTTGTGGATATGTTGACAGTTTCTGTATATACAGCCTTCAGCAGCAACATTGCTCTAATTCAAATAATTTGTATAAAAAATGTGTTGGTATATATACATATTAGTATATATATAAATTACCAAACTCAGAGCAGATATGAAGATTTATTCATGTAGCCTTCACACTTTGCTACAAAATGCTCAACCCTTCAGCCCACAGCTGGCGCCTGTTTTTAGCTGCAAAGCTCTGAGAACCCTTTGGACTGCCACAATTTGATTTAAAATAATTCATGTTTGAACAATTAAAAACAAGCATATTACATTTCAACCCTGATAGTAGCCTCAGACTTAAACTGTTAAATCCTTAAAACCTCAGACATAATGATCAGACACAATATAATGTTACAACACAAAGTTCACATTATCAGCCTATTAGATAACTGGGTCGTTTAGAAACAAATCGGCTTTAAATTATATGATAAAAGGTCACACTCTATAATAATTATTATAATGCTTGTAAACAATTTTTAAAAAGTGTTCTTACAAATCTGTGATCACTTTTGTTGTGTCAAATATTAACTAAGATTAAAGACCAAAATCTTTCTGGAACCCTAAACAAGTGCTTAAGAGTCTAAACATGTCCATAAATTTGCTAATCAAGTTTTAGTTCCTAGGAGAAGATGCTTTAATCAGACAAACAAATAAGGAAAACAGAATGAATAATATACATTTGGACAGTGACACTTTCCATCATTTTGTTTCTATAGGTTTCATATGTGGTTATAAATTTTTAGCGGTCAGTGACGGCCTGAAGTCTGGAACCCACATGTATCAACAGATACTGGGTTTCTTCCATGGTGATGCTCTGTCAGACGTTTACTGCAGCTGTCTCCACTTCCTGCTCCTGGTGGTGGTTTTGTGTCTCTAAGTTTTTCTCTCTACTGTAGTTATTCCTTGTCGTCGTTTGTATTGTTCTGTGTGGATCTGTGTGTGGATTTTACAAGCTCTGAAACACACCAGTTTCTCCATGTATGCAGGTATAAATGAATCTCTTTGTACCTACATACAATCCTTTAGTTTTTAGAGGATCGAAGTATTGATGCTACAGTGACTTGATGTTTAGAGCCAATGTAGCCTGTGCTAAAGTCTTTAGAAGCTAAAACATTTGGACAATAAAATGGCTAGTTTGGAAAGACTTCACAGCGATGGCTGGAAATCTTAATTAACACGGTTTTGGTCTAAGTTGTAATAATGTGTAAAAGATACTACAATTTTTGCGATTTATATTTTCTTAGATCACTGTTAATTTGAAGAGCCACAAGACAAATTTGATTATAACGTTATTTTAAACATTCCATGAAATAGAGGTAATATATTTATTTATTTATTTTTGGTAATTTGTTCACCACCACAACACGCACACCTCCAGCCTCACTTTTGGTGATGATGAAAAATTAAGGGGACGCTCAGTTTTTATTCTTAATGCGTCCTGCTACCACGACTCCCACAAATCCCACTACACCTCCAACTGCTGCTCCCGTTGGAACTCCTCCTAGAATTCCAACTGCACCTCCTACAAAGTATGCTGCCACAGCTCCAACACCAGCTCCAACTAAAGCACAGCCAAGTACAGAGAGTTTTATTATCTGGCTCCATTTCTCTTTCTCAGCATCTTCACAGGTGTAACCTTTTTTTTCCTTTTTGTCAACCATGTCATGGAAGAACTGCAGAAGTGTGGTCACTTCAGACAAATCCGGGGTTTTGTTGTCAATAT
This sequence comes from Channa striata, assembly GCA_033026295.1. Lineage (NCBI taxonomy): Eukaryota > Metazoa > Chordata > Actinopteri > Anabantiformes > Channidae > Channa > Channa striata. Next base: position 6,233,761 of record CM065180.1, on the reverse strand, counting down.
AAAATGGTTTATTATTACACTTAGAGACAAACTTCTGAAGCTCACCAGAAGGTCTCTTATTCCCTAGTTTGGTTGATCGGGTGAACAGAACCAATGTGTATTGTGCTGCATATTCACCAAAAGTGTTCCAAAATAACTCTACCATGTTCTTTTCAAGCTGTGTGAAGGGACCTGGCTCCATCACAAACAAAAACACACAAGGGCCCAAATCAGAATCGACATATCTTTTGATGTCTTCTGCTTTTTCATCGCTCAGACCTGGAGTGTCAACAACAACCAGACTTTGATTGCCAATCTTTATATTTGTCTCTTGACACTCGTCTGTATAAGACGGGACAGGTTTGCGATCTTCATTATTCTCTGAGAAGCTCAGGAGGGTGTTCAAGAACGCAGTCTTCCCAGCTCCAACCTTCCCAATGAGCACAATCGTCAGGTCTGGAAGCTCTGTTGGAAAATATGAAGGTATTGCTTTGATTATTTTACTTACAGCCACAATTTGGAACTTTCAGTCTAGCTGTAGCATGACACTCACAATTATATTATGCAGGCTTTCAAATTCTGACATTATCAAAACCCTGTGGCATCCCACACATCCATTAAGGCTACTCATTCTATCAGCACAAGCTTTCAGCTTGTGTCACTGCTTAGAGGAGTCTCACTCTCTATGTATCAAAGAACGTTTAGACAGCACCTCTTCACAATATTAATATATTACTATAATATAGATAATACTAACATAACTACAAAAAAATTCTAATTAACAAACTGTAAAAGGTTATTTTCAATTATAATTTCAATTATATCAACATTTTAATTCATATAATTTGATTTAATGGGAAAATTTAATTTCCCCAAAAGTCTGGTTATAACTGTAGACTTATTTGATCATTGTAAAACCTGTATGTATTGTTACTTAGTAGTAACATACAGACATTTTTTTTAACCAAACTATAGTTTATAAGGTATTAAAAGACACTTATGTAATTTCCACCAGTTGCCAAAACCATCTGTAGTTATTTCAACCAGAGCACAAAATACGGTTTGTACACCTACGTCACTGAGAGGTTTAGGTTTATGTTGTATTTGTTAGACATTAGCACATGAGGTAAAAATGTGCTGATGCTGCAGTTCTATAGCCTCCTCTGTACAATTGAATTCTAGACATTTTGCAGCCATGTTAGATTAAAGTGCTGTCTTTGAACCATGCACCACTGAAAGCCTGGAAAACTGAGTTGGGATCTCAGGCATAGTGGTTGAAGTCATATCTTGGAAAGTTTGCCTGCTTCTTTTAAGCCAAATAATAAATAACAGAGTAAATATGCAATGCAAATGACACCCGCAATTATCAATAATATATTTTCTGGATTTCAACTTGTTTTTAGAATAGACATTGATTAAAATACAAAAAAACCTTACGATTGTATTAAAAAATAACCATGGGTCCTCACATTTTTACATGGCTAAATGTTAAATCTGAAATTTTATTATAAAAAATGCCATATCCTCATTATGACAACTGAGAAAAAAGATTACATGATTATAAATGATAAACTAGATTTTTTTTCAAATAAAACCTAAGCTCCCAGATTTGTTTTAAAATGTGCACCTTTAAAACTACAATTTAATTTCCATCTGACTGCAGCCTTAATAATGTTTCTGGGTTGTAGAAAACTTCTGTATCACAAACCACTGTTCTGTGACTCCATCTGGACTTACATCATTTTCCATAAAACTTGAAAGCCACCACAATTATCATCCGACCAGCCAAGTGGCACTGGTAGAGTGAAGCCAGAAACAGAAGCAAAGGAAGTGAGTGAAGACAGCAGACATGCTAAAGGTGAACGGATTCAAACCAGCACTTCAGAGCCTGGTCTGACAACTGCACGTCTCTCACCCACAACATGGAGAGTGAGAATCCTGCCTCATTGTGAGACTATAACGGTCTGATGTTCAAATTACCCAGTTGGGAATTCACAACAGTGATTGTTATGGGAGTCATACATCCCCACCAAGCTAAGACTAGGTCAGCATCAGAGCATCAGTCACTTTGTACACGCCCAAGTCCAAGTCAGGTCACAAGTCTCTGTTAATGTTTTTTCATTTGTTGCCATCCAAACTGCTCAGATCTGTATACATCTAAAGAATTCAAAGCATATACTGCTTTGATTTACTTACATACAGTTTTCATTTTTGATTCATTTTTTTAAGGTAAACTGTATTTTATAAATGGCTGCCCACTTCCCCAATTCCTTTGCGCTGTGCTTTTGCCAGGTTGAATCTGGCTTCACCCACATAATAACTCTGTATGTAGCTATAGCTATGTACGTATTCTTATTGAACAGGCATCTTACCTGCAGATTTTGATAACAGAGATGGTTCGGATCTTTCCATCCCTTTAGCTGCTGGTCACCGCGTAGGTTTTCAGCTGTAGGTTGCACTCGGCTGTTTGTGTCGAGAAGGCCCAGCTAACGAAGTGGGCTAGGGCGGGGCCCGGAGCATTATGGGTATTGTCAATAGTTCTGTGTGTTTAAGGTGTTGTATGTGTGTGTTGCTGTTGGCACTGTAAATAACTTTAGGTGTGTTTAAGTTTTTGTTCTATTAGTTGTTATTGGTTGTGTTATATGTTGTTATGTGTTGGCCAGCGCCGTGACCATCGCGTGACTGGCCTCTCAGATTGTGGTCTTAAAATGAAGTAAAAAAAAAAAAAAAAAGGAGGAGTAATTGGGTCAGTGGCTTCATTTTCAAGCATCTAGCTGCCATTTTTGGGAAGTACGTTTCCAGTTTAGCCTGCTGGTGCCCTAGTTAGCTGTTAAACTAAACCACAAATTTAACTCTGTTGGCGTTTAGCTTCGCTGCCATCTACAGTAGAGAACTGTGGCCAGTGAATTGACTTTATTATGTAAACTGCCTTGAGATGACCTTGTAAACTGGCGCTATATAAATAAAGTTGAATTGAATTTAATTGAATTGAATGGATTTTGTATGAAAGCAATGAAAAGTTTGCTCCAAATAAACTTCTGTGTGTGAAGAGTTTTGACAATGTGATTCCAGTCACGCTTGTTAGCAATTGAAAAAACAATATTGAAAAAAAATAAAAAAGTGTTTCCCAACCAAAAGCCATGAATAAACAGCAGCGTGAGCGTTATACTCAGGGAGCAGGACACAGAGTTTAAGTCAGGTGACAAAACCACAGCCTTTAAGTAACCAGGATACCCAGAGAAACCAGTTTCTTGTGTAATTTGGGAACAATGGTTACATGACGTAAGAAACCTGGCTAGTGAAACGGTTGATTTCTCCTCCACCTCTGTCTTATTTTGGAAGCCTGAAACAGTTTTCAACTGTATAGTGACAGAAAACGCATCTTTCTATGTTTTGTTCCTGTAGAGACTAATTAGTGAGGACCGAATTTCATTTTTTAACAACAGAGTGAGGACATTGTTAAAAAGTGAGGATATTTTGGGAGGTCCTCACTATTTATGACCCTAAAAAATGTATTTTTGAAGGTCAAGACTGGGTTTTAGGGTCAGGGTTAGAATTGGGTTATGGTTAGGGTGTGTGTGTGTGTTTGTGCTGCAGCAGAGAGAGGGAATGTGGGGGGAGAGAAAGAAGAGACACATGCAGCTGATTCACAACAGCCCGAATTGAAAAAATCCCTCAGGAAAGTGACTTAATTCGACTTCCATGAGACACTCTGTGGTTAATTTTCTGTTCCGGCAAACTTTGTTTTAAAAATGAGGCATCGCCACGTTAACAGTCTCTACCTTTATGCAGCCTTTCACTCAGCTGTATGTGCCTGGGTGCAGCCTGTGGTTACGCCCGGTTGGAGAACGTTGGTTACAAACCTGGTTATGTGTAATTATGTGAACAGACACTGGAACAATTTAACCGTAACGGCTCTCATCTTTCTGCATCGAGGCACTGACTAACTACAAAATCAACATTCTGCCACCCTCACTGCCTGAGGTCTTGAATCAGTTCCAGTTGCTTATTTTGAAACAGACAGGCAGCACCATTCCTACCCGAGAGTTAAGCAGATTATCTACATTTTACTTAAAGTACAAAAGTAAAAATTCTAGATGAATAAAAGTTGCATGAGCTTTTGCAGCAGAGGATTCCGCTATTAACCTACTGTAGTCAACATGAAGACCTTAGACTTAACTCACATTTGGAACTTATTTGTATCAGATGCAGTTACCAGTAATGGTATTAATAATTACTTAACATTGATGAAGTAATTAAGCACATGTATCCTTCTGTTTACATGAAGTACATGTGTGAATGTGTGTAAATGGATGTCATCTATTTTAAATAATGAGCACACACAGGTGAGACTGTATCATTTTATTCACATCAATAATGGTTCACTTCAATTTTACTTACATGGGATGTAAAGGTATTAAAGACAAACATTTTTAATTCAAGACATAAAAACAAACCAAATTACACAGAAAGTACAAAAGATTATAGTTGAGCTGCTTATGAAAAAATACATCAGGCTCCTGATTTACCCCAAATCTCAGTTCTGAAATAGTTCCTGCCCTCCAAACACTACATCTTATACATTTTCTTTCTCTTTAAGACAACTGCAGACCATTGTGTGAGATCTACATTTTTAGGTGTGACAGTTATTAACAATAATAACAGACAGACAAAGATCCAGAGCTGTGACCCTCCCATCACAATGTGTGAAGGTGTGGTTACATTTAGGCAACTTAAATCATATTCTTGTTCAGTCTTGACATAGGACTGAAAAGAAACTCTCGTCCAAGTTTTTTTGTGCAGCCGAGCATCTAACCCAGTCTGTACGTTGTACAACAACATCAAATGAGGCTCTATGTAATAATATTAATTATCCACCTATTAATAATACATGAGCCTTTTTGTCTTATAGATTTTTGTGAAGAAAAGGAAAGTTAATAAAATGTCTTTAAATATATTTTTGAAATTGAATGTTAAGAACGTCGAATAAGCCTAAGTGCCTGGACTTGCAAATCATTAAGGAAATCTTTTGTCTTTTTTGGAAGGAAAAAATCCACTACTGTTTCCAGTGCTGAGCTTGCGTTCCCAACCAATCTCCCTATATTCCGTACTTCGGGGATGTTCATTGCCTCTTTGAGAGCTTGTTCAGCCTTTTCAAAATTTTCATTGGGGTAGTACCCGTTTTTTCTCACCACCTCTCTGACCATTTGCATTAGGTCGCTAACTTGAGCATCATTCTGGGCACTATTTCCAATATTACTATTTCCAAAAACATGATAACCCATGGAAGAGTGATGAATAGATTTTTTAAGATCTGGGTACCGTTTGAGATAATCTTCAACCTTATATTCATCTCCGTGGGTAAACAAGACAATAGTGTGGCCTTCTGCACCTTTGAAGGCTTTCTGGAAGATTTCCAGCAGTTTCTCATTTTCACCTTCAGCACCCAGCTTCAGAACCAAGAGCAGCACATGTGGACCAGGGTGAACTTCAGGAACAAAACCCAGGATTGCTTTTGCCAGCTTATCTTCTTTCATTTCGGTGTGAAACAGACCTGGAGTATCAACAACAACTGGACTTTTTTTATCATTTGGGGTCCCATATGTGCACTTGTTTGTCACAGATTTATCACCATTTTGAGCCTTAAAAGCCGGGTCATTCAGCCTCCCAAGGATGGCATTTCCTGATGTACTCTTCCCAACCCCGGTCTTTCCCAAGAGCACAATCCTCAGCACTGAGTCCTCTGATTCTGTTACAAATTTTTACAGACAAATTATAAAGAATTGTCCCATGTCCATACACACTTAAATCATTTGACCAATTATGGAAATTAATATTAAGATATAATGGGCACATCTTAACCTGAAACATATGGCTTCAAAGGGTTTGATTGTAAACTTGTTAAACATGTTAAATTCATGTTTCTGCAGGTACCACTGTGTCAACCCCACATAATAGGTTATAAAAATAGTGTAATGTAATAGAATAAAACACAGGATGCCTAAAAATGCAGCAAACAAAACATTGTTATGAAGCAAAGTGCATTACCACAAATAAAATCTGTGGAGACTGTAAATTACAAACACATACACATGAGGTGCTCTATGAAACATTATAAAAAGCTCTGCTTCTTTTTAACATAATCGGTGTTAATAGTCTATGAAAAAAGTGTTACTAAGAAGAAAAGCTGTTGATCTGCTGACCTATATGACCATATGACTGGGGTAATATGAAATATACTTACGAGTGTGTTGGCTGCTCATCTTTGTCTTGTAAAATTAGTTGAGATCTGATGTCTTGTGGTCGCTGGTGTTCTGCTGTTGAATAACTTGCCACTTCATTATATTTCAGTATTATAAAGTATGTGGAGCCTCTCCCCTTATTCACATGTAATCTGTGACCTAGTCTGAGCCAATCACAGTCACAGTCAATCACAGTCACCAGTGTAGCTCTGCAAGCAACAAATCAGGGACCAAGCAAAGGATTTATGCGCTTCGATACGTTTTATGTTGATTTGACCATTTTTTATTGTTGAGATTGTTTCTACAGCCAGTTCCTCAATGACATACATTTACCTACTGATGGTCATTTCAAATATTAGCTGTAGCTTTGGAAAGAGTAAAACTTTTTTTGAGAAACAAGGACCCAGGACAGACTCAGTGGATTGACTGGGATTTTAGTGGAGACTCACCCTTACTTGAAAAACCACTTTCAAAGATTTCAAAACAAAATGAGATGAAGCAGATTGTTTCTTGGCTTGCTGCTGGGCCGTCTTCATGTTATAGGTTCCACTTATCAGTGGGTTAACATAATAAGACTTTACCACACAGTAATGGTGAATGATGGGTTAAAGCTGTTCAGGTTATATGATCCAATGCATTCTCACTTTTATTTCTACACTTCTCATGTTTTAACATCTCATCACAGTAGTAACTTAACCTTAACAAAGTGATCAAAAGGCTGAAGTTTGAAGAAAGGAAGGATCTGCTTTAATCTGCTTTAATCTATTTTAACTCTATCTGTTCCATTTTTTATCTGATCTGTTGTTTCATTTTCATCTTTTAATGTGAAACTGAAATGTTTTCAGTCTACAGCAAAAATAAAAGGAATTGGCCTCACTGTTCCAATACTTTTGGAAGGGGGTGTATATTATACAACCGTGATGTACACCACAGCCCACTAGATCACTAGATCCACATGTGGCTCCTTCGTCCCTCTGCTGCAGCCTCCTAAAATGAGGCTGTGAACTTTATTCCCTGACAGCCCCTGTTATCAAATATTATCCTACAAATTTGGATTAGGAACTGAGGTTAAACTAGTTATTTTTAAAATCCACAATAAATAATAAATAAATAATAAATAATAGCCAGTTATATAAGCCATGTGTTTTTCTACAACATGTAGAATTGTTAACTTTACCTGTTGTTCAGGAAGACATTCGCTCAGTATGCCATAAACTTTCAACTTTGTAAACTCTTCGACAATAAAAGTCATTAACCATAGACAGCTGTAGTTAGCCAATCTTCAAATCTAATTTCTTGTGACTTTTGTGGAACTCTGGAATAAATAACGTGTAAAAATACTGTAACTGCTGACCAGTCTCTAATTACGCTTCTTATCCATCCATTATCTGTAAATGCTTATCCTGTTCACTGTCTTTGGGGGCGGAGCCTATTGTATCTCAGCTATTACTGGGCAGGAGGTTGGGTCATTCAAATACTGCTTATATGTGATTTAAGTGAAATGCTAATGACTGACACTGACTTTAATCAGAAAAGACGGTTTATTTGATTTCTTTTTCAATGTATTTACTTTTAACAGGCGTATTATAGGTTATAAATAACTTTAGTAAAATGTAAGGTCTGCTTGCTGTTTGATTTTTTAAAAATTTAATTCAGTTCTGGTATTCAATTTTGAATACCCGATTATGTTTTCTAATAACACAATGAGGATATACTGTAAATGATAAAAAATGCTGAAATACTGCTGTAGGCCACTAGGCCAAATTTCACTGCTGAGCATCGATCCTAGAGCTTCGATCAAACCATTTACTCAGTAATTATTCCAGGATTTCTTTACCTCCCGAGTCACAGCTGACACTGTAAATAACGTGCTCATCTTCTAGGTGACAAATGCCTCCAGATAATATCACTTAGAGGAACCTTCACTTCAGATTATTTCATCTTCTTTCTCACACTATAAAGTTTGTAATTATAGTCAATCCATTTTCCAGAGCTCCTCCAGATTTCATCATCTGACCTACTAATGATGAAAAACTCTTCTGGGTTATGTCACCTGGAGAAGCTGCTCAACTAAGAGCAGAGAAATGTTTCAATATAGGGAAGTCAGAGGGAATTTTAAAAGCATTACTTTATATTTACACCTTAAACTAAAGCCATAGGAGCCAAGTTGAAAATAAGTGAAGTTGCCCTTTAATGGCGAATCCTCTATATTCACAAAAATTAGTGATTGAGCTCCATAAGGCTCTGTGTTAGGACCAACACTTGTCTGTGCAGCATATGAATGAAAGTTATTAGGAAACATCTAACCAACTTCCACTGCTACACATGTGACATCCAGGTATATTTACATGAAACACATCTCAAATTTCAAGTGTCCCTAAAAACGTAAAGGCCTGAATGTCCTGTAGTTTCCTACTTTCTGTGCCCAAAAATATGTTTATGGTCTAAGCATAAAGTTACTTTAGATCAGGGGTCTCAGACTCGCGGCTCGCGGAAAGTTTAATGTTAGTGCGGCCCGCGAGTTTGTTATGAACGGCACGGAACGGAAATGACGTACATTGCGGAAATGACGTTTATTGAGGAAATGACGTTCTTTGTGCGTCGGCTAAACACTTGATTGAAACTTCAACGCGACAGCTTAAAGAAAGCTTAAATAACTGTTAATACAGACATTTGAATCCTAATTATTATAATTATTATAATTATTTTATTTACTTATTACTGATTGATTGATTGATTTTCTTATTAATTTCTTATTTATTTTCTTCTAATTTGTTTATTTATTTTTTCATATTATTTTGTGTTAAAAATAAAAAATAAAGACATTTGAGAAGATTATAATTATTTAAAAGTTTTTCTTGTGGAAACCTGATGCGGCCCAGCCTCACCCCGACTCTGCCTCCAGCGGCCCCCAAGTAAATTGAGTTTGAGACCCCTGCTTTAGATTGTATGAAGAAGAAGAACCTTCATTTTAGTCACATTGATCACATATACATTTGTAGTGAAATTTACTCCTGCATATTTAACCCATCGCTCTTGAGGGAGCAGAGGGCTGCCACGGTTTGGCAACCGGGGACCTAGTACTGGGTGTTTTGCTCAGGGGCAAACCTGGTGGGGAGGCTGGGGATTGCAGGTAAGCTGGGATTTCACACGCTTCTCTCTACTTTCTTAGTAGGATTTAAAACCCTCATTCTTACATATAAAGCTCTTACTGATCAAGCTATATTGTATCTGAAAGACCTCATAATATAATTTTCTCTGATTAGACCAAATTTATTTGCATCTAAGTTTCATAACTGAGCATTTTTAGCTTGACAGTTAGCTTAGCTGGACACAGCTTTCATCAGTTTTCTACAGATAAAGTATTGTCTGAGTTAGCTAAATATTAGCAGCCTGCTAGCTGAGGTAACAAGTTGACTTCTGGTGACTCCAGCACAGCTGGACACATTAGGCGGCTCTGCAAACTCAGTTAGCGAAGTTAACCAAAGGTAAATGTCAAAGGCAACAGAAGAAACAACATGACACCATTAGTTAGGCCCTTTAGTCCAGCTGCCTAATCCTACCTCTATTGTATGACTGTGTCTCATATTGAGTATTGTTTTACAACCTGGTCGTTTGCTGATATTACTGGATTAAAACCTATCAAATAATTCTATAAAAGACCATCAATGTGTTTGCTAAAAAAACCTTATGCTTTTCATCATTGTTTTATCCTTGAGAAGTACCAGCTACTGAGTTTCCAGCTACATTTTGGAATATTTGAAGTCGTCTTTAATTTATTAATCCATTAAAGCGCCCCTCCTCTTGATGGATTTATGAAAGGAAGAGACAGTATTTTTAGTACTACGTCATTATCCAGCAGAGATTGTGAGGTGCAGTTCAGACAAACTGACACCGGTCAAAATGCTGCATCTGTTAAAAGCTGTTTGATCTGGAAAGTCTCTAACTACAAATCGAGAAAGTCCTACACTCTTTGTCTTTGAAAACAGCTCAAACACTGGTCAAAAACTAATCAAATCTGTGACCGTATGTGAAGCCAGATCAGCTTTTTTATACTGGATTTTACTGTAGCGGCTAAGTCATTTATTTTATTGTGGTTATTTTGGTCTTTGTATCCTGTCGTGTTTGCTTTACTGTCTCTGGCTGCTCTCAGGTGGGATCATTTATTATGCCTTGTCATCAACTTCTCTCATGTCTTTTATTAATATCTTTTCAAGGCTTAGTAAAAAGTAGGACGTGGGAACAAACAAGAAACTTGTTCAGAAAAAAAGCCATTGTTCCTGATAAGGATCAGACTTTTATAAGACTGATTAGACATGTTTTCTTGCCGTGTCCTGCCAATGTGGGACATGGATGAAGGGGTTCACAGAGACCACATTCAGAAAACTGGCTTTTGATGGATCCATCAAGAAATTTGATAGGGAAACCATTATTTCAAGTGCAAATGTCACAACACTTATCACATGACAAGCATCATTTGACCAGTTACACAAACAGGAATAACAAAAGTTTTACTCTGGATTTCAACTCTAGTCTCTGTTGGAAAATTCAGTGTTTTGTTGACTCATCTAACCACCCAAACTTAGATCGTTGAACAATTCCTCAGAAGAAAGGAGCGGCAACCCCAGTCAGTGCCAGCACATTGCTGTCCTGTAGTCACCAATGATCATGTCTCACTGGGCTGACCGCAAAGAGCAACTGGAATAAGTGCATTTTATAATAATCTCCCTAAAATCAGATAAAACCCTTTATTTATGTTTTGATGTCTTGATTTTTATCAAATTAGCCCAAAACCCTGTGAGGTAAAGGACTGATTAAGCTGCTTTCACCTTCAGTACAATTTTTGGTTTAAATGATGCATGACTAAGTTTTAAAATTCATATAGTGACTGTTTTCAGTAAAGAAACACAAGTTAGAAAACAAGCTGGACAGGAGCTTGGCTCTTTCAGGGAAGATGGTGATTGATCATGTTCATGTTTTCATTGCTCTTCTCTTATTTCAGCATGGTTGTACTTGTCTTTGTGTTCTTCCTTAGAAACCTTTAAATTTACAAATAATTACACTGAGGGAGGATCATAAGCATCAAACTGTGCCAAGAAAATGTTGGCTGCAACATTCAGTATCAACAGGATCAAGCAGCTGCAAACTGTTTATTAAATCCTCAGATATTCTGTGTTTCTATAGTTCATTTCAGCTTCATTGTTGACCTCACAGCCACTACTGCACATCTTCCAGTAGAGTTATATTTTTAATCACTGAAGTTTGTTTCACGAAATAAAAAAGTGTTTTTTTATGGATTCCAAAAAGCCTAGCCTGTACAAAAAGTAGGACAGTTAATTTAATATGTGGATAATTGATCTGAAAATTAAAAACATCAGAGCTGGTTCTTAGGCTGCCAAGTGGCACCTCTTATTTTTTGTTAATTTAATTATTTTATTACCATAAATTATGTAAATTTATCAGTAAAATAATTTACTATTAATAGCCGAAAGAGAAGTAGTAGTAGATACTCAATATGGTTTAATAAGCAGCTCTGGGCCTTTTCTGTGGGTAGGCAATGCTAAGTTCAAGTTGACCTGAAAAACTCCTTCAGATGACATAACCTGGAGGAATTTTTCATCATTAGGCGCTAAGATAAGAAGCTATTTGACCATGATTACAAAATCCAGAGTGAACAACAACAGGACATAACCTGAACTGAAGATTCCTCCAAGCGATGTCATCAGGATGCAATTTTCAACTACAATGAGAGATATATTTTGATTTTGGGCATTCAAAAGTAAAGTGTAATGGCAATCATGTACCTGTATCACCCATACTGGAAGCAGAAGAAGCAAGTTCAAAATAAGTGATGGCGCCATTTAACAGTAAGGGTCTCAACAATTTTGTCCACAAAATAAACACTAACCATATATTTGACAATGCAAAAGTAAAATTTCTAAAAGCAACACTGGTTTCACTTCTTACATTGTTTAAAATGAGTTTTCTTGTGGAGAACACAAAAGCCAACAAACAAAAGCTTGTTTTAGAGCGAGCTGGCACAACGTCACAAGGTCATGTGACAAACCTCTGGTCTGAAGTAGGATTCAGTGTGATTTTTACCAGGAGTGGAGCTTCCAGTTACAACAACAATATTAGAAAGTTTTGTCATTTACAAACCAACCACTTTTATTGTTGATGCTGTGTTTTCAAATTTAATCTCTTTAGTTGTTGCTAGTGCTTTAGTTTATAGGTTGTAGAAAAGCACTTGCGGTTTTAAGAATGGATGATCGATTTATAGTGACAAAAGTGTAGCTTTGGGTTTACTGTAGCTTGTATAAGTTAGAGGCTGAATCATGATACAAACGGAATAAATCTACATGTCCAGAAAAGAGCAGGATGCAGCCGTTAGTAGTTCCATCCCTTTATGAACCATTGTCCAAGCTGAAACAATTCCTCAGAACAGGGTGAGGTACAATAGAGCATGTGGCAACACTAGATTCCTGCAGCCATGTTTGCTTCCTAGTAACAAGTGTGTTTTATAATAACCCCCCGAAAACAGATAAAGCTCTTTATTTATGTTTTGTGCAAAAATGTAATTCTAAAGTACAACAATAAAGACCCACCTCAGTTAACATCCACATTTTACTGCATTTCCTGCTGTTCTTTTTCTCACACAGCTTCTTGTCTCTGTATCACCTGTGTCTGCTGACAGATGAGCTGAGCAGAAAATATAGGATTCATATTTTCCTCTTAAAGATAGAAGTAAAGAGCAATGTATTGTTGGGCATCAATAAAGAATGGCAGCAGTTCTCCATGGTGGAGAGGTGATTGTGTGGTCCTGTTTGTCGCCATCTCCTGGAAGTTTCTTCCCACCCTGTTGACAACAGCTCCCCACACTGACTGATCTGTCTACTGGCCTGTAGATTCACTGATGTTTGAGAAACAAATGGTGTATTTGTCCTGGAGCCACCAGAGGGCAACATTATAAATATAATAAGGTAAGGTAAGGTTACACAGCTCCTAGATATATAAAGCAACAAGAATAGTGCACTAACTAATGTAATAAAGTGCAAGTAATGTGCAAAAAATTTTAATTCAAGTCAATTTACAAATGTACAATGTATAAGTACTACACAATATGTACAATATTTGAAGTGAAAGTAGGTTAGACTATGGTGTTATATAGTCTAACTGCGGTGGGAATGAAAGACCTGTGGTATCGTTCTTTCGTACACTGAGGGTGTATCAGTCGGGGTGACAGGTGTTGTCCATGATGGATGTCAGCTTGGCCAACATCCTCCTCTCACCCACCTCCTCCACAGAGTTCAGTGGGCAGCCCAGGACAGAGCTGGCTCTCCTGACCAGCTTGTTCAGTCTGTTCCTGTCCTGGTCGATGCTGCCTGAACCCCAGCAGACCACAGCGTAGTTCAGAGCTGAAGCCACCACAGAGTCATAAAATGTCCTTAACATGGGCCTGCACATGCCGAAGGACCTCAGTCTCCTCAGAAGATGGAGGCGACTTTGACCCTTCTTGTACAGGGCATCAGTTCTGTACTGAGTTTCACCTGTCAGTCATAAATGGATTATTGAAGCTGCCCAGCAGCTTAGCTGGTGAATTAAAGATATTTTAAAAATTATCTAACAGAATAAGCAGTTTTTGGTGAGTTATTTGAGTGATTTGTGCTTCTTTCTGTGGCTCAGTTATTGAAATAGTTTCAGAGCATGTTAAAGTCAAAAGAATTGTGATAATAGATTTTAACTCAATTATTTAATTAAAGACAAATATGTTTGATCAGTTTGCTAAATACTACCTCCAGACAATTTACTTTCAAATGTGCCAGCTGTGTCAGTCCCATTCAGCTGTTATTACTGACCTCTGCCAAAGACAGTGTGGTTCCACAGTTTGAAGTTTTACAGTTTGTTACTGAAGATGTCAAAGCTGGCATCAGATCAAAGTCCAGGATTAACACTGAGATGAAGATAAAACGCTACAACTCATACATAAACACATTCAACTGATAAAAGTCTGAGTTTGGAAGAAAAAATCCGGTCAGGCCTTGCTGAATTATTGTTTTGATCATTGTTTCATTTATTTATTTACTTTATAATGTTCACTATAATTCATACATTATCTATGATATGCAAACTTAAACATTTGCAAGTGTGTATCTCACCAGTCCTGAACACACTGTTTCCAATTGTTCATGTGGCTGTGAGTTATCAACCAGGCAATGTTGCTCATGAAACGGTTCTGCCATTTTGCCTGCATGTCCTTGTTTTCACAATAATATCAGAGAATTTTACACGGATGCTTCAATGCTGCCATTGTGTTTTACCGATTTGAAACAAGAGGCCTCGTTACAAGTCAGTACATGGGATCAGCAACACTAGGGAAGTTTCCTGGATGAACTCAGACAACTAAACAATACATTAACTATCCATTAACTGCTTAACCTGTTCAGGGTCACGGCAGCTGGAGCTTATCTTAGCTGATGCAATTTGCAGCTGAATCTACAGCTCAGTTGGTAAGGCAGTTGTCCATGGACCACAGGGTCTTTGGTTTGATCCCCAGCCTCCTGGCTTCGTGTTGAGTGTTTTTGGGCACGACACTGAACCCCAAGTGTGTCACAGTGAACAATTTGTGTGTGAATGGGTGAATGAGAAGCAGCATTGGAAAGCGATTTGAATAAATGCACTATATAAGCGTGCATGTAATTTATTTAATTTTCCTACTAATAAATCACAAATATTCAAATAGAAAGTACAGCATTATAATAAATGTAAGAAACCCTCAGTCAGCTGAAAACAGGTGGAGCAAAATTGACCAAATTCAAACATTAAAGCAACATTGTTTTAGTTAAAAGAATTTGTATATGGAACATATAACATAGTTACTACAAACAGTGTGTGGCATTCAAAACATGTCTGTCACCGAGTCATTAACAGTACAGGAAATATCTAAAATGAAAAGAAATGAGCAAACTCAAATATGAAGATTTGTTCGTGTAGCCTTCCCACTTTGCTCTAATGTTCATTCATCAGCCCACAGCTTTACTGCTCTGGGTCACTCTCATCACTTTATCAGCAGACGCCTGTTTTTAGCTGCAAAGCTCTGAGAACTTTCTGGGCTGCAACAACCTCATGTGAAATTTTGCATTTTTTTACGATAAAACAACAGACAACAGCCTTAAAATGTAATATCACACAACATTTACAATAAGCCCATTAGTTTAATTATTTAGAAGCAGATTAGCTGTAAAACATCAATTCTTTGATTAAATGTCCCTCTCTGTAACGCTGACATGTCTGGCGTTATTATAAAACTATTACTGCAGTTTTATTCTACACATCTGTGATCACCTTTGTGTCATTTAAAAATTTAAGTTAAATATTAATGAAAATTAATGAAGACCAAAATCCTTCTGGAACCTTAAACCAGCGTTAGAGTCTTAACATGTCCAAAAATGGGTGGCTGTAGCTGTAGCTCAGTTGGTAAGGCAGTCGTCCATGGACCACAGGGTCAGTGGCTCTGTCAGACGTTTACTGCAGCTGTCTTCACTTCCTGCTCGTTTATCGTTGTTTTATGTCCCATAATGTGGTGGTTTTGTGTCCTATAGGTTTTTTCCCTCCATTTGTAGTTAATGTCGTCATTCGTCCTCTTTGTGGTTATCTTGTGAATCTGTGTGTGGTTTTGTGTTGAGCCTGGTGCCGTGGTTGGTTTGGCAAACAATGGGGTAAATTGTCACCATTAAATGTTAAAAAGGATCTTTGTTCTTGAAATTTATCCCAAAATCATAAATCTTGAACGTCATAAAATTGAGTTTTTGGCTTCCAGTGTCTGTGACTTTACGACAGCAAGTGGCTGTTGTCACTGTCAACACTGTGGCAGATGGTTGGCAGCAAAAAGAAGTAGAGCAGCTGCTGGTGAGCCAGCACAACTCTGAGACGCTGCCTTCAGACTTTACAGTGGTTCCGTTTAAACTTGGTGTTACCATGGGAACAATTCAGGAACACGACTGTTTCATTGTGAACTGTTTTCTCGGTTTCAATCATCAGAGGTATCTGGGAGTCATCACTGGTGCTGATTCGAACTAGAGATCACTAATGATTTTGGGCAGCGGCTGCAGTAACGACCATTTACTGTCTGTTTAAACACTACAGGCTCTGACACACCTTTCTCCTTGTGTGCAGATATAAATGGAATCCTAATAAATACATATAATACAGTTTTTAGACGATATGCTGTACTGAGTACTGATGCTACTATGACTGATGCTGAAGTCTTTAGGAGCTAAAACGTTTGGACATTGAAATCACTAGTTTTGAAGCAACTACAGAAAGATTTTACACTGAAATATGTGAGCTGTTAGAAAAAACTTTAAAACATTAATAAGTTTTATTAATGTTTTAAAGTTACTGCTGCAATTTAGTTTTTGTCAGACTAAAAAGCCAAATGACAAATCAGATTGTTATTTTCTATATTCAAATTGAATACATTAAAACTTGAAATTGACTTAATTTAGTTATTTTTTTTCAATGCTGTTGTAATAGTTTGTAAATATAACCATACCACCACACACACAGTTGTACCTTTATCCTTGTGAGGACACTCCTTGATGTAATACAATCCCTAGCCCTTTACCCTAACCATCACAGCTGAATGCCTAACCCTAACCCTAAACAAAACCTAATTCTAACCCTAACCCAAATACCAATTTTGACCTTTAAAAAATCTCTTTTTTAGGGTCAAAAATCGTGAGGATCGACCAAAATGTCCTCACTTTGCAAAAATGTCCTCACTACGTTGTTAAAAAATGAAATTTGGTCCTCACTAAGTAGAATCTACAGGAAAACACACACACACTTCTGAAGCCAAACCCTCAGCCTCACTTATGAGGATGATGAAAAATCACTGTCTTGCACACGTTTTGGCCTTAATATGCGCTGCCGCAACCACCCCCACAAATCCCACCACACCACCTACTGCAGCTCCTACTGCAATTCCTACTGGAATTCCAAGTGCGCCCCCAGCAAGATGTGTTGCTCCAGCTCCAACACCTGCTCCAACCAATACACCGCCATTTACAGAGAGTGCAATTTCCTTTTTCATTCCAGCAAGTTTCTTAGCCTTTTCACAGGTGTAACCCTTTCCTCCACTTTTATCAACCGTGTCTTGGATCTGCTGCAGAAGCTTGGTCACTTCAGACAAATTCGGGTTTTCGTTGTCAATCACAAATGTTTCACCTTTACACTTGGAGACAAAGTTCTTGAGCTCCTCAGAATCTTTCATATACTCCTGTATGGTTTGATTTTCTTCTTTTAATATGTCTCCATGAGTGAACAGAACCAATGTGTATTTTTCTGCAAGTTCACCAAACGTCTTCCAAAAAACCTTCACCATGTTCTCTTCAATCTCTGTGAAGCGATCTGGCTCCATCACAAACACAAACACAAAAGGGCCAAAAGCAGAATCTGAGAGATATTTTTTGATGTTTTCTGCCACTTTTTCTGTTTCGTCAATTCTCAGACTTGGAGTATCAACAACAGCCACCCTCTGATTGCGAATTTTTACTTCTGTCTTTTGAAACATGTCTGTTTCAGGGGTGAGAGGTATGTGAGATTCAGAAGCAGGTTTCTCATTATTCTCAGAGCAGCTCCGGAGCGTGTCAACGAACGCAGTCTTCCCAGCCCTAACCTTCCCAATAAGCACAATCTTCAGCTCTGTTGGAAAATATTACAGCTATTAGTGTTGAAAAAAGCACTTTTTAATGTAAAAATACTGAAGGAGTGTTTTACTTAAAGCTAAAATATAGAACTTTTCGCAATGAATGTAGCTGTAGCATGAGGCTGAATATGATCTAAACATGCTTTCAAATACTGTCACTGTGTCAGAACCGTAGATACATGCAGGCTTATTTTTCCTGTTAGCATGCGGTGCACAAGGTTTGCTCTCTTTCACTGGTTGATCTCATACTTTCTGTTTCATAGAAGGCTCTGACAGCACCCCTTTGCATATGTTATGAGACATATTTAGAGAAAAAGAATTAATACTCTAAATTTAAAATAAATTGTAGGCATCAAGATAAATCTGCTTATCTAAATTTCCAGCGTGACACTTATTTGTTCATTACTGAACCTAACACACTCACAGTCACACAGTTACTGATTAGTACTGTGGACTGCGTTTATATGCACTGAAGAAACCTGGTAACTGGAAATCTGCATACACCTGCAGCAGCAGAGTAACCTGATTTCTTACCCACATCGAACTTCTTTTGGAAGCCTGGCACATAGATTTTAAGAGTGTAGTGACAGAAAACGCTGCTTTCTGACTTTTGTTCTCTCTCTCTCAGATCTGTGTCTAAATCTACCTGGGGAAATCTTCTTTATCAGTTAAGAAATCAGCATTATACCAGTAAAATTTTATATTGTGGATCAAATGGGCAATTCCAAAACCGGAAACTTTAACCACTATAGTTGGCATGCATACACTCTGTCCTGTGGTACCATTGATTATGATTGAAATCCTTACATTAAATTCTTCCAAACTCATTTCCACTATTAAAATCAGTGATTTTAATTAGCATATCGCTTAACCTTACTGAAAATTTCAAATAAAGACATTAAGTTATTCTGTCTACGGGCGCATTGACGAAATACTGTAAAAAATAATGTTTGACTATTCCTGACTACAGAACTCTGTAAAACATTCATGCATGGTTTTAAAATGTTAATGATCCTTTTAATCATTGTCAATTCATTTTCTGCCCTTTAATGCCCTTTAATTATAAACTGTGGGTCATAAGAAATTTGTATGAGACCGTGAAATAACTACAGTCCTTAAATTTCTCATCTGCAAAAGATTTCTCTGGATACATCTGTAATTAAGCACCTAAGTTTCCCGACTTGAGTAAAATGACTGAACAATGCTGAACAGGCAACTTTCTGCATTTATCCATCACCCAGTGACTACAGTCATATCTTCTGTATTTGAAAACGGCATAAATGTATCAAATATATCTCTATATGCCAAAACATTCCCCACATAAATGCAGACAAAAGTGAAGAGCGAAAGTTATAGAAGAGTGAAAGCACTGATCTTACTCTTTTTCCGAAAACCAAAACTATTGTGTTGTAGTTTAATCTTAAAATAAGATGCAATTTTAGGATGGACAAAAGAAATTAATTACTTTTCCACAGACCTGGAACAAACTTTGACAAAACATTAAAAGCTTCAATGCCCTGCACTGCCTTTCATTACATTAATAATAAACTTTCTTTTATAATTATTCTCATTTATTGATTTATAGTTTTTGGATTTAAGCTTTGTGTCAGAATATACATGAGTCTAGCTGTATGTAAATATATCACCTTTGACATAAAACAAAAAAGTAAACTAGGGGTGTAAATGCTGTTATGACAAAAACTACAAAAAAAATTTATTTTTTAAACATGTTTACTGTTAAATCAAAGAGATTGAAATTAGGTTAACTCAAATCGAACATTATACACTGACTAATAAAAGTTGTTTTATTTGAAAGAAAACACATTTTTGCTTTCATTTCAAATCCAAACAGGTTGCCTAGAATATTAGTACAGATAGATAGATAATACTCAACAGAAATACTCACCAGAGTCTTTACTGCTCATCTTTGTCTTGTAAGTTCAACAGATCTGGATGTTTTGTCACTCTTGATGTCGTCCTCTGACTATTTTAATTTCCATCTCATCATTATATATTTTAGACTGCTGCTAGTTACCTCCCATGAAGTACACATCACCTCTTCTGGCCAGTCACAAAACAGAAGCCAAAATGTGGCTATAAGCAATAAACCAGGGGGCTGAACAATGCCATAATAAGTAAAGCATATTTGCACAGGTATTGTAGACTGTTTACCTACACTCACATTTGACAATACAGTTTGGAGTGTTGTTATTTTTTTAAGAATCCCAGAGACATAAAATGAGCAATGAAATGCCAGAAGAAATAGCAAAAGAGAAGCCCCTTTTACTGTAGCCCCCCAGCCAGGTTGCTATATTTTTGCATTTCCGACAGGATAACAGGACAGCAACAGGATTGGTCAGTTACTCTGTTTTTAAAAAAGGGGCGGGGGGAGAGAAATAATACTAACAATAATCTTGACATTGACATTCAATCATGCTGTGTTACATGTACTAATCAATCTGGAGTTTTCCCAGGCCTCATGCCAATATTCCACCAGCAAGTGTTCCTTACCAAGCAGTGTCTGCTGGTAAGGCCTTTAAATATTTGCAGTAGAGACCTTAAGTGGCCCATATCTCAAACCCTGTGTCTATTAGACCTGGCTGAAAGTTTGGGCATCATATTATAGCATCTTACTACTATGCTTAATAGTGCTGATTGCAAAGGGAATCTGGCAGCTATTTCTACTATTCTTCATATGTCTCACATGTTGCAAAACTATTTATAGAGAATTTTGTTTGTATGTTTTCTGTATCCTACCAATAATTCAGAAACTTTATAAATCCACTGCGTATATAACAGAAATAAGTACAGTGCTGGTATTTTCTGAGATTACGAAATCAAAGGTCGAGGTTGTTTCTTGCCCGAGATGAAGGAACTGAAGCTTCTAAACTTTAACATGAGCAAAAAGGTCGGCACTGGGTGTGGAAGGACGCTCAGGCCTGGGCATCATCCTATTGCTTCTGTTGATTGGTTTGTCTCCTGGTTTCCCTCCCAGAAAGGGACGCCCCTACTTTTTCTGCATTGGCTAACACCTGCTCCTGTCCCCTGGATTTCTGTCACTGGGTTGAGCGGTGCTCATCCTGTTCCTCTGACTGCTCCTACTCCAGCCACTTGGGTAAAGCCACCGGCAGTCCAGCGGGGCCCGCCCAGGTTGACGTCACCAACTGTTTTTTGGACATGTTCATTGCTATCCAAACCCCTTGGTGAGCATCTGACATGGACTCTGGTCCTGTTTCTCTGCCTCTTTTTGATTCGCCTATGTCTGTTTCTGGGCCAACTGTCACCTTTCCTGCTCCTCAGTTGCTTGATGTCCTGAGCCAGTCTCTGAGTTGGCAAACACGCTGCCTGTTCCTGAATCTCTTACTGGGTCAGCTGTCATCTTACCCTGCTCCAGGATTCCTGGATGTTCAGCTCCTTGGCACATTGTAAGTATGGCAACTCCTGCTCCAGCCTGGCCCCCTGGAGGATTCCAGCTCTCATCACCAGACTCCAACCTGGTCTCTGGAGAAGTGTTCATCAACACCAACTTGCTGCACCTTCAGAGAGCCGCCATCTCTCCCCATGAGTTCTCTGCTCAAATCTATCCAAGCCTCCCCATGGTTCCCACACTTTGGCTGCCAAGTTACACTCTCACGAATGTTTAGTTTAGTCTTTTATGAATTCAGTCCTTACATAGTCTATGTTGTTTGTCCCTTATTACACCCAGCCTGTCTCATGTTTTGTCTTCAAACTTTGACTTCCGCCCACAGCTGTGTTGTGACGAATATGTTTTAGTTGAGGTTTATATGTTATTTGCCTAGGGGTATTTTTGTTTATCTCGGACTGATTCTCCCTACTTAGTTCACAGTTAGCACTAATATTTTTTTTTGTTTTAGCTCATATGTATACTCATTACAAGAAGAGATGGTTCTAATTCTTTGGCCACCATGTTTAAAATGAATGGTTTGGCCAAAACATTAGAAGCACCTTGTCTTTAAATGCCATCCAGTAGTAGTCCAGTAACCACTTGGATCTTCGTCATAAACACATTTTAGAATTATCACCTTTGTGAGAGTTCCAACTTAAAAACTGACAAATTAGAACCTTGTAAAATCAGAATTCATGGCAGAGCTGCTGTATTGGTTTGTATTAGAATGTACAGGTGTACCTAATAAAGTGGCCAGTGAGTATATTTTGTTCCCCGTCTGGGAAGGTTTTTAGTGAATTTGTTCCAGTTTTTTGTTAACAAATATACTTCAACTCCCTTTCTTAGTTATTTACACTGGTTCCACTGTTCTACCTAAAACACTGACACGATGAAGCACATCTCAGCTGCCGTACCTACCTGTATGTGTAGATGGATCAAAAGAATCATTAACACTGAAATAAACATATTTTTTTTCACCTGTTTCTCTGACTATATAAAATCTGCTCCCTGTTCAGTCCACTGCCAGATTGTCTTTTGCTACTATGCTCCTGACTCTCTAGCCATATTTTGCCAGACCAATTTTTTCAGCTCCTTTCCTGTTTGCCTGTCCTATCCTGTCCTGTCCTGTCCTGTCCTGTCCTGTCCTGTCCTGTCCTGTCCTGTCCTGTCCTGTCCTGTCCTGTCCTGTCCTGTCCTGCCTGCCAGCCTGTTGAAGCCACTGTCTGTTGGGATCCCGTTGCTCGTCCTAAAGGACTCAGACCTCTCCTTCACTTCAACTTCACTCTCTGTAAGTTCCCGTTTTTGGATTTGGACTGTTGCTTTTGTGAAGGAGTTTTTTACTGTTTGACATGTTCACTTTGATGTCGTATACCTGGATCTGGATGTGAATATTATGTCTAGACCAGAGATAGTTTTGGATTAAATTTCTTGGATGTTCTATGAGTGAACTGGATTTCTGAACCATTATGTTGGGAGAGTGTGTGTGTTGTACTATTAATGTTGTGTTCCTTGAGCCACCCAAAGAACAGACTGACTCTTCCCTGGACTCCTGCTCACCTGCTCACCAACCACTCTCCCTCTCGGATGCTCCCGTGCTTGTGAACAATCTGCTGCACACTCACCGACCTCCTTTTCCCTTTCACAAGTGAAATTATTACATCCTCCAGAGATCAGTCGGTCCTGTTCCATTTCCTTGCTCTGAGTACTACACAGAAAATACAAGACGCCAATTCTGCTTTGCAACCCTGGGCTGAGACACTTTTTGTCATTGTCCCTTTAATCTCCTTCCTGAAATAAATCTTTAGAAATCTCCATCATCCTGCTTTCTTGTTTTGGGGTCCCAAAAAACATAACCCTTACAGTTTACTGTTAACCGGCAGTGTAAATTATGTGTATAATCACAGAAGTGACCAAGCAGTTATTTACCTATGTAGATGAAGTACATGTCAGTAATGTGTGTAAATGGATGTTGCATGTTATACAATACTCAGCACACACTGATTCTGTTTGAATTTATTCACTTGAAAAGAAGTCAGTGACACGCCATCATCAAATTACACATAAAGAGGTAAAAAAAAGATTACAGCTAAGTTCATTATAATAAATGAATATATGTGAAAATCAAAAATATCAAAATAACATGAATTTTGAGTCGGTGGAAGTCTCTAATCACAATATTTGCATATTTAAATGTGCATATGAACATTTTCAGCATGCAGTAAATGCAGTTTACAATGATTCTTGATTACAGATTAGCAGCCATTTCTATTATTTGTTGTCAAACAAAAAACAGATTGTCATAATTAAAGGCTCTGCACCTAACTTTTTATCAGAAAGAATAAAAGAATGGTCTGAAGTACTGTGTTTTGAAAATTATAGATTAATTGTCTCCATTCACATTTTAGTAGTAATTGAATTTGAGTTTTAGTAGTTCATAAACAAAACTTTCCCATATTCTCTTTAGACATTATTCTTGTGCTTAAGGTCTACATCAATCTACGCAAAAAGCTCAGTTCTGAAATAGTCCCCATCCCCACAATAATGGTTAAACGCCACATCTTGTATATTTCTTTCTTTTTTTAAGTCAAGCAATGTGGAAGATCTACAAATGTAGGTGCAAGACGTGGTTCCCTGTACAATGTTTTGGGAACTTGAATCTTAATAAGATTCAGGTGGCATGCACTTAAGAGCCAGATCTTGCAAATATTTCAGGAAATCTTTCTCCCATTGTGGAATGTGTTTCTC
Source organism: Channa striata (assembly GCA_033026295.1). Taxonomy (NCBI): domain Eukaryota; kingdom Metazoa; phylum Chordata; class Actinopteri; order Anabantiformes; family Channidae; genus Channa; species Channa striata. The sequence continues at coordinate 6,209,682 of CM065180.1, read as the reverse complement.
CACTTCTAGACCTTTAGAAATCAAGTTCATAAAGTGTGTTTTTACATCCTCATCAGTTTTCATTTCTGATTTTACTGTCATTGCCTCTTTGAAGGCTTCCTCAGCCTTTTCAAACATTTCATTGGTGTAGCACCCTCCTCCATTTTTGTGCACCACTTCTTTGATCTTTTCCAATAGCTCGCTAACTGTTTCATCCTGGGCACCCCCGACAATGACATGATGATTCACACAATAACGGTCGATTAACTCTTTATCCTTATCATCAACCTTGGAATCACCTCTGTGAGTGAACAAGAAAATGGTGTGATCTGCTGCGCCTGTGAAGACGTTCTGGAAGATTTGCAGCACTTTCTCACTTTCGTCTGTGGCGCCCAGCTTCAGAACCAAGAGCAGCACATGAGGACCAGGCTTAATTGTCAAGACACAATCCAGAATTTCTTTCACCAGCTCATTTTTTTCTTTTTTGGTGTGAAACAGACCTGGGGTGTCAACAACAGCCAGAGTTTGTCCATCAAACTCTCTTGTCTCTGTCTTGCATTCGTTTGTCACAGATGCAGCGGACAATTTGGCCAGAAAAGCCTTTCTCCCAAGGATGGCGTTTCCAGATGTACTCTTCCCAACCCCGGTCTTTCCCAAGAGCACAACCCTCAGGTCTGATCCCTCTGATTCTGTTGATGAATTTTACAGACATATTATAAAGAGTTTTACCATGTCCACACATCCACATAAACACCCCTAAATCATTTGTCCTATTAAAAAAAATAAACTGAAATATTAAACTAAAATAAACACACCTTCACCTAGAGCATCTGTCTTGAACTACATACTTTAGTGTAAAAAAGTTTTAACTGTAAATGTCAAATGATTGTTTCTGCGTTGGAAAGCATGACTGGGATGAGTGTTTTGTTGTTGTCTCGTGTTTGCAGTTGTAAATAAATGTCAGTTTTAGCTTTTCAGCTTTTTGATCCCCATATAACAAAATTTTTTATCAGTTTTGTAACTAATGTTAGGTTCTGTTGAAAACCCAATCTCCTAAAATTAGTTTCTTTACAAGTAAAATAAGTTTTTTGTATCAAATGTAATTGCAACTGGAGTATGTTTTAAATGATATAAGGATAAGTTGATAACTCAAAAGTAAATTGCAAATACACTAACTCTGAACATGATTTACATAATGTCTCCACCCAACTTAATTTTGACAACAGTCTGCCCAGTGTTATATTATATTATTAATCAACTTTTTACAGTTTTGTTTTGACACCCACAGCACTTGCTTATGATTATAATATCAAAGGTTTCTTAAAGGATTGTTTTGATCATTTTCTAATTTAATATTTTCCACAATTACCAAATTCAAACTAAAACCAACGTTGAAGTTTCTGTACTCATCCCAACAGATGCAATTGAGGTGCTCTGTGAAACATTATAAAAAGCTCTGTTTCTTTTAAACATTAATAGTATTAATATTCCATGAAAACAGTGTTAATAAGAATAGAAGCTGTTGATCTGCTGACCTATATCACCATACCTTGGATAATATAAAATATACTTACGAGAGTGTTTGCTGCTCATCTTTGTCTTGTAAAAGTAGATGAGATCTGATGTCTTGTAGTTGTTGGTGTTCTGCTGTTGAATACCTTGTCAATTCATTATATTTCATTATAAAGTCTTTGGAGCTCCCTCCCCTTATTCACATGTAATCTGTGACCTAGTCAGTCTGAGCCAATCACAGTCACCAGTGTAGCTGTAGAAGAAACAAATCATGGGACACACAAAATATTAATGTACCTTGATACGTTTTATGTTGGGCTGACCATTATTTCACTACATCTTCATATCTTTATTTGTTTTATTGTTGAAATTGTTTCTACAGCCAGTTCCTCAATGACATACAGTTACCTACTGATGGTAATTTCAAATATTAGCTGTAGTTTTCCTTCACAGAGCACCTCGCTGAAGCTGAGAGATGATTCTCCACCTTGGTAAGAATAGTGACAGTAGTAACTTTATACAGCAGTAGAAGGCAATAAGGATAAATCATGTTTTACTGATGAAATGAAAAGAAAGATAGAAATAAGGTCAAGAAACACAGAATTAATTAACCCTAGAAGATAACTAACCCATTAAAAGGATGAAACTATGAGTGTAGAGGTATGTGGTTATCTTATTGAATTATTTAGTAATTTGCACATGATTTATTCCAGGTAAACACAGTGGATGGTCACATGTAATCCCACTGTGCACTGAGACATGTGCCCTGGTATTTGGGGCAATTCATTTTATTGGAGGCTCAAAGCTTTTTTTTGCAGTACATAGCAACCCCAGTCTCACAATAATCTTGTTTCTACACAACCAAACACATTGTGTAAACCCAAATTTGTTTTTAGTGAACATAACTGCAACTATATTACATTTTCTATTAACATAAGGAGGCTTTATTGACAGTAATTGTAGATGGCACAAATAGATTGATACTAAACATATTAATAAAAGGCAACACATTTTTTTTATTTAAATAACTACAGGTCAGGGATAATTTTCAAAGACATTAAAATGTTTACAAGTTCCAGTTTTATTCAGCTACGTATGTGAAGTTATGTCACACTGTTGGAGCTGCATCATATGAGGTACGTGCTCCGCAGTTAGTGATGTTAACACTGTAACGGGTTAAAGTGAATTCCCTAAATACCTTTCGTGCAGGTTTGTGACTGGCAGTTTTCTATTTTATCAATTCTGGGTTACCCCCCAAAAATGCCATAACTAGATTTCCCCACACTGCAGGGACTGGGGCAAGGTATCTACTGTTGCAGTAGTTCTCAACATGCCGTATCATCAGCAACCCCCATCCAGCGCTCTGGGAGGAATGGCAATGGTTCCAGAGGGGAAGTGGACCCTGTCATCTGGGGGTCTGCTGCTGATCAGAGAAACCAAGCCAGGAGTTCTACATTTGGCCTAATGCTTAAGGAAACCCCCATCGGTATATGAATGTATGTGTGTTTTAGAGTGTGAATAGGTAGATAAGAAGCAGTGTAAATTGCTTTGAGTACCAAAAGGTAGAAAAGTGCTATATAAGTGCAGACCATTTAACATTTATTACTCGAATGCTTACAAAGTTAGGCGCAAAGATATAATGTGCGCTGAAAGTGATGCGCCATCCTATGTTGTGCCTGCCTTGTTAGAAACCTCATATACAGTTTGTGTTTCTGGGTGATGATAAAGTTTAGAAATCAACCCAGAGAGTAAATGTGGTGTGGGCCATATCCGGCCCAGACTCACCACTGCCGTACAGCTCCCGTTTGGTTTGGAATGCTGCTCCTTATCCAGGCCACATGTCCATAACAAACCTGGTCTGAACAGGATCCGGCCCAGATGCACCTGTCTTACAAACACATAACCATTTAGTTGGATTTATTAGTTTATATACAAATGTATATAAAATATGTCTGTACATTGTGATTTTAGCTCAAACAATATCAAAGCAATATTTAAACGATTCTGTAATGTAATTTACAAAAAAAAATTGTGTAACTTCAGTAGAACAAACATAAATGTCCACGCTCAAGTCTTACAGGCCACATTTGGTTTGGAATGGCAGCCCTTAACTCGCCTTGGTCTGTAACTTAGAAACAGCACCACATCTGAACCTAAATCTGACTGCTCAAATCAGTGAGCTAACAAAAATTTAACTTCAAATGTCAGTGAGTCAGGATCCTCAACTAATTACCTTTAGTAATCCCTGCTCACGTAAGCCAGTGTCTTTGTCCAAATCACGAGCTGAGGAGGAGAAGACGGAGGAACCGAGCTGCCACTCGAACCAAAGGGACAACGTATAGACCAGTGGTAACAGGTGGACTGCGGTCCAGATCCGGACCCAGATGCTGTCCCATACGGACCCGGAGCTACAACCGAAACAAAGAAACTGTGGCTCTTATTAAATGTGCCAGTTTCACGGACAATTCAATCTGTGAGCTAATGAGAGCTGTCAGCTCCTTTCAGAAGAAAACCTGACGTGTTCAAGGAAGACCTGCAGGCAGACTGTGCACACTTCCCAGCACTGCAGGAACCAGTTCAGGGACAGAGACATGCGTCTTCGTTTGTTGACTTTATTAATAACAGGCTTAAAAACCACTTTGACAGTTTCAGCTTTGGACAGCAGCTCACCATGTTCATTCAGACCCCGTTTCTGATCACAGATGTCAGGGGGTATTAAAGGAAGTCACACGGCATTTTATTTGAACATTTTTGCTTATTTTGAAAAGCTGCCCTGCTTTTACTTCATAAATTAGATAACATTTTAAATATATGCTCATTTTGATGTTACATGACAATAAATTTGTCAAAAGGTTTTTGAATTGTACCTAATTCATTTGATTTAACTGTCAAGTATTAATAATATGCAGGCTACTTAATAATATATCCAACAACACAGATGCATTCTACAAGAAAGGACAGAGCAACTCCAGCACAGCTGGTCACATTAGGCGGCTCTGCAAACTCAGTTAGCAAAGTTAACCAATAGTAAATGTCAACAGATGAAACAACATGACACCATTAGTTAGTCCCTTTAGTTCAGCTGCCTAATCCTACCTATATTGTATGATTGTGTCTCATATTAAATATTGTTTTACAACCTGGTCGTTTGCTGATATTACTGGATTAAAATTATCAAATAATTCTATCAAAGGCCATCAATCTACTACTTCTCTTTCGGCTTTTCCCATCAGGGGTCGCCACAGCAAATAATCCGTTTCCACTTCACTCTATCCTGGGCATCTTCCTCTCTGACACCAGCTAACCTCATGTCCTCTGTTAGAACATCCATATATCTCCTCCTTGGTCGTCCTCTCACCCTCTTTCCTGGCAGCTCCATCTACAACATCCTTCTACCAATATATTCACTATCCCTCCTCTGCACATGTCCAAACCATCTCAATCTGGCCTCTCTGACTTTGTTGCTAACACAGGCAACGTGTGCTGTCCCTCTGATGAGCTCGTTCCTTATTCTGTCCAACCTTGTGACTCCTAAGGAGAACCTCAACATCTTCATCTCTGCTGCTTCCATCTCTGCCTCTTGTCTCTTTCTCACTGCTACTGTCTCTAACCCATAGAGCAGAGCTGGTCTCACCACTGTCCTGTACACCTTTCCTTTGAGTCTTGCTGACACTCTTCTGTCACACAACACTCCTGACACTTTCCTCCACCAATTCCAACCTGCCTGCACTCGCCTCTTCACCTCTTTTCCACACTCCCCATCACACTGAACTGTTGACCCCAAGTACTTAAACTCCTGAACCTTCTTCACCTCAGCCCCCTGTAACCTCACGCTTCTACCTGGCCCCCTCTCGTTTAGACACATGTATTCTGTCTTACTACGACTGACTTTCATGCCTCTTCTTTCCAGAGCAAACCTCCACCTCTCCAGCTGTTCCTCCACCTGCTCTCTACTCTCACTGCAAATCACAATGTCATCTGCAAACATCATTGTCCAGGGAGATTTCTGTCTGACCTCATCTGTCAACCTGTCCATCAGCATAGCAAACAAGAAGGGACTCAAAGCCGATCCTTGGTGTAGTCCCACCTCCACCCTGAACTCCTCTGTCTGACCTACGGCACATCTCACCACCGTCATGCTTCTCTCATACATGTCCTGAACTACTCTGACGTACTTCTCTGCCACTTCCAACAACCTCATACAGTACCACAGCTCCTGCCTCGGCACCCTGTCATACGCCTTCTCTAAATCTACAAAGACACAATGCAGCTCCTTCTGACCATCTCTGTACTTTTCCATCAACATTCTCAAAGCGAAAATGGCATCAGTGGTGCTCTTACGGGGCATGAAACCATACTGCTGCTCACAAATCTCCACCTCCTTCCTAAGCCTGGCTTCCACTACTCTTTTCCACAGATTGATTGTGTGGCTTATAAACTTTATCCCTCTGTAGTTGCTGCAGTTCTGTGTATCACCCTTGTTCTTAAAGATCGGCAACAAAAATGCTTCTCCTCCATTCCTCAGGCATCTTCTCACTCTCGAAAATCCTGTTAAAATCCTGTTAAACAGGAACTCCACTGCTGTCTCTCCTAGACACATCCAAACTTCCACAGGTACGTCATCAGGACCTACAGCCTTTCCGCTCTTCATCCTTTTCCTTCCTCACCTCATCCTTCCTAATCTCTGCTATTTACTACTCCACAACATCCAGATGTTCCTCCCTTCTTTCCCTGTCATTTTCCTCATTCATCAGCTCCTCAAAATATTCCTTCCATCTTCTCTGCACACTCTCCTGGCTTGTTAGCACCTTTCCATCTCTGTCTTTAATCACCCTTATCTGTTGCACATCTTTCCCATCCCTATCTCTCTGTCTGGCTATCCTGTACAAGTCCTTCTCTCCTTCCATCGTGTCTAACCTGTCGTACAGCTCAATGTAAGCTTTCTGTTTGGCCTTTGCCACCTCCCTCTTCACTCTGCGCTGCACTTCCTTGTATTCCTGTCTACTTTCTTCAGTCCTTTCTACGTCCCACTTCCTTTTAGCCAACCTCTTCCTCTGGATGCAGTCTTGTACTTCCTCATTCCACCACCAAGTGTCTTTATCTTCTTTCCTCTTTCCAGATGACACACCAAGCACCTTCCTACCCGTTTCCCTGATTACCTCTGCTGTAGTTTCCCAGTCATCTGGAAGCTCTTCCTGACCAACCAAAGCCTGTCTCAACTTCTGCCTGAATTCCTCACAAGTTTCTTCATTCTTTAGCTTCCACCACTTGGTCTTCTTTTCAGTCTTTCCTCTCTTCTTCTTCCTGACCACCAGAGTCATCTTACACACCACCATGCAGTGCTGTCTGGCTACACTCTCTCCTACCACCACTTTACAGTCACTAACCTCTCTCAAATGACCTTGTCTACATAGAATGTAGTCCACCTGTGTACTCCTACCTCCACTCGTATAACATAACATGTTACCTCCACTTGTATGTCACTCTGTGTTCCTCTCTCTTCTGGAAGTAAGTGTTGATTACAGCAATTTCCATCCTTTTAGCAAAGTCCACCACCATCTGTCCTTCTGGATTCCTTTTTATTTACAACAAATCTGCCCATCGCCTCTGTTCCCCTCACCAACATGCCCATTGAAGTCTGCTCCAACAACTAGTCTCTCTCCTCTGGGATACTCTCTACAACCTCATCAAACTCACTCCAGAAGCTCTCCTTCTCTTCTAACTCACAGCCAACTTGTGGAGCATACCCACTGACTACGTTCACCATCACCCCTTCGATTTCTAGCTTTAGGCTCATCACCTTGTCTGAGACTCTTTTAAACCTCTAGAACATTGTTCACCTACTCCCCCTTCAGGATCACTCCTAACCTGTTTCTCTTCCTATCCACACCATGGTAGAACAGTTTGTATCCTCCTCCAATACTACGTGCTTTGCTACCCTTCCACCTCGTCTCCTGCACTCACAAGTACATCTACCTTCCTTCTCTCCATCATTTGAACCAGCTCTCTACCTTTCACTGTCATTGTTCCAACGTTAAGAGTCCTTACTCTCAGATCTAAGCTCCTGCCTTTCATCTTCTCTCTCTGATGACGAACCCTTCTGCCTCCTCTCTTTGACCAACAGTAGTCTAATTTCCACTGGCACCCTGTAGGTTAACAGCACCGGTGGCGGTCGTTGTTGACCCGGGCCTCGACCGATCCGTATGAAAGTGGTATGGATGACTCACATGGTTGTACTTTGCAAGTTTTACGCCGGATGCCCTTCCTGACACAACCCTCTCTATTTATCCGGGCTTGGGACCGGCACAGAAGTTACTAGCTTGCAACCCCTGTGGCTAGATTATAAAAGGCCATCAATGTGTTTGCTAAAAAACCTTATGCTTTTCATCATTGTTTTATCCGTGAGAAGTACCAGCTACTTAGTTTCCAGCTACATTTTGGAATATTTGAATTCTTGTTTAATTTATAAACCCATTAAAGCGCCCCTCCTCTTGATGGATTTATAAAAGGAAGAGACAGTATTTTTAGTATTACGTCATTATCCAGCCGAGATTTTGAGGTGCAGTTCAGACAAACTGCCACAGGTAAAAATGCTGCATCTGTTAAAAGCTGTTTGATCTGGAAAAGTCTCCAACTACAAATCGAGAAAGTCTTACACTCTTTGTCTTTCAAAACAGCTCAAACACTGGTCAAAAACTAATCAAATCTGTGACCGTATGTGAAGCCAGATCAGCTTTTTTATACTGGATTTTATTGTAGCGGCTAAGTCATTTATTTTACTGTCGTTATGTAGGTCTTTGTATCCTGCCGTGTTTGCTTTACTGTCTCTGGCTGCTCTCAGGTGGGATCGTTTATTATGCCTTGTCATCAACTTCTCTCATGTCTTTTGTTCATACGTTCAGATGAAAGTGTTTTCAAAGCCCAGTGAGGTAAAGGACTGATTGAGCTGTTTCCATTGATTTTCAGTACAATTTTTGGTTTAAATGCTGCATGACTAAGTTTTAAAATTCATATAGTGACTGTTTTTCAGTAAAGAAAGTTAGAAAACAAGCTGGACAGGAGCTTGGCTTTTTCAGGGAAGATGGTGTTTGATCATGTTCATGTTTTCATTGCTCTTCTCTTATTTCAGCATGGTTGTACTTGTCTTTGTGTTCTTCCTTAGAAACCTTTAAATTTACAAAAAAAATACACTGAGGGAGGATCATAAGCATCAAACTGTGCCAAGAAAAATGTGGGCTGCAACATTCAGTATCAACAGGATCAAGCAGCTGCAAACTGTTTATTAAATCCTCAGGTATTTGGTGTTTCTATGGTTCATTTCAGCTTTATTGTTGACCTCACAGCCACTACTGCACATCTTCCAGTAGAGTTATATTTTTAATCACTAAAGTTTGTTTCACCAAATAAAAAAGTGTTTTTTATGGATTCAAAAAAGCTGAGCCTGTACAAAAAGTAGGACAGTTAAGTTAATATGTGGATAATTGATCTGAATAGTAAAAACATCAGAGCTGGTTCTTAGGTTGCCAAGTGGCACCTCTTATTTTTTGTTAATTAAATTATTTTATTACCATAAATGATGTAAAATTATGAGTAAAATAATTTACTATGGCTAATAATTATAGCTTATTATAATGAACCTGCTTTAATAAGCAGTGCTGGGCTTTTTCTGTGGGTAGGCAATGCTAAGTTCAAGTTGACCTGAAAAACTCCTTCAGATGACATAACCCGGAGGAATTTTTCATCATTAGGCGTTAAGATAAGAAGCTATTTGACCATGATTACAAAATCCAGAGTGAGTGTTACGCCCCGCACTAGGAGAAAACCAGGACGCAACACAAATTGAGACTCTCCTCTTCCCAGCGCCCAGAAACCACCAGAACAGATAAACTTAAGCCCACAAGGTTTATTGTTCGTCTGGTTAGACACAGGTTCACAACTTCAGGGTGGGTCCAGCCAAAATAACAAACAAAATAACTAAACCGGCTAACCTGTTTTTACCTCATCAAACATAAATTAAAACAAATCATACAATGCACTGACCTATTCTCCTACCTAAAAACAGGAGAAAACTGGTATACAAAGAAAAAAAGGCTAACCACACCCTTAGCACAGATTTAGTGGCACGAGGTACAACCAGTTAGTATGTTGGTCTGGCGGTGGGCAAGAGGAGAGTCCTGGGTCGGACTGAGAGACACTGGATTTAAACCCCTCAGGTGGAGACTGCGACCAATCCGCTCCCGGAACGGCATCTAATAAACCTGTCAGCCAATCACACTCGTAACTGCTTGATTAATGCCACAGATGTCACACACATTCACACACAGAGAGACAAGGTACACAGGTACAGGTATATAAGCACATTATAACATGTACATTTACATTTCGTCATTTAGCAGACGCTTTTATCCACAGCGACTTACAGAGTAATTTGGTATACATACATACATACATACACAGTGGTGATGGCTGCCACTGGGAGCAACTGGGGGTTCAGTGTCTTGCCCAAGGACACTTCAACATGTAGCAAGCAGGGACTGATTGAACCACTGACCCTGTGGTCCATGGACAACTTGCCTTACCAACTGAGCTACAGCCGCCATTACGCCACATTACGACCAAGGTCGTAACAGTGAGCAACAACAGGACATATCCTGAACTGAAGATTCCTCCAAGTGATGTCCTCAGGATACAATTTTCAACTAGAATGAGAGATATAATTTGATTTTGGGCATTCAAAAGTAAAGTTTAATGGCAATCATGTACCTGTATCACCCAAACTAGAAGCAGAAGAATTAAGTTTAAAATAAGTGGTAACAGTAAGGGGCCCAACAATTTTGTCCGCAAAATAAACACTAACCATATATTTGACAATGCAAAAGTAAAATTTCTAAAAGCAACACTGGTTTCACTTCTTACATTGTTTAAAATGAGTTTTCTTGTGGAGAACACAAAAGCCAACAAACAAAAGCTTGTTTTAGAGCGAGCTGGCCCAACGTCGCGAGGTCATGTGACGAACCTCTGGTCTGAAGTAGGATTCAGTGTGATTTTTACCAGGAGTGGAGCTTCCAGTTACAACAATAATATTAGACAGTTTTGTCATTTACAAACCAACCACTTTTATTGTTGATGCTGTGTTTTCAAATTTAATCTGATTGGTGTATTTGTTCCAAAGCCACCAGAGGTCAACTTTACCAATACAGTAAACTATGTACTGAATTTCACCTGTCAGTCATAAATGTATTACTGAAGCTGCCTAGCAGCTTAGCTGGACAATTAAAGTTATTTTAAAAAATATCTGCCAGAATAAGCAGTTTTTCGTGAGGTATTTAAATGAGTTATACTTCATTCTGTGGTTCAGTTATTGAAATAGTTTCAGAGCACGTTAAAGTGAAAAGAATTGTGATTAATAGATTTTAACTCAATTATTTAATTAAAGATAAATATGCTTGATCAGTTTTCTAAATACTACCTCCAGACAATTTACTTTCAAATGTGCCAGCTGTGTCAGTCCCACTCAGCTGTTATTACTGACCTCTGCTAAAGACAGTGTGGTTCCACAGTTTGAAGTTTTACAGTTTGTTACTGAAGATGTCAAAGCTGGCATCAGATCAAAGTCCAGGATTAACACTGAGAGGAAGATAAAACGCTACAGTTCACTACATAAACACATTCAACTGATAAACGTCTGAGTTTGGAAGAATAAATCCGGTCAGGCCTTGATAAATTATTGTTTTGATCATTGTTTTATTTATTTGTTTACTTTATAATATTCACTATAATTGATACATTATCTATAATATGCAAACTTATACACAAACATTTGCAAGTGTGTATCTCACCAGTCCTGAACACACTGTTTCCGATTGTTCAGGTGGGTGTGAGTTATCAACCAGGCAATGTTGCTCATGAAACGGTTCTGCCATTTTGCCTGCATGTCCTTGTTTTCACAATGATATCAGAGAATTTTACACGGATGCTTCAATGCTGCCATTGTGCTTTACCCATTTGAAACAAGAGGCCTCGTTACAAGTCAGTACATGAGATCAGCAACACTAGGGTTGTGTAGCTTTGCACAGAACATCCTGTGGAGGAGGATGAAATCCGTCCCACTTTTCTTAGTGTTGAAATCTGACTGAACATGAACAATAGACCTAGTGTTAATTCTTCTTTTGTTATTTAGTCATTGATGCAAATTGTTTTATTTCAGTCTTTTTTTTACTTATTGTACCAAGTCATCGTCCATTAGGGAAGAAAGACGTAACTCACGTTCAAAATGATGTCCCCTCTTTACATTTGGTGATGTGATGGCATTAGCTTTGATGTCCAAAAGAACCAACTTTGATGTTCCCCACGATTAAAGGGCCATGTAATATCGGGCAACATCACTGGGACATTTCCACATCAGGAGCAGACATTATAAATAAGGGCGGTTTGCCTTTATGGTTCCGTTTAAGCCGGTTAGCTCAGATGGTTGGAACATGATGCTAATAATGCCAAAGTCATGGGTCCAGTGCCCATACTGGCCAGTGGAAAACAAGCCACTCATGCCATTCCAAGCTATCAACCAGTCAACTTTGCTCATGTGACTGTCTTTCATTATCAACTTTTGCCTGCATGTCCTTGTTTTCACAATAATATCAGAGAATTTTACACACACAACAGATGCTTCAATGCTGCCATTGTGCTTTACCCATTTGAAACAAGAGGCCTCGTAACAAGTCAGTACATGAGATCAGCAACACTAGGGAAGTTTGCTGGATGAACTCTGACAACTATACAATACATTAACTATCCATTAACTGCTTAACCTGTTCAGGGTCTCGGCGACTGGAGCTTATCTTAGCTGTGATTGGGCAAGAGGCAAGATATATCTTGCACAGGTCATCAGTCTATCTCAGGCTAACAGAGAGAGACACATACAAAGATAACTACTCCCATTCACAGCTACGAGCAGTTTAGAGTCACCAATGAACCAAACATGCATGTCTGTGGACTGTGGGAGGAAACGTACCAAGACACAGGAAGAACATGCAAACTCCACACAGATAGTAGCAGACTTTAAATCGGGGACTTTCTAACAGTAAGGCAGCAGCGCTAACCACTCCACCATCGTACTGCCCTTATACATTATTGGAATAATACAAGCTGTTGCATTGATGCACATATGAATTGATAATGCTATTTGCAGCTGAATCTACTATAGCAGCAAAAGCTCAGTGGTAAGGGAGTTGTCCATGGACCGCGGGGTCAGTGGTTTGATCCCCAGCCTGCTGGCTTCGTGTTGAGTGTTTTTGGGCACGACCCTGAACCCCAAGTTTGTCCCAGTGAGCAATCAGTGTGTGTGAATGGGTGAATGAGAAGCTACATTGGAAAGCGATTTGGATAAATGTGCTATATAAGCGTGCATGTAATTCATTTAATTTGCAAACTCATATATCACAAATTTTCAAACAGCAAGTATAGCATTATAATAAATGTAAGAAACCCTCAGTCAGCTGAAAACATTAAAGCAACATTGTTTTAGTTAAAAGAATTTGTATATAGAACATTAGTTATTACAAACCTTGTGGCATTCAAACATGTCTGTCACTGAGTCATCAACAGTACAGGAAATATCTAAAATGAAAAGAAATGAGCAAACTCAAATATGAAGATTTGTTCGTGTAGCCTTCACACTTTGCTCTAATGTTCATTCATCAGCCCACAGCTTTACTGCTCTGGGTCAACACTCATTACTTTATCAGCAGACGCCTGTTTTTAGCTGCAAAGCTCTGAGAACTTTCTGGGCTACAACAACCTCATGTAAAAAAATTTTTTACAATAAAACAACAAACAACAGCCTTAAAATGTAATATCGCACAACGTTTACAATAAGCCCATTAGTTTAATTATTTAGAAGCAGATTAGCTGTAAAACATCAATTCTTTGATTAAATGTCCCTCTCTGTAACGCTGACATGTCTGGCGTTATTATAAAACTATTACTGCAGTTTTATTCTACACATCTGTGATCACCTTTGTGTCATTTAAAAATTTACGTTAAATATTAATGAAAATTAATGAAGACCAAATCCTTGTGGAACCTTAAACCAGAGTTAGAGTCTTAACATGTCCAAAACTTGGTAGTTGTAGCTGTAGCTCAGTTGTTAAGGCAGTCGTCCATGGACCACAGGGTCAGTGGTGTTTCCTTGGTGTTTATCTTCAAATTAGCCCAAATCCGAGTGAGGTAAAGGACTGATTGAGCTGTTTCCATTGATTTTCAGTACAATTTTTGGTTTAAATGCTGCATGACAGAGCTTTAAAATTCATATACTGACTGTTTTCAGTAAAGAAACACGAGTTAGAAAACAAGCTGGACAGGAGCTTGGCTCTTTCAGGGAAGATGGTGATTGATCATGTTCATGTTTTCATTGCTCTTCTCTTATTTCAGCATGGTTGTACTTGTCTTTGTGTTCTTCCTTAGAAACCTTTAAATTTACAAAAAATTACACTGAGGGAGGATCATAAGCATCAAACTGTGCCAAGAAAAATGTGGGCTGCAACATTCAGTATCAACAGGATCAATTAGCTGCAAACTGTTTATTAAATCCTCAGGTATTCTGTGTTTCTATAGTTCATTTCAGCTTCATTGTTGACCTCACAGCCACTACTGCACATCTTCCAGTAGAGTTATATTTTTAATCACTTAACTTTGTTTCAAGAAATAAAAAAGTGTTTTTAATGGATTTAAAAAAGCTGAGCCTGTACAAAAAGTAGGAAAGTTAATTTAATATGTGGATAATTGATCTGAACATTAAAAACATCAGAGCTGGTTCTTAGGCTGCCAAGTGGCACCTCTTATTTTTTGTTAATTTAATCATTTTATTACCATAAATTATGTAAACTATGGCTAATAATTATGGCTTATTATACTCAACATGGTTTAATAAGCAGTGCTGGGCCTTTTCTGTGGGTAGGCAATGCTAAGTTCAAGTTGACCTGAAAAACTCTTTCAGATGACATAACCCAGAGGAATTTTTCATCATTAGGCATTAAGATAAGAAGCTATTTGACCATGATTACAAAATCCAGAGAGAGTGTTACGCCCCGCACTAGGAGAAAACCAGGACGCAACACAAATTGAGACTCCCCTCTTCCCAGCGCCCAGAAACCACCAGAACAGATAAACTTAAGCCCACAAGGTTTATTGTTTGTCTGGTTCGACACAGGTTCACAGCTTCAGGGTGGGTCCAGCCAAAATAACAACAAAAATAACTAAACTGGCTAGCCTGTTTTACCTCATCAAACATAAATTGGGAGACACTGGATTTAAACCCCTCAGGTGGAGACTGCGACCAATCAGCTCCCGGAACGGTATCCAGTAAACCTGTCAGCCAATCACACTCTTAACAGCTTGATTAATGCCACAGACGTCACACACACACACACACACACACACACACACACACACATACACAGGGAGAGACAAGGTACACAAGTACAGGTATATAAGCACATTATAACACATTACGACCAACGTCGTAACAGTGAGCAACAACAGGACATAACCTGAACTGAAGATTCCTCCAAGTGATGTCATCAGGATGCAATCTACTGTAACGGCTATGGCTCAATGTGTAAGGCAATTGTTCATGGACCACAGGGTCAGTGGTCCCTCCTTGCTATGTGTCAAAGTCTCCTTGGGCAAGACACTGAACCAAACACATTCACAGTCAAACAGATACTGAGTAGTATTGTGGACTGAGTTTATATGCACTTAAGAAAACTGGTGACTGGAAATCTGCATACACCTGCAGCAGCAGAGTAACCTGATTTCTTACCCATATCGACTTTCTTTGATTTGTATGTTTTCTGTATCCTACAACAAAGTCAGAAACTTTAAAAATCCACTGCGTAATATCAGGAAATCTAAGTTCAAGGTTGTTTCTTGCCCCAGATGAAGGAACTGAAGCTTCTAAGCTTCAACATGAGCAAAATGGTCACTGGCACTGGGTGTGGAAGGACGCTCAGGCCTGGAAATCCTCCTATTACTTCTGTTGATTGGTTTCCCTTGCAGAAAGGGACACCCCTACTTTTTCTGCATTGGCTAACACCTCCTCCTGTCCTCTGGATTCCTGTCACTGGTTTGAGCGGTGCTCACCCTGTTCCTGTGACTACTCCTACTCCAGCCACTTGGGTAATGCCAGCAGCAGTCCAGAGCTGCACCTTCAGAGAGCTGCCATCTCTGACCATGAGTTCTCTGCTCGAATCTATCCAAGCCTCCCCATGGTTCCCGCACTTTGGCTGGCAAGTGGAATTCATACACTCTCACGAATGTTTAGTTTAGTCTTTTATGAATTCAATCCTTACTTAGTCTATGTTGTTTGTCCCTTATTACACCCAGCCTGACACATGTTTTGTCAGCATGTTTATGCTGCACACTCACCAACCTCCTTTTCCCTTTCACAAGTGAGATTATTACATCCTCCAGAGATCAGTCGGTCCTGTTCCATTTCCTTGCTCTGAGTACTACACAGAAAATGCAAGACGCCAATTCTGCTTTGCAACCCCGGGCTGAGACCCTACACTTTTTGTCACTGTCCCTTTAATCTCCTTCCTGAGATAAATCTTTAGAAATCTCCATCATCCTGCTCTCTTGTTTTGGGGTCCCAAAAAACATAACCCTTACAGTTTATTGTTAACCTGCATTGGAAATTATGTGTATAATCACAGAAGTTACCAAGCAGTTATTTACCTATGTAGATGAAGTACATGTCAGTAATGTGTGTAAATGGATGTTGCATGTTATACAATACTGAGCACACACTGATTCTATTTGAATTTTTTCACTTGATCCAATTAAAAATACCAGGGATAAAACAAGGGTCTAGATTTTTAATTCAAGCCATCAAAAGATATCAGTGATACACCATCATCAAATTACACAAAAGATTTCAGCTGAGTTCATTATAATAAATGAATATATGTGTAAATCAAAAATATCAAAATAACGTGAATTCTGAGTTGGTGAAGGTCTCTAATAAGAACATTTGCATCTTTTAAATGTGCTTATGAAAACTTTCAGCATGCAGTAAATGCAGTTCACAATGATTCTTGATTACATATTAGCAGCAATTTCTATTATTTTTTCGTAAAACACAAAATAGATTGTCATATTTAAAGGTCCTGCAACCTAACTTTTTATCAGAAAGAATAAAAGAATGGTCTGACGTACTGTGTTTTGAACAATATAGGTTAACTGTCTCCATTCACGTTTTAGAGTGACAAAACTCTGGAAAAATAGAGAGGGTTGCATCAGGAAGGGCATCCAGCGTAAAACTTGCCAAGAACAACCATGCGAGTCATCCATACCACTTTCATACCGGAGCGGTCGAGGCCCGGGTTAACAACAACCGCCACCGCCTGTTAACCTACAGGGTGCCGGTGGAAAATGGACTACTGTTGGTCGAAGAAGGAGAGGAGGCAGAAGTGTTCGTGGTCAGAGAGAGAAGAAGAAAGGCAGGAGCTTAGAGCTGAGAGTAGGGACTCTTAACGTTGGCACAATGACAGGGAAAGGTAGAGAGCTGGCAGACATGATGGAGAGAAGGAAGGTAGATGTACTGTGTGTGCAGGAGATGAGGCAGAAGGGCAGCAAAGCACGTAGTATTGGAGGAGGATACAAACTGTTCTACCATGGTGTGGATAGGAAGATAAATGGGGTAGGAATGACCCTAAAGGGGGAGTTTTTGATAACAATGTTCTAGAGGTGAAAAGAGTCTCAGACAGGGTGATGAGCCTAAAGCTAGAAATCGAAGGGGTGATGGTGAATGTAGTCAGTGGGTATGCTCCACAAGTTGGCTGTGAGTTAGAGGAGAAGGAGAGATTCTGGAGTGAATTTGATGATGTCATAGAAAGTATCCCCAGAGGAGAGAGACTAGTTGTTGGAGCAGACTTCAATGGGCATGTTGGTGAGGGGAACAGAGGTGATGGGCAAGTTTTGTGTGAAGGAAAGGAATCCAGAAGGACAGATGGTGGTGGACTTTGCTAAGAGTATGCAAATGGCTGTAGTTAACACCTACTTTCAGAAGAGAGAGGAACACAGAGTGACATACAAGAGTGGAGGTAGGAGTACACAGGTGGACTACATTCTATGTAGACGAGGTCATTTGAGAGATTAGTGACTGTAAAGTGGTGGTAGGAGAGGGTGTAGCCAGACAGCACCGCATGGTGCTGTGTAATATAACTCTGGTGGTCAGGAAGAAGAAGAGAGGAAAGACAGAAAAGAAGACCAAATGGTGGGAACTAAACAATGAAGAAACTTGTGAGGAATTCAGGCAGAAGTTGAGACAGGCTTTGGGTGGTCAGGTAGATGTTCCAGATGACTGGGAAACTACAGCAGAGGTAATCAGGGAAAAAGGGAGGAAGGTGCTTGGTGTGTGATCTGGAAAGACGAAAGAAGATAAAGACACTTGGTGGTGGAATGAGGAAGTACAGGACTACATCCAGAGGAAGAGGTTGGCTAAAAGAAAGTGGGATGTAGGAAGGACTGAGGAAAGTAAACAAGAGTACAAGGAAGCTCACTGCAGAGTGAAAAGGGAGGTGGCAAAGGCCAAACAGAAAGCTTACGATGAGCTGTATGACAGGTTAG
This sequence comes from Channa striata, assembly GCA_033026295.1. Taxonomy (NCBI): domain Eukaryota; kingdom Metazoa; phylum Chordata; class Actinopteri; order Anabantiformes; family Channidae; genus Channa; species Channa striata. The sequence continues at coordinate 6,191,565 of CM065180.1, read as the reverse complement.
AAACGAAGGAAGGAGAGAAGGACTTGTACAGGATAGCCAGACAGAGAGATAGGGATTGGGAAGGGAGGAAGATGTGGATGTTGTGGAGCAGGAAATAGCAGAGATTAGAAAGGATGAGGTGAGGAAGGCTCCGAAAAGGATGAAGAGCAGAAAGGCTGTTGGTCCTGATGACGGGACTGTGGAGGTGTGAAAGTGTCTAGGACAGACAGCAGTGAAGTTTCTAACCAGTCTGTTTAACAGGATTTTAGAGAGTGAGAAGATGCCTGAGGAATGGAGGAGAAGCGTTCTGGTGCCGATCTTTAAGAACAAGGGTGACACGCAGAACTGCAGCAACTACAGAGGGATAAAGCTGATGAGCCACACAATGAAGCTTTGGAAAAGAGTAGTGGAAGCCAGGCTTAGGAAGGAGGTGGAGGTTTGCTCTGGAAAGAAGAGGCATGAAAGTCAATAGTAGCAAGACAGAATACATGTGTGTAAATGAGAGGGAGCAAGGTAGAAGCATGAGGTTACAGGGGGCTAAGATGAAGAAGGTGCAGGAGTTTAAGTACTTGGGGTCAACAGTTCAGTGTGATGGGGACTAATTTCTGCAGCTGGTGGGTGGAGCTTGAAAGCTGATTGACCGTGACTGTGGCGTCTGGGCAGAGTCTTCAAGAAGGCATAAAGCAAAGCCATTTTGAGGTCTCTGGGTTCTTGCTCTCTCTTCTCTGGGGCCTGGCATCCCTTCCAACCTACCACCTTGGTTACTGGTTTGCTGCACCTTTTTCAACACAAACTACCATATACCACCCATCCATGCATTTCATTCACTACTGACGTTGATTTACTTTTGGTTACTAGATTAAAATTAAACCAGTGGTTAAACTAAACCTGTGTGTGGCCTCCCTTTTTGTTGCCTACCTTGAGCCAGCAGGTAACAATAGAGTGATGATTCGCTGTGGCGACCCCTGATGGGAAAGCAGAAAGAGAAGTAGATACACATAATAATCATCTTTTCCCGTACAATGTTTTGGGAACTTGAATCTTAATAAGATTCAGGTGGCATATACGTAAGGGCCAGTTCTTGCAGAAATTCAGGAGATCTTTCTCCCATTGTGGAATGTGGAATGTGCACTGCTTCTAGATCTTTAGAAATCAAGTTCATAAACTGTGTTTTTTTGTGCCTCTTTGAAGGCTTCCTCAGCCTTTTCAAACATTTCATTGGTGTAGTACCCTCCTCCATTTTTGTGCACATTTTTGCTGTTGAATACCTTGTCAATTCATTATATTTCATTATAAAGTCTTTGGAGCTCCCTCCCCTTATTCACATGTAATCTGTCACGTAGTCAATCTGAGCCAATCATAGTCACTAGTGTAGCTGTAGAAGGAACAAATCATGGGACACACAAAAAATTCATGTACTTTGATACGTTTTATGTTGGGTTGACCATTATTTTACTACATCTTCATATCTTTATTTGTGTTATTGTTGAAATTGTTTCTACAGCCAGTTCCTCAATGTCATACTCTCCTCCATAGACGGAGGAACTGAGCTGCCACTCGAACCAAAGGGACAAGGTATAGACCACCGGTCACTAACAGGTGGACTGCCGTCCGGATCCGGACCCAGATGCTGTCCCATACGGACCCGGAGGTACAGCCGAAACAAAGAAACTGTGGCTCTTATTAAAAGTGCCAGTTTCACGGACAATTCAATCTGTGAACTAATGAGAGCTGTCAGCTCCTTTCAGAGGAAACCTGACGTGTTCAAGGAAAACCTGCAGACAGACTGTGCACACTTCCCAGCACTGCAGGAACCAGTTCAGGGACAAAGACATGTGTCTTCGTTTGTTGACTTCATTGATAACATGATTATAAACTTCAGCAACCACTTTGAAGGTTTCAGGTTTGGACAGCAGCTCACCATGTTCATTCAGACCCCGTTTCTGATCAGAGATGTCAGGGGGTTTTAAAAGAGGTCACACGGCATTTTATTTGAACATTTTTGCTCATTTCTGAAAAGCTGCCCTGCTTTTACTTCATAAATTAGATAACATTGTAAATATATGCTCATTTTGATGTTACATGACAATAAATTTGTCAAAAGGTTTTTGAATTGTACCTAATTCATTTGATTTAACAGTCAAGTATTAATAATATGCAGGCTACTTAATAATATATCGCAGTAAATAGTTAGGCAGTATAATCTTATGGACCTTTGCTTTCAAAAAAATTGTGTAACCGGACCTCTTTAAACTTTAGTTGACTACCCCTGGTTTAGACCAACTCTGCTGTCCAACATCATGGGAAATGTGAGATCTCTACCCAACCAGAACCGCACTGAACCAGCACCAAAGCGAATATCGGTGTTTACATGGTGTTCACTGAATCATGGCTAACACCAGATAAGGCCGTAGCTCTAGACAGATTTCAACTGGTGCGAGCAGACAGAACAACGCAGAGCGATATGAGGAAAAGAGGAGGACTGGAAGTATTTGTGAATAACAGATGTTGTCAAACTAGTCACATCACTTTGAAGAGCAGATCTGTAGCAGGGACATTGAGCTTTTAGCCGTTAGCATGAGACCACTGTGGCTGTCCAAGGAATTCTCACGTTATCGTGATAGCTGCGCATATTCCTCCTTCCATTAATAACAAGGCAGCATGTGATGTCCTCCACTCTGTTGTTAACAGAATACTGACACAGAGTCCAAATATCCATCTCCTTGTCTCTGGAAAGTTAAACCATGCCCCTCCATCGTCCACTCTGCGCACATTAACCCAGAAAGTTTCATGCCTCACCAGAAACAAAACATACATTGGACTAATTTTATGCCAACTCCATGGAGGCTTGCAATTCAGCATCGCTCCCCTCCTTGGGAAGATCTGATCATAACCTGTTTCATCTCCTGCCTGTGTAAAAACTCCTTATTTGCAGGCAACCAGCTGTCTCCCGCACAGTGAGCACGTGGTCTGATGAGACCAATGAGGCTCTGACAAACTATTCTGGAAAAGCTGTGCAGGAGGAATTGTTCAATCCACAGGGGATGATATTTATATTACTTAATTACTTTATTTATTTTCTTTAAGAGACTGTATAATGGACCATATCAACCTCTATGTGGAGAACACTGTACCCACCAAGACCATACAGTGCTTCTCCAACAACAAGACATGGAATAACCCTGATATAAAGGCTCAGCTAAAGAAGAAGAAGAGAGCTTTTAAATCAGGTAACAAGAGGTGAGAACTGTGCAGAGAGAAAAGAGAAGGAAGATCGGGAAAAGAAAAGGTGTGCTACAGGAGGAAGATGGACGACCAGCTGCAGCAGAACAATGTCAGCAGAGTGTGGAGGGGGTTCAAAACCATTACTGGTCAGGAGCACAGCTCCCAAGCTTAGGGGGATCAGGAGTGGGAAAACAACTTAAATCTATTCTTCAATAGATTTTGCCAGCTGCCCACCCCTGCTCCCACCCAATCTTCCCTGCCACAATCTCAAGTCTCTGCACCTACAGTGAGTCATTCCAGCAACACCTCCCTCAGCACAGCCCTCAGCCCACTCTCTAATCACCCAATGCTGCCAATTGGCAAACAAAGTTAGTTATGGAGTTCTACAAGGCTCTGTATTAGGACTCTTTACTCTATATATGTCTCCACTTGGCAACATTATTAGAAAAGATTCTGTAAATTTCCATTGCTACGCTGACGACATGCAGTTATTTCTATCTATGAAAACAGATGAAACAAATCAATTAATCAAACTAGACACAACCGTTAAAGCAGATGGGCGCCCACCCTGAGCCTGGTTCTGCTGGAGGTTTCTTCCATTAAAAGGAGGTTTTCCTCTCCACTGTTGCCTATGGCTTGCTCAAGGGGGGTTTGTTGTGCTTTCTCTAAATGTTTGTATAGTCTTGACTTCATTGTGTAAAGGGCCTTGAGATTACTTTGTTCTAAATTGGCGATATATAAATAAAGTTGAATTGAATGAGAAAGGAGCTCTGCAGAACCAGGGCAAGCAAGGGTGTGGACCCAGATAGCATCAGCTCCAGTCTGCTTAAAACATGTGCAAACAAACTGTGCAGCATACTGCTGTACATGTTTAGTCTGATCCTGAAGCTGGGGCCACAGCTTATGAAGATTTCCTGAGTGGTGCCGATTTCACAGATATCTCCTCTAAAAGACTTCAAGGACCACAGACCGGTGGCACTGACCTCCTATCTGATGAAGACGATGGAGAGGCTGGTGCTCACCTATCTCCTCTGGTGAGAGACTCAGTGAACCCACTTTAGTTTGCCTACCAGTCAGACATCAGAGTTGAAGATGCTGTCATCTTCCTCCTGACTAGAGCTCTATCACACCTGGATAAGGCTGGGAGCATGTTCAGAGTTGTGTTTTTTGACTTCTCCAGTGCTTTTAACACCATCCAACCTGCGCTCCTGAGGGATAAGTTGGTACACATGGGGGGTAGACCAACATCTCTCTTCCAGGATATTGAACTACCTCTCAAACAGACTACAGTACGTAAGGGCTGGGACTGTGAGTCTGACATGGTTGTGTGCAACACAGGGGCCCCAGGGGAACGGTTCTGGCTCTGTTTCTGGTCACTGTTTACACTGCAGACTTCATGTTCAACTCAGCATCCTGTCACCTGCAAAAGTTCTCCGATGACTCAACAACAGAGAATACAGAGTAGTGATCCAGAACTTTGTGGACAAGTGCCAGCGGAACTATCTCTAGATCAACGGGGGGAAAACCAAAGAGCTGGTGGTGGACTTCCACAGGTGCTCACACTCCACTCTACCACCAGTGAACATCCAGGGAATGGACACTGAGAGAGTGGACTCTTAGAAATACCTGGGTGTTCACCTGAACAATAAAGTGGACTGGTCTCACAACACAGATGCATTCTACAAGAAAGGACAGAGCAGAGGAGAATGAGGTCTTATAAGGTCTTATGAACTCCAGGGAGCACTACTGAAGACCTTTTAGAATTCTGTGATGACCCCAGCCATCTTCTATGGAGTGATCTGCTGGTGCTGCAGCATCATGACAGCAGACAGGAAGAGACTGCAGAAGACAGTCAGGAAGGCCAGCTCGGTTTTGGGGATGCCCCCTGGACCCCTGGAAAAAGGAGGAGAGTAGCCAAGCTATCATCCATGCTGGAGAACGACTCCCACCCCCTGTGACAGACTGTTACATCCTGAATGTCTGAAGGAGTGATATCGAAGGTCTTTTCTCCAATACTGCTGTCAGACTTTACAATCAGAGCTGCTTTTTTTTTTTTAACCGTGCAATGCTAATGACCCATGGTGCAGTAACTTGTATGACATGCTGAGCTGCTAGCTGATGTAACCAGTTGACTTCTGGTGACTCCAGCACAGCTGGTCACATTAGGCAGCTCTGCAAACTCAGTTAGCGAAGTTAACCAATAGTAAATGTCAAAGGCAACAGATGAAACAACATGACACCATTAGTTAGTCCCTTTAGTTCAGCTGCCTAATCCTACCTCTATTGTATGATTGTGTTTCATATTAAATATTGTTTTACAACCTGGTCGTTTGCTGATATTACTGGATTAAAACCTATCAAACAATTCTATAAAAGGCCATCAATCTACTACTTCTCTTTCGGCTTTTCCCATCAGGGGTCGCCACAGCGAATCATCCCTTTCCACTTCACTCTATCCTGGGCATCTTCCTGTATGACACCAGCTAACCTCATGTTCTCTGTTGGAACGTCCATATATCTCCTCCTTGGTCGTCCACTCGCCCTCTTACCTGGCAGCTCCATCTACAACATCCTTCTACCAATATATTCACTATCCCTCCTCTGCACATGTCCAAACCTTCTCGATCTGGCCTCTCTGACTTTGTTTCTAACACAGGCAACGTGTGCTGTCCCTCTGATGAACTCGTTCCTTATTCTGTCCAACCTTGTCACTCCTAAGGAGAACCTCAACATCTTCATCTCTGCTGCTTCCATCTCTGCCTCTTGTCTCTTTCTCACAGCTACTGTCTCTAACCCATAGAGCAGAGCTGGTCTCACCACTGTCCTGTACACCTTTCCTTTGAGTCTTGCTGACACTCTTCTGTCACACAACACTCCTGACACTTTCCTCCACCCACTCCAACCCGCCTGCACTCGCCTCTTCACCTCCTTTCCACACTCCCCATCACACTGAACTTTAAGAACCCAAGTACTTAAACTCCTGAACCTTCTTCACCTCAGCCCCCTGTAACCCCCCCTGGCTCCCTCTCGTTTAGATACATGTATTCTGTCTTGCTACTATTGACTTTCATGCCTCTTCTTTCTAGAGCAAACATCCACCTCTCCAGCTGTTCCTCCACCTGGTCTCTACTCTCACTGCAAATCACAATGTCATCTGCAAACATCATTGTCCAGGGAGATTTCTGTCTGACCTCATCGGTCAACCTGTCCATCAGCATAGCAAACAAGAAGGGACTCAAAGTCGATCCTTGGTGTAGTCCCACCTCCACCTTGAACTCCTCTGTCTGACCTACGGCACATCTCACCACCGTCATGCTCCTCTCATACATGTCCTGGACTACTCTGATGTACTTCTCTGCCACTCCTGACAACGTCATACAGTACCACAGCTCCTCCCTTGGCACCCTGTCATACGCCTTCTCTAAATCCACAAAGAGACAATGCAGCTCCTTCTGACCATCTCTGTACTTTTCCATCAACAACCTCAAAGCGAAAATGGCATCAGTGGTGCTCTTACGGGGCATGAAACCATACTGCTGCTCACAAATCAGCTGCTGTCCCTTGTCTTCAGAATTTACAGATTTTTAAAAAGTGTTTTTCACAAATATTTCCTGATCTTATGCTTATGCAAACCTTATGCTTTTCATCGTTGTTTTATCCTTGAGAAGTACCAGGTACTGAGTCCCCCCCCCCCCCCCCCCCGATAAATTCATGAAAGGAAGAGACAGTATTTTTATTACTACGTCATTATCCAGCCGAGATTTTGAGGTGCAGTTCAGACAAACTGCCACAGGTCAAAATGCTGCATCTGTTAAAAGCTGTTTGATCTGGAAAGTCTCTAACTACAAATCGAGAAAGTCTTACACTCTTTGTCTTTGAAAACAGCTCAAACACTGGTCAAAAACTAATCAAATCTGTGACCGTATGTGAAGCCAGATCAGCTTTTTTATACTGGATTTTACTGTAGCGGCTAAGTCATTTATTTTATTTTGGTTATTTTGGTCTTTGTATCCTGTCGTGTTTGCTTTACTGTCTCTGGCTGCTCTCAGGTGGGATCATTTATTATGCCTTGTCATCAACTTCTCTCATGTCTTTTGTTAATATCTTTTCTAAGGTTATTAAAAAGTAGGACGTTGGAACAAAAAACAAACTTGTTCAGAGAATAAGTCATTGTTCCTTGTAATACTTTTATAAGACTTATTAGCCATGTTTTCTTGCCATGTTCTTCCAATGTGGGACATGGATGAAGGGGTCCACAAAGACCACATTCACAAAAATTACCTTTGATGGATCAAGAAAGATCAAGAACTTTGATATGAAAACCATTATTTGAAGTGCAAATCCTTCAGGGTGCTGAAGCTGATCCCAGCTCTTAATGCTGAAAAGCTGGGGGACATCCTGGACAGGTTACTGCTGTTTATCTAATGGCAGCCATATAGAGACAAAGAGAGACAGAAAGTTCAAATAAAGAACGTATAATGTACTGAAAGTAAAGAAATGTAGAGAAGGTATTCTGAGCTTAAAATCGATGGAGTAGTGAACTGAAAACATAGTTATGGATAGGAAATGTCCCTGCTTCTCTAATGTGCCGACACATATTACATGACAAGCATCATGTGACCAGTTACACAAACAGGAATAACAAAAGTTTTACTCTGGATTTCAACTCTAGTCTCCGTTGGAAAATTCAGTGTTTTGTGGACTCATCTAACCACCCAAACTTAGATCGTTGAACAATTCCTCATAAGAAAGGAGCGGCAACCCCAGTCAGTGCCAGCACATTGCTGTCCTGTAGTCACCAATGATCATGTCTCACTGGGCTGACTGCAAAGAGCAACTGGAATAAGTGCATTTTATAATAATCTCCCTAAAATCAGATAAAGCCCTTTATTTATGTTTTGCTGGATTATTGTTCATTTCTGATAAGCTTCCTTGGTGTTTATCTTCAAATCAGTAAAGGACTGATTGAGCTGTTTCCATGGATTTTCAGTACATTTTTTGGTTTAAATGATGCATGACTAAGTTTTAAAATTCATATAGTGACTGTTTTCAGTAAAGAAACACAAGTTAGAAAACAAGCTGGACAGGAGCTTGGCTCTTTCAGGGAAGATGGTGATTGATCATGTTCATGTTTTCATTGCTCTTCTCTTATTTCAGCATGGTTGTACTTGTCTTTGTGTTCTTCCTTAGAAACCTTTAAATTTACAAAAAATGACACTGAGGGAGGATCATAAGCATCAAACTGTGCCAAGAAAAATGTGAGCTGCAACATTCAGTATCAACAGCATCAAGCAGCTGCAAACTGTTTATTAAATCCTCAGATATTCTGTGTTTCTATAGTTCATTTCAGCTTCATTGTTGACCTCACAGCCACTACTGCACATCTTCCAGTAGAGTTATATTTTTAATCACTTAACTTTGTTTCAAGAAATAAAAAAGTGTTTTTTATGGATTCAAAAAAGCTAGGTCTGTACAAAAAGTAGGACAGTTAATTTAATATGTGGATAATTTATCTGAACATTAAAAACATCAGAGCTGGTTCTTAGGCTGCCAAGTGGCACCTCTTATTTTTCGTTAATAAAATTATTTTATTATAATAAATGATGTAGAATTATGAGTAAAATAATTTACTATGGCTAATAATTATGGCTTTTTATACTCAACATGGTTCAATAAGCAGCACTTGACCTTTTCTGTGGGTAGGCAATGTTCAAGTTGACCTGAAAAACTCCTTCAGATGACATAACCCGGAGGAATTTTTCATCATTAGACGTTAAGATAAGAAGGTATTTGACCATGATTACAAAATCCAGAGTGAGCAACAACAGGACATTATCTGGACTGAAGATTCTTCCAAGTGATGTCATCAGGATGCAATTTTCAGCTAGAATAAGGGATATATTTTGATTTTGGGCAGTCAAAAGTAAAGTTTAATGGCAATCATGTACCTGTATCACCCAAACTAGAAGCAGAAGAAGCAAGTTCAAAATAAATGATGTAACAGTAAGGGTCCCAACAATTTTGTCCACAAAATAAACACTAACCATATATTTGACAATGCAAGTAAAATTTTTAAAAGAAAGAGAAGAAATTCTTTTATGAACCATTGCCCAAGCTGAAACGATTCCTCAGAACAGAGTGAGGCACAATAGAGCATGTGGCATCACTGGATTCCTGCAGCCATGTTTCTTCCTAGTAAAAGTGTGTTTTGTAACTATTATATTTATTTAATTACAGACAAGTATGTTTGATCAGTTTGCTAAAAACCAGCGTTAGAGTCTTGACATGTCCAAAACTTGGTAGTTGTAGCTGTAGCTCAGTTGGTAAGGCAGTCGTGTTTCTTTGTTGTTTATCCTCAAATCAGTAAAGGGCTGATTGAGCTGTTTCCATGGATTTTCAGTACAATTTGTGGTTTAAATGCTATATGACTGAGCTTTAAAATTCATATAGTGACTGTTTTCAGTAAAGAAACATGAGTTTCTGGACAGGATCTTGGCTCTTTCAGGGAAGATGGTGTTTGATCATGTTCATGTTTTCATTGCTCTTCTCTTAATTTCAGCATGGTTGTACTTGTCTTTGTGTTCTTCCTTAGAAACCTTTAAATTTACAAAAAAATGACACTGAGGGAGGATCATAAGCATCAAACTGTGCCAAGAAAAATTTGGGCTGCAACATTCAGTATCAACAGGATCAAGCAGCTGCAAACTGTTTATTAAATCCTCAGGTATTTGGTGTTTCTATGGTTCATTTCAGCTTCATTGTTGACCTCACAGCCACTACTGCACATCTCCCACTAGAGTTATATTTTTAATCATTAAAGTTTGTTTGACGAAATAAAAAAGTGTTTTTTTATGGTTTCAAAAAAGCTGAGCCTGTACAAAAAGTAGGACAGTTAAGTTAATATGTGGATAATTGATCTGAATAGTAAAAACATCAGAGCTGGTTCTTAGGTTGCCAAGTGGCACCTCTTATTTTTTGTTAATTAAATTATTTTATTACCATAAATGATGTAAAATTATGAGTAAAATGAATTACTATGGCTAATAATTATAGCTTATTATAATGAACCTGCTTTAATAAGCAGTGCTGGGCCTTTTCTGTGGGTAGGCAATGCTAAGTTAAGTTGACCTGAAAAACTCCTTCAGATGACATAACCCGGAGGAATTTTTCATCATTAGGCATTAAGATAAGAAGCTATTTGACCATGATTACAAAATCCAGAGAGAGTGTTACGCCCCGCACTAGGAGAAAACCAGGACGCAACACAAATTGAGACTCTCCTCTTCCCAGCGCCCAGAAACCACCAGAACAGATAAACTTAAGCCCACAAGGTTTATTTTTCGTCTGGTTCGACACAGGTTCACAACTTCAGGGTGGGTCCAGCCAAAATAACAACAAAAATAACTAAACCGGCTAGCCTGTTTTTACCTCATCAAACATAAATTAAAACAAATCATACAATGCACTGACCTATTCTCCTACCCAAAAACAAGAGATAACTGTTATTCAAAGAAAAAAAAGGCTAACCACATCCTTAGCACAGATTTAGTGGCACGAGGTACAACCAGTTAGTATGTTGGTCTGGTGGTGGGCAAGAGGACAGTCCCGGGTCGGACTGAGAGACACTGGATTTAAACCCCTCAGGTGGAGACTGCGACCAATCCGCTCCCGGAACGGCATCTAATAAACCTGTCAGCCAATCACACTCTTAACCGCTTGATTAATGACACAGACGTCACACACACACACAGGGAGAGACAAGGTACACAGGTACAGGTATATAAGCACATTATAACACATTACGACCAAGGTCGTAACAGTGAGCAACAACAGGACATAACCTGAACTGAAGATTCCTCCAAGTGATGTCATCAGGAAGCAATTTTCAACCAGAATGAGAGATATATTTTGATTTTGGGCATTCAAAAGTAAAGTTTAATGGCAATCATGTACCTGTATCACCCAAACTAGAAGCAGTAGAAGCAAGTTCAAAATAAGTGATGGCGCCTTTTAACAGTAAGGGTCCCAACAATTTTGTCCACAAAATAAACACTAACCATATATTTGACAATGCAAAAGTAAAACTTATAAAAGCAACACTGGTTTCACTTCTTACATTGTGTGGAGCTTCCACTTACAACAATAATATTAGACAGTTTTGTCATTTACAAACCAACCAATTTTACTGTTGATGCGTTTTTTTCAAATTTAATCTCTTTAGTTGTTGCTAGTGCTTTAGTTTATAGGTTGTAGAAAAGCACTTGCGGTTTTAAGAATGGATGATCGATTTATAGTGACAAAATGTAGCTTTGGGTTTACTGTAGCTTGTATAAGTTAGAGGCTGAATCATGATACAAACAGAATAAATCTACATTTCCAGAAAAGAGCAGGATGCAGCCGTTAGTAGTTCCATCCCTTTATGAACCATTGTCCAAGCTGAAACGATTCCTCAGAACAGAGTGAGGCACAATAGAGCATGTGGCAACACTGGATTCCTGCAGCCATGTTTCTTGTTTCATGTTTCTTCCTAGTAACAAGTGTGTTTTTTAATAACTCCCCGAAAACACATAAAGCTCTTTATTTATGTTTTGTGCAAAAATGTAATTCTAAAGTACAACAACAAAGACCCACCTCAGTTAACATCTACATTTTCCTGCATTTCCTGCTGTTCTTTTTCTCACACAGCTTCTTGTCTCGGTATCACCTGTGTCTGCTGACAGATGAGCTGAGCAGAAAATATAGGATTCATATTTTCCTCTTAAAGATAGAAGTAAAGACCAATGTATTGTTGGGCATCAATAAAGAATGGCAGCAGTGCTCCATGGTGGAGAGGTGATTGTGTGGTCCTGTTTGTCGCCAGCTCCTGGAAGTTTCCTCCCACCCTGTTGACAACAGCTCCCCACACTGACTGATCTGTAGATTCCCTGATGTTTGAGAATCAAATGGTGTATTTGTCCCGGAGCCACCAGAGGGCAACATTATCAATATAAAAAACTATGTACTGAAATTCACCTGTCAGTCATAAATGGATTACTGAAGCTGCCCAGCAGCTTAGCTGGAAAATTAAAGATATTTTAAAATTATCTGCCAGAATAAGCAGTTTTGGTGAGGCATTTGAGTGATTTGTACTTCTTTCAGTGGCTCAGTTATTGAAATAGTTTCAGAGCACGTTAAAGTGAAAAGAATTGTGATTAATAGATTTTAAGTCAATTATTTAATTAAAGATAAATATGTTTGATCAGTTTTCTAAATACTACCTCCAGACAATTTACTTTCAAATGTGCCAGCTGTGTCAGTCCCATTCAGCTGTTATTACTGACCTCTGCCAAAGACAGTGTGGTTCCACAGTTTGAAGTTTTACAGTTTGTTACTGAAGATTATGTCAAAGCTGGCATCAGATCAAAGTCCAGGATTAACACTGAGAGGAAGATAAAACGCTACAGCTCATACATAAACACATTCAACTGATAAACGCCTGAGTTTGGAAGAATAAATCCGGTCAGGCCTTGTTGAATTATTGTTTTGATCATTGTTTTATTTATTTGTTTACTTTATAATATTCACTATAATTCATACATTATCTATGATAGCAAACTTATACACAAACATTTGCAAGTGTGTATCTCACCAGTCCTGAACACACTGTTTCAAATTGTTCATATGGGTTTGAATTATTAACCAGGCAATGTTGCTCATGAAACGGTTCTTCCATTTTGCCTGCATGTCCTTGTTTTCACAATAATATCTGAGAATATTATTGTAGGTTAACAGCACCAGTGGCGGTCGTTGTTAACCCGGGCATCGACCGATCCAATATGAAAGTTTTACGCCAGATTCCCTTCCTGATGCAACCCTCTCTATTCATCTGGGCTTGGGACCGGCACAGAAGTTACTGGCTAGCAACTCCTGTGGCTAGACTAAAAACATTATTAGAAACACTCTGTAAATTTTCATTGCTATGCTGATGACACGCAATTATATCTATCCATGAGACCTGATGAAACAAATCAATTATTCAAAGCATGTGTAAAAGACATAAGGGACTGGATGAAGTATAATTTTCTTCTTCTAAACTCAGATAAAACATAAGTTATTGTATTTGGGCCTAAAAGTCTAAGAAACATGTTTTCTAACCATATTGTTACTTTAGATGACATAACTCAGGCCCCCAGTAGTCCTGCAAGGAATCTCGGAGTCATTTTTGACCATTATTTGTCATTTACCTCACACATAAATTATATCTCTAGAACAGCCTTCTTCCACCTACGGAACATTGCCAAAATTAGGAGCATCCTGTCTCAAAGCGATGCTGAAAAACTGGTTCATGCATTTGTTACTTCTAGATTGGTCTACTGTAATTCTTTACTTTCAGGCTGCCCCAGTAACTCTCTAAAAAGCCTCCAATTAATCCAAAATACTGCAGCAAGATTACTGACTGGGATTGGTAAGAGAGATCATATTTCACCTTCTTTAGCTTCTCTCCATTGGCTTCCCATTAAATGTAGAATAGAATTTAAAACCCTTCTTCTTACCTATAAAGCTCTAAACGGTCAAGCTCCATCATATCTAAAAGATCTCCTTTTACCATATCATCCTACCAAACCACTTCAGTCCCAAAATGCAGGCCTACTTGTGGTTCCCAGAATTTCCAAAAATAGAATGGGAGGCAGAGCCTTTAGCTATCAAGCTCCTCTCCTGTGGAACCAGCTCCCAGTCCAGATTCGGGAAGCAGACACCCTCTCTATTTTTAAGACTAGGCTCAAAACCTTCCTCTTCCATAAAGCTTATAGTTGGTTATAGTCATGCTGCTATAGGCTTAGACTGCTGGGGGACTCTGCACTGAGCCACTTCCTCTTCTCTTCGCTCTCTCCTCTCACCCCACATCTATAATATCACCACTGTATGACATTAACTCTTTATCTTCTTTGTCCCGTAGTTGTCTGTCTCCCTCTCTGTCCCCCTCTCTCTCTCCCTGTCCTCAGGTGTCCCTGGATTTGGAGCTGTGTGTCTTCCAGTGCTCAGCTACTGGTCCCACTAACCTGCCCAATGTTTTGTTGTTGCTTTTGTTGCTCTGTTCTTTTCTCTCTCCACTTTCCACTCACCCCAACCAGTCAAGGCAGATGGCCGTCCACCCTGAGCCTGGTTCTGCTGGAGGTTTCTTCCGGTAAAGGAAGTTTTTCCTCTCCACTGTTGCCTATAGCTGCTCCAGGGGGATTTGTTGGGTTTTCTCTAAATGTCTGTATAGTCTTGACTTTATTATGTAAAGTGCCCTGAGATGACCTTGTTGTAAATTGGCGCTATATCAATAAAGTTGAACTGAATTGAAAAGTTGAATCATCAGTGAGTAGCCCTCTACAGGATATGACCACAATACAGCAACTATTGTGGTTGAGGGAACAAAAATTCCCAAGGTGCTGTTCTTTGCTGATTGGCAAAATATATACTCTGAAGCTGAGCTATGCCAACTTCAATACACGTTTTGTATATAATTGTTTTTCATAAAGTGAACTTAATGGACTGAAAGCCAGAGTAAACTTATAAAAGTAAAAGTAAAAACCTTTGAAAAGCTTCTATTGTGTGTAACTTGGTTTTGGTTGTGGAGAAAGAACAAATGTTCATGAATTATTCAAATTGTTTACTAATATTTTGAAGTTTTTTTAATATGGGAGTTGTGTTTTAAGTTTACAATTGGCACTGTGGTTGTACATACCTCATGTTAAATCTGTAACTGTGATAAAATGGCATACATCTTTTTGTTTATTTTTTTTATTTATATTTGTTCAATACTGAAAAATCTTGTAAATACTTAACTTTTGTGTGTAATAAAGATAATTGCTTAACAAATTTATTGTTGAATGAATTGACCTAATAAAGGTAGTATGCAAAAAACTAAAAAAAACATAGTAAAGCTAAGAAAATGTGAAAAATATATTTGGACTAATTAAAGTTTTATCTGCTTGTAAACATAAAAACAATGTGCTAGAACTAATTAGAGGAACTAAAACAGTATTTTTTAGAGTGTAGTTGTCATAACTCAAAAAGCTTGACGCAAACTGTTGAGCCAAAACAGTATTTTTAGAGTTTAGTTGGAGTGCACCAGCTGGAGCAGCTGTGATCTTGTCAAATCTCATCTTATTAACAAACATTTTTTAAAACAACTTATTTGTAAAGTCCCAAACGAGAAATTTTCTCACCAAATTCTGATATATTTATTCTTTTTGTATCAAAGACAGCAATACTTGGTGACTTGTTGTTCTCCTCTAGCGCCACTAAAGATAAATATTTTATAGTGTATAGCCCACAAAAAACTGTATTCTCATGTAAAGCCTAAATAAGGTGACATCACTCTATGTCCTTATACTGTAGGTCCCTACCCTCTTATATACCCGACCACCCCCTCCTCAGACCTACATTTCTGTGAACTTATGCAAAATCACCCAGAACAGGGACCCCTGATACTCACAGGGGATTTAACACACTCGTTCTTGTTATTGTGTAGTTCAAATCTTTGCTTGCTCCCCACAGGAAGGACACCACAGGACTCAATTAGAGGTCAAGTTAGAGATCAGAACAGGGAAGAAAAATATTGTCTCTGCAACTTATAGCTGGTTATAGTCATGCTGCTATAGGCTTAGACTGCTGGGGGACTCTGCACTGAGCCACTTCCTCTTCTCTTCATTCTCTCCTCTCACCCCACATTTATATGTCACCACTGTAGGACATTAACTCTGTGTCTTCTTTGTCATGTAGTCGTCTTTCTCCCTCTCTGTCCCCCTCTCTCTGTCCCTGTCTTCAGGTGTCCCCGGATTTGGTGCTGTGTGTCCTCCAGTGTGCAGCTACTGGTCCTACTAACCTGCTCAATGTTTTGTTGCTGCTTTCGTAGCTCTGTCTTTTTCTCTCTCCACTTTCCACTCAGCCCAACCAGTCAAGGCAGATGGCCGTCCACCCTGAGCCTGGTTCTGCTGGAGGTTTCTTCTGCTAAAGGGAGTTTTTCCTCTCCACTGTTGCCTATGGCTTGCTCAAGGGGGATTTGTTGGGTTTTCTCTACATGTCTGTATAGTCTTGACTTTATTATGTAAAGTGCCCTGAGATGACCTTGTTGTAAATTGGCGCTATATAAATAAAGTTGAATTGAATTGAATTGACTGACGCCAACATAAAGTGCGTTGCAGTAATCCAGCCGGGTGGTAACAAAGGCGTGGATCACAGTCTTTAACTTTGGCCAGTGGCCTCAGGTGGAAAAAACTAGACTTTACAACAGACTGAATTTAGCTGTGAAGCTTTAGGTCGGTTTCCATTTTAAATACAAGGTTAACAATTTATGATTTGGCGTATTCAGCCAAGGGACCATGAGTTTTTCCGGACAACACACATTAATATTAAAATCTCCAACTTAAAGGACAGAGTCATATTTGGGCATGACCTCAGCCAGGAAGTCATTGATAAAATCCTGATTGTATTTCGATGTCTGTTGATCACTCCACACAGTACAGGGTGAGAGCAGCCAAGATCAAACAGACACATTTCGAAGCCGGATAAAGCGGTTTACACCGATACCGGCTCCGGTAAATAGCGGCTGTTCCTCCGCCTCGGCCGGACGTGCGGGTCGAGTTGAAATAACAACAATCTGGAGGCAGGAGCTCCGCAAAAACCATGTGTCAGTCACACAGAAAACTCCAAACCATTGGAAAGAAATCCTTAAGGATGAACGTTTTGTTTGCCAGGGATCTGGCATTTACCAGGCCAAACCTGGTGGGAGCTGGAGTGTTAGCCGACCATGGAGTCCGCACGAGAGACCGCAGGTTCCGCAGATTCACTCCACTGACGCGGGCGAGGAGAGGGCGGGAGGCGGGGCTGGAACAGCTCATCAGGGCCGACGATCGGTATCAACCAGGTGTTGACAGGCTCCAGCGAGCGCCGCGAAGGAAAGAAGCGATGAACCGAACCAAACTCAGCCAGAGAGGAAGCAACGCAACGAAGCAGACAGACTTTCAGCCTAACCAACCTTCCACTGCGCTTACCGCGACGGCGGTGGCGTTTCTTGCGTGGAGGCGGCTCAGGAGTGCGGCCCAGGTGCGCTGGGATTCCCGATAGTAATGGGGGCATCATTTTATGTCCATCCTTGATGATCCACACACAACTGTTATCAGGTGGCCTAAGGTCCAGTAGAGACTTGTACACCAGCAGAGAGCTGACATTATGAAAAATAAGTGTCAAAAACAGCATAAACACAAATAAAGTATGGAGGGACAGACGGCGAGCCATACACACAGGCGCCACCTTGAATCAAGGTTCTCTACTAACAAACATTTTGTCCAGGGCCAACGGAGAAGAGCTGATCCAGTAAACTGCTGTCGTTTACACTTGGTCAGCTAGAGTCTCTCAGAATTATTTACAGAATACAGATTTAAAAATATCAATTTCAATCTCAATACTAACATTAACAGAATAAACACCAAAAGCGCTGATCCAGAGTATGTGGAAATATAGACAGTCCAGATATATGAAGTCTCCTTTTAGATTTTATATGTGTGCAGTGCAGTATAAAGAATTTGTATAAAGAATATCTGTTATTACCATTAAAAGTTGCATTCAAACATGTATGTTACTGAGTCATTAACAGTACAGTAAAAATTTAAAATGAAAAGAAATGACCAAACTCAGTGGAGATATGAAGATTTATTCATGCAAACACTTTGCTCCAAAATGCTCACCCATGAGCCCACAGCTTTACTGCTCTGGGTCAGTCTCATCATTTATATCAGCAGATGCCTGTTTCTGGCTGCAATGCTCTAAGAAATGATTGGACTACAACAACTTATTATGAAAGAATGCACTTTTTTTTTACAATAAAACAGCAAAAACAGCCTGATAATAGCCATATTATATAATATGACAACATTTACAACAATTACAGTGATTATGACAAACGGCTAATTAAAGACAAGGTCAGACTCAAACCCTTAAAACCTCAAACATAATGATCAGACACAATATAATGCTGCAACACAAAGTTCACATTGTCAGCCTATTGGATAACTGGATCATTTAGAAGCAACTAAGCTTTAAATTACATGATAATTTTCCACATAAAATGTCCCATGTAATAGTGACATATACTGGAACCTTAATCAATGTTAGAGTCTAAACCAGGAGTGTCGAACTCCAGGCCTCGAGGGCCACAGTCCTGCTTGTTTTCCAGCTCTCCCTGTACAACCCTCATCTTCCAGCTTCTGACTGACTGAACACACCTGATCCAGGTCAACAGCAGAGGGACATGCAGGGACAAGCAGGGCTGCGGCCTGGAGTGCGACACCCCTGGTCTAAGCATTAATGATAAAGTTTTAGTTCCTATGAAAGAGATCCTCTAAACAGACAAATAAGAAAAACAGAATGAATTATATACATTTGGACAGTGACAATTTCCATCATTTCGTCTCTCTATGTTTCATATGTTTTTATAAATCTTTAGCAGTCAGTGACGGCCTGAAGTCTGGAACCCACATGTATCAGCAGATACTGGTTTTCTTCCATGGTTTTGCTCTGTCAGATGTTTACTGCAGCTGTCTCCACTTCCTGCTATTGGACTTGTTTTTTATAGTGGATTTATGTCCCATAATGTGGTGGGTTTGTGTCTTATAGATTTTTTCCTCCATTTGTAATTATTCCTTGTCATCATTTGGCCTCTTTGTGGTTGTTCTGTGTGGATCTGTGTTGTGTCTGTAAGTGCTGTGGCTGAGATGAGTTTTTGTCAGCACAACACTGCTTCCAGACAGCGAGCGGTTGTTGTCAGTGTCAACACTGTGGCAGATGGTCATCAGCAAGGAGAGACAGAGCAGCTGCTGGTGAGCCAGCACGACTCTGGAGGAGACTCTGTGGCACAGTGAACCTGTTATCATACAAACTATAGACATGATACAGGAGCTGACTGTACACTATCTGGGTTCCCTTAAATAAACCTCTTCACCAACACGGAGCAACATAATGTTTGCAGCTTTTAAATGTACGCTGTGAAAACTATGTTTAGTTTACTACTGAACAGAACTTGTATAAACTCTGCCATACTGTGATTTTTTTCAGTTTCAAGCATCAGATGGAGCTGGATGTTAGACCACTGTTACTTTGAAGAGCCAAAAGACAAATATGACTATAATATTATTTTTTACATTTAAATAAAATACCTAAAATTGTTAAACTATCACAAAATGGTTTTGTATTTAATAGTTATGTACCAGAAATAGCAGAACACCTGAAGGAGAGTTTAGACAGCTTTTATCTAATAAAACAAAACAAAAACAAAGGAAACTAAAAATCATTCTGAAAGGGGAGGACAGAATCTGCATAACTAAAGTGTGAACCTCACAGTAACTAAACATAAACATAAACATAAACTAAGGCAAAGACTTAATGCATCCTGCTGCTTTGACCCCCATAAATCCCGTTAGACCTCCCCCTACAGCCCCTACTGTAACTCCTCCTGTGATTCCATCTGTGCCTCCAACAAAGTATGCTGCTAAAGCTCCAACACCAGCTCCACCCAATGCACAGACTTTTATGCAGAGGTTTTTTATCTGATTCCATCTTTCCTTATCAGCATTTTCACAGGTGTAACCATTTTTTTCTTTTTTATTAACCATGTCGTGAATCTGCTTCAGAAGTTTGGTCACTTCAGACAGATTTGGGTTTTGGTCAATAAAAAATGGTTTACCTTTACACTTAGAGACAAAACTATGGAGGTTTTCAGATTCTTTGAGTAACTCTTTTATTGTTGTAATATCTGGATGCATTTCGTCTCTATGAGTGAACAGAACCAAAGTGTATTCTGCTGCATGTTCACCAAAGGTCTTCCAAAAAACCTCTACCATGTTCTTTTCCTGCTGTGTGAAGCAGTTCGGGTCAATGACAAACAAAAACACAAAAGGTTCCAAAGTAGGATCTGAGACATATGTTTTGATGTCCTCTGCAACTTTTGCATTAACCCGGAGACCTGGAGTGTCAACAACAACCAGACTTTGATTGCCGATCTTTACATTTGTCTCTTGACACTCGTCTGTGTAAGACGGGACAGGTTTGCGATCTTCATTATTCTCTGAGAAGCTCAGGAGGGTGTTCAAGAACGCAGTCTTCCCAGCTCCAACCTTCCCAATGAGCACAATCGTCAGGTCTGGAAGCTCTGTTGGAAAATATGAAGGCAAGGCAAAAATTCTTAGTTACACATAAAAGTAGTGCCTTGAGTATTTTGCTTACAGCTACAATGTGGAACTGTCAGTATTGCTGCAGCATTAAACTCACAATTATATTACGCAGGCTTTCAGATCCTGACATTATCAAAACCCTCATAGATTCATAAAGGTTTCTTCTTCTATCAGCAGGTAGTTCCCAAGTTTTCAGCTTCTGTCGCTGCTTAGAGGAGTCTTACTCACACTGTGTCAAAAAAGGTTTGGACAGCACCTCTTAACAATAAGAAACGTTGTAAAGCATATGACTACTAATAAAAGATTTTTTAAAGTAACAAATTGTAAAAGTAATTAAGTAAGAATTTCAAAATAATTTCAATTATATAAAAATTGTAATTCATATAATTTGAATTTAAAATTGTACAAAAATCTGCTTAATAATAGTTCTAAATGTGAACTGATTTAATCATATTTAGTTTTATTTGATACAACCTGCAAATATACATTTTTACTGTGTGGTAAGATACAGACATGTTATTATCAAACTATAGTTTATAAGGCATTAATAGTAATTGCAACTTATAGAGTGTTTACTGTATAAATGAAGATACTTCTTACATTGTTTAAAATGAGTTTTCTTGTGGCGAACACAAAAACCAACAAACAAAAGCTTGTTTTAGAGCGAGCTGGCCCAATGTCACAAGGTTTATTGTTCGTTTGGTTCGACACAGGTTCACAGCTTCAGGGTGGGTCCAGCCAAAATAACAAACAAAATAACTAAACCGGCAAGCCTGTTCTTACCTCATCAAGCATAAATTAAAACAAATCATACAATGCACTGACCTATTCTCCTACCCAAAAACAGGAGAAAACTGGTATACAAAGAAAAAAAGGCTAACCACACCCGGGTTGGACTGTGAGACACTGGATTTAAACCCCTCAGGTGGAGACTGCAACCAATCCGCTCCGTTCCCGAAACGGCATCAATAAACCTGTCAGCCAATCACACTCTTAACCGCTTGATTAATGACACAGACATTGTCACACACATTCTCTCTCACACACACACACACACAGAGAGACAAGGTACACAGGTACAGGTATATAAGCACATTATAACACATTACAACCAAGGTCGTAACAATGAGCAAAACAGGACATAACCTGAACTGAAGATTCCTCCAAGTGATGTCATCAGGATGCAATTTTCCTCTAGAATGAGAGATATATTTTGATGTTGGGCATTCAAAAGTAAAGTTTAATGGCAATCATGTACCTGTATCACCACAACTAGAAGCAGAAGAAGCAAGTTCAAAATAAGTGATGGCGCCTTTTAACAGTAAGGGTCCCAACAATTTTGTCCACAAAATAAACACTAACCATATATTTGACAATGCAAAAGTAGAATTTCTAAAAGCAACACTGGTTTCACTTCCTACATTGTTTAAAATTAGTTTTCTTGTGGAGAACACAAAAGCTGAGCAGAAAATATAGGATTCATATTTTCCTCTTAAAGATAGAAGTAAAGAGGAATGTATTGTTGGGCATCAATAAAGAATGGCAGCAGTTCTCCATGGTGGAGAGGTGATTGTGTGGTCCTGTTTGTCGCCATCTCCTGGAAGTTTCTTCCCACCCTGTTGATAACAGCTCCCCACACTGACTGATTCACTGATGTTTGAGAAACAAATGGTGTATTTGTCCTGGAGCCACCAGAGGGCAACATTATCAATATAATAAACTATGTACTGAAATTCACCTGTCATTCATAAAGGGATTACTGAAACTGCCCAGCAGCTTAGCTGGACAGATATTTTAAAATTATCTGCCAGAATAAGCAGTTTTTGGTGAGTTATTTGAATGATTTGTACTTCTTTCAGTGGCTCAGTTATTGAAATAGTTTCAGAGCATGTTAAAGTGAAAAGAATTGTGATTAATAGATTTTAACTCAATTTTATAATTAAAGACAAATATGTTTGATCAGTTTGCTATATACTACCTCCAGACAATTTACTTTCAAATGTGCCAGCTGTGTCAGTCCCACTCAGCTGTTATTACTGACCTCTGCCAAAGACAGTGTGGTTCCACAGTTTGAAGTTTTACAGTTTGTTACTGAAGATGTCAAAGCTGGCATCAGATCAAAGTCCAGGATTAACACTGAGATGAAGATAAAACGCTACAGTTCACTACATAAACACATTCAACTGATAAAAGTCTGAGTTTGGAAGAATAAATCCAGTCAGGCCTTGATGAATTATTGTTTTGATCATTGTTTCATTTATTTGTTTACTTTATAATATTTACTATAATTCATACATTATCTATGATAGCAAACTTATACACAAACATTTGCAAGTGTGTATCTCACTAGTCCTGAACACACTGTTTCCAATTGTTCATGTGGGTGTGAGTTATCAACCAGGCAATGTTGCTCATGAAACGGTTCTGCCATTTCGCCTGCATGTCCTTGTTTTCACAATGATATCAGAGAATTTTACACGGATGCTTCAATGCTGCCATTTTGCTTTACCCATTTGAAACAAGAGGCCTCGTTACAAGTCAGTACATGAGATCAGCAACACTAGGGAAGTTTCCTGGATGAACTCTGACAACTACACAATACATTAACTATCCATTAACTGCTTAACCTGTTCATGGTCTCGGTGGCTGGAGCTTATCTTAGCTGTGATTGGGCAAGAGGCAGGATATATCCTGCACAGGTCATCAGTCTATCTCAGGGTGAGAGACACATACAAAGATAACTACTCCCATTCACATCTATGAGCAGTTTAGAGTCACCAATGAACCAAACATGCATGTCTGTGGACTGTGGGAGGAAACGTACCAAGACACAGGAAGAACATGCAAACTCCACACAGACATTTTGGGTAAATGCACTATATAAGCGTGCGTGTAATTAGTTTAATTTGCATACTAATATATCACAAATATTCAAACAGCAGGTACAGCATTATAATAAATGTAAGAAACCCTCAGTCAGCTTCAAACATTAAAGCAACATTGTTTTAGTTAAAAGAATTTGTATATAGAACATTAGTTATTACAAACAGTGTGTGGCATTCAAACATGTCTGTCACTGAGTCATCAACAGTACAGGAAATATCTAAAATGAAAAGAAATGAGCAAACTCAAATATGAAGATTTGTTCGTGTAGCCTTCACACTTTACTCTAAGATGTTCATTCATCAGCCCACAGCTTTACTGCTCTGGGTCACTCTCATCACTTTATCAGTATCACTCTGAGAACATTCTGGGCTACAACAACCTCATGTGAAATTTTGCATTTTTTAACAATAAAACAACAAACAACAGCCTTAAAATGTATTATCACACAACATTTACAATGAGTTTAATTATTTAGAAGCAGATTAACTGTAAAACATGTTCCACTCTGTAACGTTGACATGTCTGGCATTATTATAAAACTTTTACTGCAGTTTTATTCTACAAAACTATGATCACCTTTGTGTTATTTAAAAATTTAAGTTAAATATTAATGAAAATTAATTAAGACCAAAATCCTTCTGGAACCTTAAACCAGCGTTAGAGTCTAAACATGTCCAAAACTGGGCGGCTGTAGCTGCAGCTCAGTTGGTAAGGCAGTCGTCCATGGACCACAGGGTCAGTGGTTCCTCCCTGCTATGTGTCGAAGTCTCCTTGGGCAAGACACTGAACCAGCTGTCTTCACTGCTCGTTTATCGTTGTTTTATGTCCCATAATGTGGTGGTTTTGTTTCCTATAGGTTTTTTCCCTCCATTTGTAGTTATTGTAGTTAATGTCGTCATTCGTCCTCTTTGTGGTTATTTTATGAATTTGTATGTGGTTTTGTGTTGAGCCTGGTGCCATGGTTGGTTTGGCAAACAATAAATGGGGTAAATTGTCAGCATTAAATGTTAAAAAGGATCTTTGTTCTTGAAATTTATCCCAAAATCATAAATCTTGAACGTCATAAAATTGAGTTTTTGGCTCCCAGTGTCTGTGACTTTACGACAGCAAGTGGCTGTTGTCACTGTCAACACTGTGGCAGATGGTTGGCAGCAAAAAGAAGTAGAGTAGTTGCTGGTGAGCCAGCACGACTCGGAGACGCTGCCTTCAGACTTTACAGTGGTTCAGTTTAAACTTGGTGTTACCATGGGAACAATTCAGGAACACGACTGTTTCATTGTGAACTGTTTTCTCGGTTTCAATCATCAGAGGTATCTGGGAGTCATCACTGCTGCTGATTCGAATTATAAATCACTGATGATTTCGGGCAGCGGCTGCAGTAACGACCATTTACTGTTTGTTTAAACACTACAGGCTCTGACACACCTTTCTCCTTGTGTGCAGATATAAATGGAATCCTAATAAATACATATAATACAGTTTTTAGAGGATATGCTAAGTACTGATGCTACTATGACTGATGCTAAAGTCTTTAGGAGCTAAAACGTTTGGACATTGAAATCACTAGTTTTGAAGCAACTACAGAAAGATTTTACACTGAAATATGTGAGCTGTTAGAAAAAACTTTAAAACATAAATAAGTTTTATTAATGTTTTAAAGTTACTGCTGCAATTTGGCTGTCAGACTAAAAAGCCAAATGACAAATCAGTTTGTTATTTTCAATATTCAAAAAACATGAAATTTACTTAATTTAGTTTTTTTTTTCAATACTGTTGTAATAGTTTGTCAAGAACAACCACACCACCACACACACATTTGTACCTTTATCCTTGTGAGGACACTCCTTGATGTAATACAATCCCTAGCCCTTTACCCTAACCATCACAGCTGAATGCATAACCCTAACCAAAACCTAATTCTAACCCTTAAACTCAGTCTTGGCCCTTAAAAAATCCATTTTTAGGGTCAAAAATAGTGAGGACTGACCAAAACTTCCTCACTTTAGAAAATATGTCCTCGTTATATTGTTAAAAAATGAAATTTGGTCCTCACTAAGTAGTATCTACAGGAAAACACACACACACTTCTGAAGCCAAACCCTCAGCCTCACTTATGAGGATGATGAAAAATCACTTTCTTGCACATGTTTTGGCCTTAATATGTGCTGCCGCAACCACCCCCACAAATCCCACCACACCACCTACTGCAGCTCCTACTGCAATTCCTCCTGGAATTCCAAGTGCGCCCCCAGCAAGATGTGTTGCTCCAGCTCCAACACCTGCTCCAACCAATGCACCGCCATTTACAGAGAGTGCAATTTCCTTTTTCATTCCAGCAAGTTTCTTAGCCTTTTCACAGGTGTAACCCTTTCCTCCACTTTTATCAACCGTGTCTTGGATCTGCTGCAGAAGCTTGGTCACTTCAGACAAATTCGGGTTTTCGTTGTCAATCACAAATGTTTCACCTTTACACTTGGAGACAAAGTTCTTGAGCTCCTCAGAACCTTTCATATACTCCTGTATGGTTTGATTTTCTTCTTTTAATATGTCTCCATGAGTGAACAGAACCAATGTGTATTTTTCTGCAAGTTCACCAAAGGTCTTCCAAAAAACCTTCACCATGTTCTCTTCAATCTCTGTGAAGCGATCTGGCTCCATCACAAACACAAACACAAAAGGGCCAAAAGCAGAATCTGAGAGATATTTTTTGATGTTTTCTGCCACTTTTTCTGTTTCGTCAATTCTCAGACTTGGAGTATCAACGACAACCACCCTGTGATTGCGAATTTTTACTTCTGTCTTTTGAAACTTGTCTGTTTCAGGGGTGAGAGGTATGTGAGATTCAGAAGCAGGTTTCTCATTATTCTCAGAGCAGCTCCGGAGCGTGTCAACGAACGCAGTCTTCCCAGCCCTAACCTTCCCAATAAGCACAATCTTCAGCTCTGTTGGAAAATATTATGGATATTAGTGTTGAAAAAAGCACTTTTTAATGTAAAAATACTGAAGGAGTGTTTTACTTAAAGCTAAAATATAGAACTTTTCGCAATGAATGTAGCTGTAGCATGAGGCTGAATATGATCTAAACATGCTTTCAAATACTGTCACTGTGTCAGAACCGTAGATACATGCAGGCTTATTTTTCCTGTTACCATGGGGTGCACAAGGTTTGGTCTCTTTCACTGGTTGATCTCATACTTTCTGTTTCATAGAAGGCTCTGACAGCACCCCTTTGCATATGTTATGAGACATATTTAGAGAAAAAGAATTAATACTCTAAGTTTAAAATAAATTGTAGGCATCAAGATAAATCTGCTTATTTAAATTTCCAGCATGAGACTTATTTGGTCATTACTGAAGCTAACACACTCACAGTCACACAGTTACTGATTAGTACTGTGGACTGCGTTTATATGCACTGAAGAAACCTGGTAACTGGAAATCTGCATACACCTGCAGCAGCAGAGTAACCTGATTTCTTACCCACATCAAACTTCTTTTGGAAGCCTGGCACATAGATTTTAAGAGTGTAGTGACAGAAAACGCTGCTTTCTGACTTTTGTTCTCTCTCTCTCAGATCTGCGTCTAATTCTGTCTGGAGCCTTTTGTCTTGCCCATCAGCTGTTGGAGAAAGCTCATTACAAGCCTGGTGTATATATGGCAGTGAAACCAGATCTCAATGGGAGAAATCTACCTGGGGAAATCTTCTTTATCAGTTAAGAAATCAGCATTATACCAGTAAAATTTTATATTGTGGATCAAATGGGCAATTCCAAAACCGGAAACTTTAACCACTATAGTTGGCATGCATACACTCTGTCCTGTGGTACCATTGATTATGATTGAAATCCTTACATTAAATTCTTCCAAACTCATTTCCACTATTAAAATCAATGTTTTTGCTGACATGTCGTAAAAAAGAAAAGTATTAAACAATCGTACAAACATGTAATTAGCATATCATATAACCTTAACTACTGAAAACTTCAAATAAAGACAATAAAGATATTCTGTCTACAGGCGCATTGACGAAATACTGTAAAAAGAATGTTTGACTATTTGTGACCACAGAACTCTGTAAAACATTCTGCATGATTTTAAAATGTTAATGCTTCTTTCAAACATTGTCAATTTGTTTTCTGCATATAACTATAAACTGCGTGTCCTAAGTAATTTGTATGAGACCATGAAATAACTACAGTCCTTAAATTTCTCATCTGCAAAAGATTTCTCTGGATACATCTGTAATTAAGCACCTAAGTTTCCCGACTTGAGTAAAATGACTGAACAATGCTGAACAGGCAACTTTCTGCATTAATCCATCACCCAGTGACTACAGTCATATCTTCTGTATTTGAAAACGGAATAAATGTATTAAATATATCACTATGTGTCAAAAAAATTCCCCACATAAATGCAGACAAAAGTGAAGAGTGAAAGTTATGAAAGAGTGAAAGCACTGATCTTTACTCTTTTTCCAAAAAACAAAACTATTAGTGTAATCTTAAAATAAGATGCCATGTTAGGATGGATAAAACAATTTAATTGCTTTACCACAGACCTGGAACAAACTTTGACAAAACATTTAAAGCTTCAATGCCCTGCACTGCCTTTCATTACATTAATAATAAACTTTCTTTTATCATTATTCTTATTTATTGATTTATAGTCTTTGGATTTAAGCTTATGTCAGAATATACATAGAATATGATAAAGAAAAATATAACCTTTGACATAAAACAAAAAAGTAAACTAGGGGTGTAAATGCTGTTATGACAAAAACTACAAACAAATCATATTTTTAAACAACAGGTTACATTTTAAATCAAAGAGATTAAAATTAGGTGAAATCTAATCAAACATTATACGCTGACTAATAAACTGGTTTATTTGAAAGAAAACACATTTTTGCTGTCGTTTCAAATCCAAACAGGTTGCCTAGATTATTAGTACAGATAGATAGATAATACTCAACAGAAATACTCACCAGAGTCTTTACTGCTCATCTTTGTCTTGTAAGTTCAACAGATCTGGTTGTTTTGTCTCTCTGGATGTCGTCCTCTGACTATTTTAATTTCCATCTCATCATTATATATTTTAGACTGCTGCTAGTTACCTCCCATGAAGTACACATCACCTCTTCTGGCCAGTCACAAAACAGAAGCCAAAATGTGGCTATAAGCAATAAACCAGGGGGCTGAACAATGCCATAATAAGTAAAGCATATTTGCACAGGTATTGTAGACTGATTACCTACACTCACATTTGACAATACAGTTTGGAGTGTTGTTATTTTTTTAAGAATCCCAGAGACATAAAATGAGCAATGAAATGCCAGAAGAAATAGCAAAAGAGAAGCCCCATTTTACTGTAGCCCCCCAGCCAGGTTGCTATAGAACATTTTTGCATTTCCAACAGGATAACAGGACAGCAACAGGATTGGTCAGTTACTCTGTTTTTAAAAAAGGGGCAGGGGGAGAGAAATAATACTAACAATAATCTTGACATTTACATTCAATCAAGCTGTGTTACATGTACTAATCAATCTGGAGTTTTCCCAGGCCTCATGCCAATATTCCACCAGCAAGTGTTCCTTACCAAGCAGTGTCTGCTGGTAAGGCCTTTAAATATTTGCAGTCGAGACCTTAAGTGGCCCATATCTCAAACCCTGTGTCTATTACACCTGGCTGAATGTTTGTGTTTTATCATGTTGTAGCATCTTACTACTATGCTTTAATAGTGGTGATTGTGAAGGGAATGTGGCAGCTATTTCTACTATTCTTCATATGTCTCACATGTTGCAAAATTATTTAAAGAGAATTTTGTTTGTATGTTTTCTGTATCCTACCACTAATTCAGAAACTTCATAAATCCACTGCGTAAATGAACAGAAATAAGAACAGTGCTGGTATTTTCTGAGATTAGGATATCTACTGTAAGTTCAAGGTTGTTTCTTGCCCCAGATGAAGGAACTGAAGCTTCTAAGCTTCAACATGAGCAAAAAGGTCGGCACTGGGTGTGGAAGGACGCTCAGGCCTGGGCATCATTCTATTGGTTCTGTTGATTGGTTTCCCTCACAGAAAGGTACGCCCCTACTTTTTCTGCATTGGCTAACACCTGCTCCTGTCCCCTGGATCCCTGTCACTGGTTTGAGCGGTGCTCAGCATGTTCCTCTGACTGCTCCTACTTCAGCCACTCGGATAATGCCACCGGCAGTCCAGAGGGGCCACCATGTTTAAAATGAATGGTGTGGCCAAAACATTAGAAGCACCTCCTCCTGTAAAGCTGTCCAGTACTAGTCCAGTAACCACTTCGATCTTCGTCATAAACACATATCAGAATTTCCACCTTTGTGAGAGTTCCAACTTAATCTAGCAACAGGGGTTGCAAAGCCAGTGACATCTGTGCCGGTCCCAAGCCCAGATAAATAGAGAGGGTTGCGTCAGGAAGGGCATCCGGCATAAAACTTGCCAAGAACAACCATGCGAGTCATCAATAGCATCGATAGCAATTTCAATTTGGCTATGAGTTAGAAGAGAAGGAAAGATTCTGGAGTGAGTTTGATGAGGTCATAGAGAGTATCCCCAGAGGAGAGAGACTAGTCGTTGGATCAGACCTTAATGGGAATGCTGGTGAGGGGAACAGAGGGGATGAGGAGGTGATGGGCAGGTTTGGTGTAAAGGAAAGGAATCCAGAAGGACAGATAGTGGTGGACTTTGCTAAGAGGATGCAAATGGCTGTAGTCAACACTTACTTCCAGAAGAGAGAGGAACACAGAGTGACATACAAGAGTGGAGGTAGGAGTACATAGGTGGACTACATTTTATATAGACAAGGTCATTTGAGCGAGGTTAGTGACTGTAAAGTGGTGGTAGGAGAGAGCGTAGCCAGACAGCATTACATGGTGGTGTGTAAGATTCTCTGGTGGTCAGGAAGAAGAAGAGAGGAAAGACACAAAAGAAAACCAAGTGGTGGAAGCTAGGCTGACTAAGAGCCATAGTTCAGTTGAGACTAGTATTCCCTCAACGCTATGTAGCAATGACTTCATGACCTTCTTCACAAACAAAATCATAGCTATTAGAAATAAAATTCACCAGACCCTCCCCACAAATACAACAGAATTAGAATCATCAGTAAGTCCTCAGTCCCTTTTAGACTGCTTTGTGCCCATAGACCTTGCTGAGTTAACTTCAACTATTATGGCATCTAAACCAACAACATGTCTGCTAGACCCTATTCCAGTTAGACTGCTCAAAGATGCTCTACCCCTATTAGACACGTTCATATTAGATATCATTAATCTATCCTTACAAACAGGATATGTACCAAAGGCTTATAAGATAGCTGTAATCAAACCTCTACTTAAAAACCAAGTCTGGATCCAGATGTCTTGGCCAATTACAGACCAATATCCAATCTCCCTTTTATTTCTAAAATACTTGAAAAAGTAGTTGTAAAGCAATTATGTGACCACCTGCGCAGAAACGACTTGTTTGAAGAATTTCAGTCAGGATTTAGAGTTCATCATAGCACAGAAACCGCACTGATTAAAGTCACCAATGATCTTCTTCTGGCTTCAGATAACGGACTTGTCTCTATACTAGTTCTGCTAGATCTTAGTGCTGCATTTGACACCATTGATCACAGAATATTATTACAGAGACTAGAACATGTAATTGGAATTAAAGGAACAGCACTAAATTGGTTTAAATCGTATCTATCAGATAGACTCCAATTTACTCACGTTAATGATGAATCTTCGACATACACAAAAGTTAGTTATGGAATTCCACAAGGCTCTGTATTAGGACCAATACTCTTTACTCTATATATGTCTCCCCTTGGCAACATTATTAGAAAACACTCTGTAAATTTTCACTGCTACGCTGATGACACGCAGTTATATCTATCTATGAAACCTGATGAAACAAATAAATTACTCAAACTACAAGCATGTCTTAAAGATATAAGGGACTGGATGACGTATAATTTTCTTCTTCTAAACTCAGATAAAACTGAAGTTATTGTATTTGGGCCTAATAGTCTAAGAGACATGTTTTCTAACCATATCGCTACTTTAGACAACATAACTCTTGCCCCAGTAGTACTGCAAGGAATCTTGGAGTCATTTTTGACCAGGATTTGTCATTTACCTCACAGATAAAGCAAATCTCTAGAACAGCCTTCTTCCACCTACGGAACATTGCCAAAATTAGGAGCATCCTGTCCCAAAGCGATGCTGAAAAATTGGTTCATGCATTTGTTACTTCTAGATTGGACTATTGTAATTCTCTACTTTCAGGCTGCCCCAGTAACTCTCTAAAAGCCTCCAATTAATCCAAAATGCTGCAGCAAGATTACTGACTGGGATTGGTAAGAGAGATCATATTTCACCTTCATTAGCTTCTCTCCATTGGCTTCCAATTAAATGCAGAATAGAATTTAAAACCCTTCTTCTTACCTATAAAGCTTTAAACGGCCAAGCCCCATCATATTTAAAAGATCTCTTAGTACCATATCATCCTACTAGACCACTTCGGTCCCAAAATGCAGGCCTACTTGTGGTTCCCAGAATTTCCAAAAATAGAATGGGAGGCAGAGCCTTTAGCTATCAAGCTCCTCTCCTGTGGAACCAGCTCCCAGTCCAGATTCGGGAAGCAGACACCCTCCCTATTTTTAAGACTAGGCTCAAAACCTTCCTCTTTGATAAAGCTTATAGTTGGTTATAGTCATGCTGCTATAGGCTTAGACTGCTGGGGACTCTGCACTGTGCCACTTCCTCTTCTCTTCATTCTCTCCTCTCACCCCACATCTATATTGTCACCACTGTATGACATTAACTCTGTGTCTTCTTTGTCCCGTAGTCGTCTCTCTCCCTCTCTTTCCCCCTCTCTCTCTCCCTGTCCACAGGTGTCCCCGGATTTGGCGCTGTGTGTCCTCCAGTGTGCAGCTACTGGTCCTATTAACCTGCTCAATGTTTTGTTGTTGCTTTTGTTGCTCTGTTCTTTTCTCTCTCCACTTTCCACTCTGCCCAACCGGTCAAGGCAGATGGCCGTCCTCCCTGAGCCTGGTTCTGCTGGAGGTTTCTTCCGTTAAAGGGAGTTTTTCCTCTCCACTGTTGCCTATGGCTTGCTCAAGGGGGATTTGTTGGGTTTTCTCTACCTGTTTGTATAGTCTTGACTTTATTATGTAAAGTGCCCTGAGATGACCTTGTTGTAAATTGGCGCTATATAAATAAAGTTGAATAAAGAATGAAGAAACTTGCGAGGAATTTAGGCAGAAGTTGAGACAGGCTTTGGTTGGTCAGGAAGAGCTTCCAGATGACTGGGAAACTACAGCAGAGGTAATCAGGGAAACAGGTAGGAAGGTGCTTGGTGCGTCATCTTGAAGTAGGAAAGAAGATAAAGACACTTGGTGGTGGAATGAGGAAGTACAGGACTGCATTCAGAGGAAGAGGTTGTCTAAAAGGAAGTGGGATGTAGAAAAGACTGAGGAAAGTAGACAGGAGTACAAGGAAGCGGAGCACAGAGTGAAGAGGGAGGTGGCAAAGGCCAAACAGAAAGCTTACGATGAGCTGTATGACAGGTTAGACACGAAGGAAGGAGAGAAGGACTTGTACAGGATAGCCAGACAGAGAGATAGGGATGGGAAAGATGTGCAACAGATAAGGGTGATTAAAGACAGAGATGGAAAGGTGCTAACAAGCCAGGAGAGTGTGCAGAGAAGATGGAAGGAGTATTTTGAGGAGCTGATGAATGAGGAAACTGACAGGGAAAGAAGGGAGGAAGATGTAGATGTTGTGGAGCAGGAAATAGCAGAGATTAGAAAAGATGAGGTGAGGAAGGCTCTGAAAAGGATGAAGAACGGAAAGGCTGTTGGTCCTGATGACGTACCTGTGGAGGTGTGGAAGTGTCTAGGAGAGACAGCAGTGAAGTTTCTGACAGGTCTGTTTAACAGGATTTTAGAGAGTGAGAAGATGCCTGAGGAATGGAGGAGAAGCGTTCTGGTGCCGATCTTTAAGAACAAGGGTGACACGCAGAACTGCAGCAACTACAGAGGGATAAAGCTGATGATCCACACAATGAAGCTGTGGGAAAGAGTAGTGGAAGCCAGGCTTAGGAAGGAGTTGGAGATTTGTGAGCAGCAGTATGGTTTCATGCCCCGTAAGAGCACCACTGATGCCATTTTCGCTTTGAGGTTGTTGATGGAAAAGTACAGAGATGGTCAGAAGGAGCTGCATTGTGTCTTTGTGGATTTAGAAAAGGCGTATGACAGGGTGCCGAGGGAGGAGCTGTGGTACTGTATGAGAATGTCGGGAGTGGCAGAGAAGTACGTCAGAGTAGTTCAGGACATGTGCCATAGGTCAGACAGAGGAGTTCAAGGTGGAGGTGGGACTACACCAAGGATGGACTTTGAGTCCCTTCTTCTTGCTATGCTGATGGACAGGTTGACAGATGAGGTCAGACAGAAATCTCCCTGGACAATGATGTTTGCAGATGACATTGTGATTTGCAGTGAGAGTAGAGAGCAGGTGGAGGAACAGCTGGAGAGGTGGAGGTTTGCTCTGGAAAGAAGAGGCATGAAAGTCAGTCGTAGTAAGACAGAATACATGTGTCTAAACGAGAGGGAGCAAGGTAGAAGCATGAGGTTACAGGGGTCTGAGGTGAAGAAGGTGCAGGAGTTTAAGTACTTGGGGTCAACAGTTCAGTGTGATGGGGAGTGTGGAAAAGAGGCGAAGAGGCGAGTGCAGGCGGGTTGGAATGGGTGGAGGAAAGTGTCAGGAGTGTTGTGTGACAGAAGAGTGTCAGCAAGACTCAAAGGAAAGGTGTACAGGACAGTGGTGAGACCAGCTCTGCTCTATGGGTTAGAGACAGTAGCAGTGAGAAAGAGACAAAAGGCCGAGATGGAAGCAGCAGAGATGAAGATGTTGAGGTTCTCCTTAGGAGTGATGAGGTTGGACAGAATAAGGAACGAGTTCATCAGAGGGACAGCACATGTTGCCTGTGTTAGCAACAAAGTCAGAGAGGCCAGATTGAGATGGTTTGGACATGTGCAGAGGAGGGATAGTGATTATATTGGTAGAAGGATGTTGGAGATGGAGCTGCCAGGCAAGAGGGTGAGAGGACGACCAAGGAGGAGATATATGGATGTCCTAACAGAGGACATGAGGTTAGCTGGTGTCAGAGAGGAAGATGCCCAAGATAGAGTGAAGTGGAAAAGGATGATTCACTGTGGTGACCCCTGATTGGAAAAGCCGAAAGAGAAGTAGTAGTGGTAGTGAGAGTTCCAAATTAAGAGCTGACAAATTAGAACCTTGTAAAATCAGAATTCATGGCAGAGCTTCTGTATTGTTTTGTATTACAGTGTACAAGTGTACCTAATAAAGTGGCCAGCGAGTGTATTTTTTTCCCTGTCTGGGAAGGTTTTTAGTTAATTTGTTCCAGTTTTTTGTTAAAAAATATACTTCAACTGCCTTTCTCAGTTTTTGCACTGGGTCCACTGTTCTACCTAAAACACTGACGCGATCAAGCACATCTCAGCTGCTGTACCTACCTGTATGTGTAGATGGATCAAAAGAATCATTAACACTCAGATAAACATTAAATAATTGATAACTGACACTTTGATATGTTAGTATTCAATATTCACAACAAAAGAAAGCTATGAAAAGAGCTACACAATTGTAATGTGCAGGTCACTTATTGGATTACACATATGTTTGTGATTTGGTTTCTTTTAATGTTATTGTGATGTGGCATTACTACTCGACATCACATATCTAACTCTAGTTTCCAAATGAACCTTCATCCTGATGGATGGCATTGCCCAGACTGTTTACATGCAAATTATGTATCACCTTTATTTTTGAAAATTTGAGTTTTTTTCCTATAAACAAAGGGGTGTTGTTTTTTTATATTTATTTTCAAGTGTAACAAAAGTTTAACTAATTTCCTGTTTTTAAAATGCAACAAAATCCAATTTTCACTTAATAGCTTAATTTATCTGACAGAGGTACAAGAAAAGTTTTTCACTTTTCACCAAGCAACAACATTGGATTTATGTTAAATATATACATTTAACATAAGTAGAGGTGGCCTTAAAAATGTCATGGAGGACAAAGGTCAGCATGGCCACTCTGAGCAGTCTGTGGTTATGCAGCTCCATACACAGAACAGACTGTGACACACTGTGTGCAGAGACAGACACAAGTAAAACTACCAAGAAAAGGTATTTATAGTGGAGGTATTTTAAACAATAAATGATGATGATAATTATGGCAAAACATATACAGTACTTAATAACAATAACAAAAGGGTCAAAGATCACTGTTGGTAAAGCTGGAGCTGATTTTAACCCTTTATGTGCGTGGTTAACCCATAGTGATACATGAGCATTTATTTGGAGGCACTTCCTTACAGTACTTTGTTTCTTTTCACATACAATTACTTTATTATGGTGAAGGCAAAGCGTTAGAAGATCAGACTGATAATCCCTCAGTAAGTGCATTAAAAAGTGTCGTCATTTCCTCACATCATTATTGTTATCCATCTCAGTTTACAATCTACTAGAGATAAAAAAAAGACTTTAGACTTGACTTAGATTTGCAACGATCTGTATCACTTTCTGTGGTGATCAACAATGATATTAATAACTACTTAACAATGAAGAAATGAAGCAGACGTGTCCTGTTGTTCACTCCAGTCTCTTTACAGTTTACTGTCAGGTTTACTTCGTCTTTCCCGCTTTTATTTTGGAGATCCCTCGATACTGCTTCCTTCTTCATCGTATTTCCATAACCTTTCTACTCATCATTAGCCCTAATTTTTTTCACCTGTTTCTCTGGCTATATATACTCAGCTCCCGGTTCAGTCCACTGCCAGATTGTTTTGTGCCACTTTGCTCATGACTTTCTAGCCATATTTTGAAAGACTCTTGCCAGTTTTTCCAGCTCCTGTCCTGTCCTGTCCTGTCCTGTCCTGTCCTGTCCTGTCCTGTCCTGCCAGCCTGTTGAAGCCACTGTCTGTTGGGATCCCGTTGCTCGTCCTAAAGGACTCAGACCTCTCCTTCACTTCAACTTCACTCTCTGTAAGTTCCCCTTTTTGGATTTGGACTGTTGCTTTTGTGAAGGAGTTTTTCACTGTTTGACATGTTCACTTTGATGTTGTATACCTGGATCTGGATATGAATATTATGTTTAGACCAGAGATAAAATTTCTTGGATGTTCTATGAGTGAACTGGATTTCTGAACCATTATGTTGGGAGAGTGTGTGTGTTGTACTATTAATGTTGTGTTCCTTGACCACTCTGTCTCTCCAGCCACCCAAAGAACAGACTGACTCTTCCCTGGACTCCTGCTCACCTGCTCACCAACCACTCTCCCTCTCGGATGCTCCTGTGCTTGGGAACAATCTGCTGCACACTCACCAACCTCCTTTTCCCTTTCACAAGTGAGATTATTACATCCTCCAGAGATCAGTCGGTCCTGTTCCATTTCCTTGCTCTGAGTACTACACAGAAAATATAAGACGCCAATTCTGCTTTGTAACCCCGGGCTGAGACACTTTTTGTCACTGTCCCTTTAATCTCCTTCCTGAAATAAATCTTTATAAATCTCCATCATCCTGCTTTCTTGTTTTGGGGTCCCAAAAAACATAACCCTTACAGTTTACTGTTAACCTCCAGTGTAAATTATGTGTATAATCACAGAAGTGACCAAGCAGTTATTTACCTATGTAGATGAAGTACATGTCAGTAATGTGTGTAAATGGATGTTGCATGTTATACAATACTCAGCACACACTGATTCTGTTTGAATTTATTCACTTGATCCAATTAAAAATACCAGGGATAAAACATGGGCCTAGATTTTTAATTCAAGCCATCAAAAGAAATCAGTGATACAAAATTACACAAAAGATTACAGCTGAGTTCATTATAATAAATGAATATATGTGAAAATCAAAAATATCAAAATAACATGAATTCTGAGTTTGTGGAAGTCTCTAATCACAATATTTGCATATTTTAAATGTGCATATAAACATTTTCAGCATGCAGTAAATGCAGTTTACAAAGATTCTTGATTACAGATTAGCAGCCATTTCTAT
This sequence comes from Channa striata, assembly GCA_033026295.1. Lineage (NCBI taxonomy): Eukaryota > Metazoa > Chordata > Actinopteri > Anabantiformes > Channidae > Channa > Channa striata. The sequence goes on along the minus strand of CM065180.1, from coordinate 6,154,174 downwards.
TATTTTTTGTTAAACAAAAAACAGATTGTCATAATTAAAGGCTCTGCACCTAACTTTTTATCAGAAAGAATAAAAGAATGGTCTGAAGTACTGTGTTTTGAAAATTATAGATTAATTGTCTCCATTCACATTTTAGTAGTAATTGAATTTGAGTTTTAGTAGTTCATAAACAAAACTCCCAAATTCTCACATTATTCTTGTGCTTAAGGTCTACATGAATCTACGCAAAAAGCTCAGTTCTGAAATAGTCCCCATCCCCACAATAATGGTTAAACACCACATCTTGTATATTTCTTTCTTTTTTTAAGTCAAGCAATGTGGAAGATCTACAATTGTAGGTGCGAGATGTGGTTCCCTGTACAATGTTTTGGGAACTTGAATCTTAATAAGATTCAGGTGGCATGCACTTAAGAGCCAGATCTTGCAAATATTTCAGGAAATCTTTCTCCCATTTTGGAATGAATTTCTCCACTGCTTCTAGACCTTTAGAAATCAAGTTCATAAAGTGTGTTTTTACGTCGTCATCAGTTTTCATTTCTGATTTCACTTTCATTGCCTCTTTGAAGGCTTCCTCAGCCTTTTCAAACATTTCATTGGTGTAGCACCCTCCTCCATTTTTGTGCACCACTTCTTTGATCTTTTCCAATAGCTCGCTAACTGTTTTATCCTGGGCACCCCCGACAAAGACATGATGATTCACACAATAAGGGTCGATTAACTCTTTATCCTTATCATCAACCTTGGAATCACCTCCGTGAGTGAACAAGACAATGGTGTGATCTGCTGCGCCTGTGAAGACGTTCTGGAAGATTTGCAGCACTTTCTTATTTTCTTCTGTGGCGCCCAGCTTCAGAACCAAGAGCAGCACATGAGGACCAGGCTTAATTGTCAAGACACAATCCAGAATTTCTTTCACCAGCTCATTTTTCTCTTTTTTGGTGTTAAACAGACCTGGAGTTTCAACAACAGCCAGAGTTTGTCCATCAAACTCTCTTTTCTCTGTCTTGCATTCGTTTGTCACAGATGCAGCGGACAATTTGGCCGAAAAAGCCTTTCTCCCAAGGATGGCGTTTCCAGATGCACTCTTCCCAACCCCGGTCTTTCCCAAGAGCACAACCCTCAGGTCTGATCCCTCTGATTCTGTTGATGAATTTTACAGACATATTATAAAGAGTTTTACCATGTCCACACATCCACATAAACAAACCTAAATCATTTGTCCTATTAAAAAAATAAACTGAAATATTAAACTAAAATAAACACACCATCACCTAGAGCATCGGTCTTGAAATATGTACTTCAGTGTAAAAAAGTTTTAACTGTAAATGTCAAATGATTGTTTCTGCGTTGGAAAGCATGACTGGGATGAGTGTTTTGTTGTTGTCGCATGTTCGCGGTTATAAATAAATGTCAATTTTAGCTTTTCAGCTTTTTGCACACCTTTCAGGTCACATGAGCCCCATATAACACACTTTTTTAGCTGTCTGAAGCTGTAGCATACAGAAAGACAATAACTGGTGGAATAAACATGTTTTTTAATGTATGGTTCTATTGAAACCATAAAATGTTCAGTCTCCTAAAATTAGTTTCTTTACAAGTAAATAAGTTTTTTGTATAGAATGTAATTGCAACTGGATTATGTTTTAAATAATATAAGTTGACAACCCAAAAGTAAATTGCAAAAATGCTGACTTTGAACATTAATAATGTTTTCACACAACTTAATTTTGTCCAACAACAGTCTGTCCAGTGTTATAGTATATTATTAATCAACTTTCTACAGTTTTCTTTTGATTCCCACAGCACTTGCTTTTGATTATAATATTAAAGGTTTCTTAAAGGATAGTTTTGATCATTTTCTAATTTAATATTTTCTACAATTACCAAAATCAAACTAAAACCAACATTGAAGTTTCTGTGCTCATCCCAACAGATGCAATTGAGGTGCTCTGTGAAACTTTATAAAAAGCTCTGTTTCTTTTAAACATTAATAGTGTTAATATTCCATGAAAACAGTGTTAATAAGAATAGAAGCTGTTGATCTGCTGACCTAGATCACCATACCTTGGATATTATGAAATATACTTACGAGAGTGTTTGCTGCTCATCTTTGTCCTGTAAAGGTAGTTGAGATCTGATGTCTTGTAGTTGTTGGTGTTCTGCTGTTGAATACCTTGTCAATTCATTATATTTCATTCTAAAGTTTGGAGCTCCCTCCCCTTATTCACATGTAATCTGTGACTTAGCCAGTCTGAGCCAATCACCAGTGTAGCTGTATAAGGAACAAATCATAGGACACAAAAAAGATTCATGTACTTTGATACATTTTATGTTAGGTTGACCCTTATTTTACTACATCTTCATATCTTTATTTGTTTTATTGTTTAAATTGTTGCTACAGCCAGTTCATCAATGACATACAGTTACCTACTGATGGTAATTACAAATATTAGCTGTAGTTTTCCTTCACAGAGCACCTCGCTGAAGCTGAGAGATGATTCTCCACCTTGGTAAGAATAGTGACAGTAGTAACTTTATACAGCAGTAGAAGGCAATAAGGATAAATCATGTTTTACTGATGAAATGAAAAGAAAGATAGAAATAAAGTCAGGAAACGCATAATTAATTAACCCTAGAAGATAACTAACCCATTAAAAGGATGAAACTATGAGTGTAGAGGTATGTGGTTATCTTGTTGAATTATTTAGTAATTTGCACCTGATTTATTCCAGATAAACACAGTGGATGGTCACATGTAATCCCACTGTGCACTGAGACATGTGCCCTGGTATTTGGGGCAATTCATTTTATTGGGGGCTCAAAGGTTTTTTTGCACTACTATAGTAACCCCAGTCTCATAATAATCTTGTTTCTACACAACTAAACTGCAAACACAAATATGTTTTATTGAACATAACTGCAACCAGATTACATTTTCTATTAAAATAATGAGGCTTTATTGACAGTCAATGTAGATGGCACAAATAGATTGATAATGAACATATTAATAAAATGTTTCAAGGCATTTTTAAAAAAATTAAATAACTGCAGGCCTGGGATGATTAAGCAGTCGCCTCTGTCTAATGGATAATATTTTGAATACTTCAGACATACCTCTGCAAGGAAGAATAGACAGCTGACAAAAACTGTGAAGACATTAAAATGTTTACAAGTTCCAGTTTTATTCAGCTACGTATGTGAAGTTATGTCACACTGTTGGAGCTGCATCATATGAGGTACGTGCTCAGCAGTTAGTGATGTTAACACTGTAACGGGTTAAAGGGAATTACCTAAGTACCTTTCGTTCACGTTTGTGACTGGCAGTTTTCTAATTTATCAATTTTGTGTTACCCGCCAAAAATGCCATATCTAGACTTCCCCACACTGCAAGGACTGGGGCAAAGTATCTACTGTTGCAGTAGTTCTTAACATGCCGTATCATCACCAACCCCAATCCAGCCCTCTGGGAGGAATGGCAATGGTTCCAGAGGGGAAGTGGACCCTGTCATCTGGGGGTCTGCTGCTGATCAGAGAAACCAAGCCAGGAGTTCTACATTTGGCCTAATGCTTAAGGGCATTATCGTCTTTAACACACTTAACACACTCCAGAAATAGAAATGAAACGCATGTTTTCTCCAATTCACAAACAATTCAACACTCAGCATCTAAAAAGGTAAATGCGGATTTCAATAGGACCTGATGAACTTCTTCAATGTCCCTGCAAAAATGCTTCTTTATCAGGATTCTCTGTTGAGGTGTGGTCTAATGAAATGAATTTCACATAAGTAGAGAACACAACATTACAACGACACACAAAGTATTTTGTTTTCAGTCAGTTGGTTTTGGTCACAGATGTATTTGATGGACATAGTTAACTGCAATGCCCTGCAGATATTAAATAAACCTATGCATATTTTGAGAGATAATAGGAGTGGTCATTTCAAAGACCAAATGGTAAAACTCTTTGTTTTTATTAAGCATGATACACATCGTATCTTACACACCTACAGTATGTTGAAAACACAAGAGAATTCTTGGGGAGAGTTCAAGGCTGCAGTTTGTTGCAGCCAGGAAGATACTATAGCACCTGCACTGGAATTCTGACATTATTCTGACTTTTTTATGAAGCGGCTTATTTGTGAGTGCAAATGTCCGAGTGAGATGCTGCCGATATTAGCTGGACTTTGACCTTCGAGCCCCTTGGTGCAGTGAGCTTGTGCGTTCAGCAGATGACATTTCTATCACTTAACTGCGTTTGTAGTTGAACGATCTAACCTTTTTAATCAGTTGCATGGCTCCGATGTGCTGTAAATAAAATACTGTTTCCCACAGATTAAGTTTTATATCAGACCGTCCCTCCTGTGCGCACTGATATGCGCATGTAAATCGAGCGAGGACGTGGTTAAATCACTCTGGCCATCTCCCTCTGTGAGTTGCTTGAAGGGCCACTCTGTACAATGACATCCCGTCAAAGCCTTTCACTGACAATAAGTGACTGGCTGACACTGGGCCAGGCTTTTGTTTTGAAGGTCTAAACATCAATTCCACATATGAACTTCAGACAGTGTGCCACAGACACTTGTCCAACCTACCAAAAAATAAATAAAATACTTGAACACTTCAAGATGTGGACAGGGAAAACCAGGGGTCAAACAGATGAATAATTGTCCGTTATTAACAGGATCCGGTTGTCTTACAAACACATAACCATTTAGTTGGATTTATTAGTTTATATACAAATGTATATAAAATATGCCTTTACATTGTGATTTTAACTCAAATAATATCAAAGCAATATTTAAACGATTCTGCACAGTACAAGGATGTAATTTACAAAAACAAATTGTTGTAACTTCAGTAGAACAAACATAAATATCCATGCTGAGATCTTTCAGGCTGCATTTGGTTTGGAATGGCAGCCCTAAACTCGCCCTGGTCTGTAACTTAGAAACAGCACCACATCTGAACTTCAATTTGACTGCTCAAATCAGTGAGCAAAAATTTTAACCAATTACTTTCAATGTCAGTCAGTCAGCACCTCAACTAAGTACCTTTAGTTATCCCTGCTCACGTAAGCCAGTCTCTTTGTCTAAATCACGTGTGTGTCTGATTTGTTCAGAAACTGTGGCTCTTGTTAAAAGTGCCAGTTTCACGGACAATTCAATCTGTGAGCTAATGAGAGCTGTCAGCTCCTTTCAGAGGAAACCTGACGTGTTCAAGGAAGACCTGCAGACAGACTGTGCACACTTCCCAGCACTGCAGGAACCACTTCAGGGAGAGAGACGTGTGTCAGTTTGAAGGTTTCAGGTTTGGACAGTAGCTCACCATGTTCATTCAGACCCCGTTTCTGATCATAGATCTTAGGGGGTTTTAAAGGAAGTCACACAGCATTTTATTTGAACATTTTTCTTGCTTATTTTGAAACGCTGCCCTGCTTTTCCTTCATAAATTAGATAACATTTTAAATCTATGCTCATTTTGATGTTACATGAACATAAATTTGTCAAAAGGTTTTTGAATTGCACCTAATTAATTTGATTTAACAGTCAAGTATTAATAATATGCAGGCTACTTAATATATCGCAGTAAATAGTTAGACGTTATTATCTCATTGACATTTGCTTCCAAAGAAATTGCGTAACCGGACCTCTTTAAACTTTAGTTGAGTACCCCTGGTTTAGACCAACTCTGCCGTCCAACGTCATGGGAAATGTGAGAGGCTTGCAATTCAGCATCCCTCCTCTCCTTGGAAAGATCTAATCATAACCTGTTTCATCTCCTGCCTGTGTACAAACTCCTTGTATGCAGGTAACCAGCTGTCTCCCGCACAGTGAGGACATGGTCTAATGAGACCAAAGAGCCTCTGACAGACTATCTTGACACAACTGTGTGGGATGAATTGTGCAATCCACAGGGGTATGATATTTTTTTATATATATTACTTTATTTATATTCTTTAAGAGACTGTGTAACGGATCATATCAACCTCTATGTGGAGAACACTGTACACACCAAGACCACACTGTGCTTCTCTAACAACAAGTCATGGATGAACCCTGATATAAAGGCTCACCTAAAGGGGAAGAAGAGAGCTTTTAAATCAGGTAACAAGGAAGAGAACTGCAGAAAGACCTGAGAAGGGAGATCAGGAAAGGAAAGGTATGCTACAGGAGGAAGATGGACGACCAGTTACAGCAGAACAATGTCAGCGGAGTGTGGAGGGGGCTTAAAACCATTACTGGTCAGGAGCCCAGCTCCCAGGCTGAGGGGGATCAGGAGTTGGGAAACAACTTAAATCTATTCTTCAATAGATTTTGCCAGCTGCCCACCCCTACACCTGCCCCCACCCAATCTTCCCTGGTACAACCTCAAGTCTCTGCCCCTACAGTGAGTCGTTCCAGCAACACCTCCCTCAGCCCACTCCCCAGTCACCCAATGCTGCCAATTGGCTAACAAAGATAGTTATGGAGTTCCACAAGGCTCTATATATATGTCTCCCCTTGGCAAAAAATCTGTAAATTTCCATTGCTACACTGATGACATGCAGTTATATCTATCTATGAAACCCGATGAAACAAATCAATTAATCAAATTAGAGCCAACCGGTCAAGGCAGATGGCCGCCCACCCTGAGCCTGGTTCTGCTGAGGTTTATTCCGTTAAAGGGAGTTTTTCCTCTCCACTGTTGCCTATGTCTGCTCAAGGGGGATTTGTTGGGTTTTCTTTAAATGTTTGTATAGCCTTGACTTCATTGTGTAAAGGGCCTTGAGATGACTTTGTTGTAAATTGGTGCTATATAAATAAAGTTGAATTGAATCACAAAAGCCCAGGTGAGAAAGGAGCTCAGCAGGACCAGGGCAAGAAAGGCTGTGGGCCCAGATAGCATCAGCTCCAGGCTGCTTAAAACATGTGCAGACAAACTGTTCAGCATACTGCTGAACATGTTTAGTCTGATCCTGAAGCTGGGTAAGGTGCCACTTTAGTTTGCCTGCCAGCCAGGCATCGGAGTTAAAGATGCTGTCATCTTCCTTCTTCCTTCTGAATAGAGTTCTGATGACTCAACAACAGAGAATACAGAGAACTGATCCAGAACTTTGTGGACAAGTGCCAGCAGAGCTATCTCTAGGTCAACACTGGGAAAACCAAGGAGCTGGTGGTGGACTTCCACAGGTGCTCACACTCCACTCTACCACCAGTGAACATCCAGGGAATGGACACTCTTTTTGTAAGAGAGTGGACTCTTACAAATACGTAGGTGTTCACCTGAACAATAAAGTGGACTGGTCTCACAACACAGATGCATTCTACAGGAAAGGACATCATGACTATAATCTTAGCTGGTGGGAGATTATAGTCATAATTTCATTATTTCTTATGTCAAATGACTGGACTACTTCACCCAAAGTCAGATTTGGCAATAATCAAAGTAATTCACTACCCAGCTTGAACATTTTCACAGTTGTTCGAACTGTAAAATATAAAAATCCGCTGTTAAGCTACGATATGCTTCTTAGTCTAGTACTAACAATACACTCACACTATTTTTTGGCCAGTGACAGCTGCCATTCATTGTCAGTGAGGCCTGGTGGACACCCTGCTTCCTGACACAGAGACAAAAGGACCAGAGGGACACGACAGGAAAAGCTGATAAATTAAAATATATTGTGACAGAGTTCATGGACATCCAGGTGAGAATCATTAAAGATTATCTTATTTCCAGTGGTAGCCATTGTAAACTTCCTTATAGCAGTAATAAGCTCTCTGTGTTACTCCTATAAAACAGGCAGCTCCAGCCCTCTTCAAATATTTACACTCCATCAGAATATGAGGTGTGATATCCTCTTAGCTGAACAAAGCGATTGTTTGTTCTCTGGCTGCCCTTGGCTGAGGTGTGATTGTAATTTTTCACCTTTCACCAGACCTGAGTAGACACTGCACAATCCTCTTTCCAACCCTGTCAGTTTCACTCACCAGGAAAATGACAGAGCCAAAATAGCCAGTTGCACGGATTTTTTTTGTTTGTTTGTTTTTGCTATAAAAATTTATAAATGTGGGATTTTAGCTTTATAAACACAGTAGCCCAAAAATTGGGCACAAAAACATTAGGGTTAGGTAAGCAAACAAAATATTCCATCAACAAAAAGTCGATGGCATTTTTCAAGGGCATTTGGTTAATTGCACTCAATAACCTTTAGGATTTTTTGAAGCTTATATATCATTGTCAGACATGAAAAGCTATTGCGATTTGGTTTAGTGCACTTCCCTCTTTTACAAAAGCCTTTGTTCTTAGTGACCTGATAAAGTTAGTGAACATGAATTATAGACTTCAACTGCTGTGTATATGAGTCGCCATTTTCACCACAGTAACTTTTAATGTTGCTGTACTGTGCTGTTGAAAACTTGTTTTGAGTGCGTGAAGGATAACTCAGCCATCCACTGAAGTGGTATCCTCTTACGTCTTGATGAAATATGTTAATAATTTCAAAGTATAATTAAATTGGCCAGTGAAAACACTGATTTTTTTTTTGATACTACCCATTCATAGAAAAAGCTTTGGCTCAGCATGCACCATCATTTTAATGACCCAATGAAATGTCACAACATATTTTCATTTAGAGTTGCATTGCAAGGTGGTTAAGGTGGACAATCTACTATTACTACTACTCTTTTGGCTTTTCCCATTAGGTGTCACCACAGTGAATCATCCTTTTCCACTTCACTCTATCTTGGGCATCTTCCTCTCTGACACGAGCTAACCTCATGTCCTCTGTTAGACCGTCCATATATCTCCTCCTTGGTCGTCCTCTCACCCTCTTGCCTGGCAGCTCCATCTCCAACATCCTTCTACCAAAAATATTCACTGTCCCTCCTCTGCACATGTCCAAACCATCTCAGTCTGGCCTCTCTGACTTTGTTGCTAACACAGGCAACGTGCGCCGTCCCTCTGATGAGCTCGTTCCTAATTCTTTCCAACCTTGTGACTCCTAAGGAGAACCTCAACATCTTCAACTCTGCTGCTTCCATCTCTGCCTCTTGTCTCTTTCTCACTGCTACTGTCTCTAACCCATAGAGCAGAGCTGGTCTCACCACTGTCCTGTACACCTTTCCTTTGAGTCTTGCTGACACTCTTCTGTCACACAACACTCCTGACACTTTCCTCCACCCACTCCAACCCGCCTGCAGTCGCCTCTTCACCTCTTTTCCACACTCCCCCACAGCTTCATTGTGTGGCTCATCAGCTTTATCCCTCTGTAGTTGCTACAGTTCTGCGTGTCACCCTTGTTCTTAAAGATCGGCACCAGAACGCTTCTCCTCCATTCCTCAGGCATCTTCTCACTCTCTAAAATCCTGTTAAACAGACCTGTCAGAAACTTCACTGCTGTCTCTCCTAGACACTTCCACACCTCCACAGGTACGTCATCAGGACCAACAGCCTTTCCGCTCTTCATCCTTTTCAGAGCCTTCCTCACCTCATCCTTTCTAATCTCTACTATTTCCTACTCCACAATAGCCACATCTTCCTCCCCTCTTTCCCTGTCATTTTCCTCATTCATCAGCTCCTCAAAATACTCCTTCCATTATTCTCTGCACACTCTCCTGACTTGCCTCTTTCCAGATGACACACCAAGCACCTTCCTACCTGTTTCCCTAATTACCTCTGCTGTAGTTTCCCAGTCATCTGGAAGCTCTTCCTGACCACACAAAGCCTGTCTCAACTTCTCCCTGAATTCCTCGCAAGTTTCTTCATTCTTAAGCTTCCAGCAATTGGTCTTCTTTCCTGTGTTTCATCTCTTCTTCTTCTTGACCACCAGAGTCATCTTACAGACCACCATGCGGTGCTGTCTGGCTACACTCTCTCCTACCACCACTTTACAGTCACTAACCTCTCTCAAATGACCTCGTCTACATAGGATGTAGTCAACCTGTGGTACTCCTACCTCCACTCTTGTATGTCACTCTGTGTTCCTCTCTCTTCTGGAAGTAAGTGTTGACTACTGCCATTTCCATCCTCTTTCGCATCACCCTGTCTGAGACTCTTTTCACCTTCAGAACACTGTTCACAAACTCCCCCTTCAGGATCACTCCTACCCCGTTTCTCTTCCTATCCACACCATGGTAGAACAGTTTGTATCCTCCTCCAATACTACGTGCTTTGCTGCCTTTCCACCTTGTCTCTTGCACACACAGTACATCTACCTTCCTTCTCTCCATCATGTCTGCCAGCTCTCTACCTTTCCCTATCATTATGCCAACATTAAGAGTCCCTACTCTCAGATCTGTGCTCCTGCCTTTCCTCTTCTCTCTCTGTCCACGAACCCTTCTGCCTCCTCTCCTTCTTTGACCAACAGTAGTCCAATTTCACTGGCACTCTGTAGGTTAACAGCACCGGTGGTGGTTGTTGTTAACCCGGGCCTCGACCGATCCGGTATGAAATTCCTATGAACAATTCGCATGGCTGTTTTTGGCAAGTTTTATGCCAGATGCCCTTCCTGACACAACCCTCTCTATTTATCTGGGCTTAGGACCAGCACAGAGATCACTGGCTTGCAACCCCTGTGGCTAGATTAAAGTGGACAATTTATGAGGTTTCATATGCCTAAAGCACTCGTTCACTATTTGACCCTGATGAATCCTGACTTTGTCACATTAAAATATGCTTCTGCTTTGAGAGAAAAATAAATCCAATGATGGAAAAAAATAGTCATTCAGTATATTTATCACACCAGTTAAGATTGAACAATTTGCTGCCAGCTGAGACATATTACTCGCTGCTCTAATTATCTAATTGTCTATTCATGTTTTCTAGTGTCAGTTAAAAGACATGTAGCAGCATTTTGGATGAGCTGCAGTCGAGAGATTGATGACTGACTGACACCAAAATAAAGTGCGTTGCAGTAATCCAGCCGGGTGATAAGAAAGTCGTGGATTACTGTCTCAAAGTGCTGCTTATTAAGAGCTGGCTTAACTTTGTCCAATTGCCTCAGGTGGAAAAAACTAGACTTTACAAAAGACAGAATCTGGCTGTCAAGCTTTAGGTCGGTGTCCATTTTAAACCCAAGGTTAACAATTTATGATTTGGCGTATTCAGCCAAGGGACCCAAATCTACAGAGGCAGTTGGTTCCCAGCACAATTACCTCAGTCTTTGGATCATTAAAATGTAAAAACTTAAAAGCCATCCAGGCCTTAATGTCCTTTAAACAGTCCAATAATTAACTGACACAGCAAATATCCCTGTTATTTAGAGGGACATAGACTGTCATCAGCATAGCAATGAAAAGAGATGCCATGGTTTCTGACGATGGAGCCAAGGGGCAGCAAATACAAAGAAAAGAAGGACAGGGCCTAAGATAAGGTCTTGTGGAACCCCACAGGACAGAGGAGCAGAGGAGGACTGGAAATCTCCAAGTTGGACACAAAAACCAAGCGGGAGATCAAAATATCATGGTCCACTGTATCAAATGCAGCAGTTAAATCAAGCAGAACAAGGACCACACAGTCACCAGAATTAGAGGCTAGGAGAATGTCATCAAACACCCACAGAAGAGCAGATTCAGTACTGTGTTTTGTTCAAAAACCAGATTGAAAGTTCTAAAAGGTTGTGCTCATTTAAACAAACTAAATATAAACGATTTTCTCTAAAAGCTTTGATAATAAAGGTAATCTGGAGATTGGCCTAAAATTAACAAGAACAAGTGGTTCGAGCCCAGGTTTCTTAATGAGAGGTTGAACCATGGCATGTTTAAACTTTTCAGCTCTGCGGCACTCCCGCCTCACAGCACGAGTCTCGTCGTTTAGCCAGGGCTCAGATTTGACTTTAGTTTGGCCTATTTTATGTGGAGCTAGGGCATCTAATACAGTCTGGCAGGTGGAGTGAAAGCTGGAGCTGAGCTCGTCTGTAGAATTGTCCATGGATTCAGGAATCACATAGTTCTGGCTGAAGAGGACCGAGAACTGAAGGGCAGTGGAGGGGTTAATAACACAAGAGAGTTGTGCAGGAGCGCGACTTTTAACAGTGTGACAAGGCAAGGAAACGTGAAATACCACAGGCACATGTTCTGAGAAAACAGGATCACAAACATCCAAGTTAAACACAGCCTGACCATATGGTAAAACCAGATTAAGTGTGTGTTCACGCTCTTGTGTTGGTCCAGTTACAGACTGGACCAAATTAAAAGAGTCAATAAGGTTTAAAAAGTCATTAACCATGGGTTTGTCCGGACAACACACATGCCTATTAAAATCACCAATTAAAAGGACACAGTCATATTTGGGCATGACCTCAGCCAGGAAGTCCTTTATAAAATCCTTATTTTATTATCGTGGTCCGTTGATCACTCCACATAGTGCCGGGGGTGAGCAGCCAAGATCAAATAGATACATTTCGCAGCTGGATAAAGCGGTGGACAGTGAAAGCTGTTTACGCCAATACCGACTCTGGTAAACAGAGTAGTTAATAAGCTGTTCCTCCGCCTCGGCACAATGTGCGGGGCAAGTTAAAATAACAACAATATGGATATGGATTCACCAGCGTTAGCCCATGTATCAGTCACACAGAAAAACTCCAAACCATTGGAAAGAAAGAAATACTTAAGGAGAGACAGAGGGCGAGCCATACACACATCCAATTCAATGTTTAGGACTAGGGTTTGTTGGTAAGCTTGAGTCATATAATGCTGCTACTCCTCCCCTTTGGCCTGAGTTTCTAGGACTATGATAAATAATGACCTGGGGGTCGACTCATTTCAATTGAGATATTCTTCCTGCTGCAACCGAGTTTCAGTAAGGCAAAAAAATTAAATTGATAATTCCTCATCAATTCATTTACTAACAGAGATTTAGATGAGAGAGATCTAATATTTAATCATACAAATTTAATTGTTTTAAGTTTTTTTTCAGTAAGAGGAGCAGTCCTAACTTTTATTAAGTTATTATGATTAACTCGTCTTGTGATAATTTTTGGTTTGTGAAATTTAGTTGGTCGGGTAACAGACACAGTCTCTATAGGTATGTGGGAGTTGTGGGGTGGTGAGGGTGGTAAGGATGAGGCGTGTAGAACTGGATCTTTGCATCCAAGGCTCAACTCTGGATTCTCAAAATTTTGGTTGTCTAATAAAATCAGCCATATTTTTAGATAAGACAATGGCACCATCCAAAGTAGGATGGACGCCATCTTTCCTAATCAGCCCCAAAAACGTTCCCAATTGTCTTTGTAGCCCACATTGTTTTCTGGACACCACCTAGGCAGCCAGAGGTTGAATGATTGCATGCAGTTATATATCTCATCACCGATTCAATATTAGTTTTAGTGACCTCAGATTTGCGTAATCGGGCATCATTGTTCCTGCATGCATAATAATCTTACTGTATTTACGTTTATCCTTAGCAAGGAGTTTCAAATAGGATTCAATGACGCCCGCTCTGGCCCCAGGAGAACATTGGACTATGGCTGCTGGAGTCTCTAACTTGACGTTTCTAATGATAGAGTCTAAAGTCATCAGAGTTTTTTATTCAGCTGGTGTGTAGTTGAGTGGGGAAAATCAATTGGACACGTAAACATACTGTTGATGAACCTTGGGCGTCTACTCAGCATTAGATCTCTTACAAACCTTCACCCAGCTGGCCTGGCTTCCCGGCTGCTCGGGTACTGCCGGGGGACAGCTAACACCGGCTATGCTAGTTATGCTTGGTTGGTCTGCACCAGCTTGACTAGCTGTATTATTTTCATCGTCTCCAAAGCTGCAAAAACCTTAAAGACACTTATAACAAGTACCGTTTGTTATGGCCAAAAAACATGGAAGCAAGTTAAAAACAAGAGGCAACTGAAAATGATCATTGAGCAATTTAATGAACAATTCAGCAAAAGCACAAGAAACAAGGAGGAGAGAGAAACCAGCACGGAGCAGTAACACTCGAGTGGATCAGACAGTGATCTGATGAATTCCTTCAGGACTGTGTGTGTTTTAACTGCTCCACTATGCAAATCATCATAATTAGCATGTCTATGTTACTGTCTCTTCCCTGCTGGGACAGCTACCTGGGGGTAGCTAGGGTTAAACAAAGTGAAGACAGTAGGGTCTGTTTTAGGTGTAAGGGTCACTTCTGGGATTAAATGTCCTTGCTAGTTCCCGTGGGCTTCCTACTGAGTAGCAGGGACAGTGTCTGGCCTCTGCCAGAAGTGGGAATCCACATTTCCCTCACACCGTTATCACTAAAGAGGTCGAGGAAAAACTAAGCATGTGACACACCGAGTAAGTCAGAGAAGAGACAGAAGGAGACGGAGACGCCATTGCTAAGTGCTAGGCTAGCAAAGCTAAGCTCGGTTAAATTTATTTAGTGTTAGCTAGTTTAGTTTATTTCAGACAGACTACAGGTGCTTGTGTAAAAAAATGTCACGTCCCAAGTGATAGTTCTTATGCAGGGAAATCACTAATTTAAATAAAATAAGAGCTACGATTAACCAGTGAACAATGTTTCAGCAGAGAACCAAAATAGTGTGAAGAAACAGGAAGTGACACAATACCACAGTCTAAAGTCTGAAGAGTATTCAGACCAGAGAGTCTTATGTGGGGGAAATTTGGGGAAATTTAGTCACTGGTTAGATAATTAGAAAACAGATGGACAGTTTTCTAATCAGAGATCACGAGAAGAATAAAAACCCACAGGGGTAACACATGGAGAGGACTACTTGGGATCACCTTGGGTACTTTGTTGTTATATGGCACAAAGGAATGGAAGGGACAGTGTGTCTGGGGTCATGAACTCTGGGTGAGATACCGTAAAACGTTTTCCATCTAAAAGAACAAATGACTTCAAAGAGAAAATGAATGATGACCGACCACTGTATGTAAATGTTTTTCTACATTTGTGTTCTTGTGAGGGTGGTTCCTTTGTTGAGTCTGAGTATAAGTAGAAGGGGTTCGAAAGTAACAAGTTAGAAGCAGACATTGACAACTATGGGGTCTTCTCCGTGCCTCTAAAGAAACCAAACGGGCGATGGACACCAGTCCAAGATGTTTGAGCTGTAAATGAAGCAGTTCACCATCCAGCTACTAAAAGTCCAATGTAACAACCATGATGTGACAGGTTCTAGAAGATGCTTGCTGTTTCTCAGTTACTGATTTGGAAATTGCATATTTTAGCATTCCTGTCCATCCTGACTCACAATTCTGGTCTGCTCTTACTCTCAATGGTAAAAGCTACACATGGAAAAAAAACAAAAACAAAAAAATGTCAGAGGGTTTTTTTTTAATTCTTGCTTTATTTGATGCGACAGTGTCTAGAAATCTGTCATTTAGTGAGCCACCATGTGATTTTTCCTTTGTTCAACATGCTGATGAGCAGTTAGACTGATGACAAACTCCGATGACATGCCAAATTGACAAAGTGTTTTTATTTGGTTTTCTGGCAGAAAACAGGCACAGGTCTTGAAGGATAAGTTAAAGCTTGTCTTGCAATCTGTGCTATCTTGGCCATTACATATTTCCGGAGGTTCATAATTGGGTCCTGTACACATCCAATCAATTTGGGATGTGCCAAAGAAAATTAAAAAATTAAAAATAATTAATGTCTTTTAGACTTAGTTGGCTATTGCCGTCCATGGATTTATAATTATGTGGAGATCTCCCAACCCCTATCAGACATCACACTTGGGGAAAAAACATAAGGCCCTGACTGACATTCTGACTTGGACTGCACAAGCAGAAATTGACTTTTAATGACTGACTTTTTACTAACTGGCTTACAGACTGTCAAGTATTCTGTACTTAGGACTTTCATACCAAACCAAACTATTTAATACCTGTAGGGTATTATTCAAAACGCCTCTCAACAACAGAAAGAGGCATGGTTGCATAATGGAGAGCTGTAGCAGCTGCTACTGAAGCTGTTTTGGCTACAACTGTCATAGTTGCTATGTGTCCTCTAACCGTGCATGTTCCCCATGCTGTTCATTCACTAATCTTGCAAGCAAAAACTGCTCATCTCACACCAGCCAGGTTATTACATTGGCAAAACGTGTTACTAACAATGTCTCATGTCACTCTAAAATGTTGTGCTGTACTTAACCCTTCAACTTTGCTTCCTACAGCCGAAGAGATAGAACCACATTCATGTTTGCAAGTGGTTGAAACTACATCTGCTCCACGTGATAACCTATTTGATACACCCTTAAGTAATCCTGACTGTGGGTTTTTTGTAGATGGATCTGCAACACGGAATACTGTTGATGGCTCACCTTGTGTTGGTTATGCCATTTGTAGCAGCACTGAGATAGACAAAGTGCCAGATTGCCTGTTCATTTGTCTGCTCAAGCAGCGGAGTTTTTTGCTTTAACCCGGGCTCTCATTCTAGAAGCAGGACATAACATTGCAGTCTACACTGATTCCCAGTATGCTTTTAATGTTTGTCATAACTTCTATGCATTGTGGAGGAACTGTGGTTTCCTCACATCTACAGGTAAACCTATTGCCCATAGGATTCTTATGATTAACCTGTTAAATGCATTGCTGCTTCCTTCATCCGTAGCTGTTTGTAAATGTCACAGGGTAATTCAGCAGCGGACACAGCTGCAAAATCGGCTGGTTTCTCTCCTGTCTCCCCCATTTTGCAAATGCCCCTTTCTGTTCCTAACACTTTTTTTCCCTTAATAATGTCTCTTTGCTACACGCAGGAGCTGAGGCGGGTGAACAAGCTGCATGGAAGAGAAAAGGTTGCACTTTCTTCAGGGGTCTGGGTTGATCAGCAAGGTCTTCCAGTACTGCCAAAATCCATCTTCCCTTTCTTGAGGAAGTTGACACATGCTCAGGCACATGTGTCAAAGGGGGGTATGATGGTATGCACCAGGTTTTTCCAGTTTCTCTAAGAATTTTTGTAAAAAGTGTGTGATTTGTGCTACTAATAATGTGGTCAGGACTACAGAAATGTCCATGTCAGCTCATCCAAAACCTGAAGGCCCCTTTGAACATTTAATGATGGATTTTATCGAGTTAACCCCATGCTCGGGTTACAAATATTGCTTAGTTATAATAGATATGTTTTCAAAGTGGATTGAATGTTTTCCTTGCAGACATGCATCGGCTGTCTCGGTAGCCAAGGCATTACTTCGAGAAGTGATCCCAAAATGGGGATTTAAGTAGTTCTAAATTAAGTAGTGATAATGGCTCACATTTTGCAAATAATGTTATACAGTCTTTCAGAAAGCCGTCAGATAAATCTGAAAACCCATTGCGACTACCATCCAGCCCGTGGTGGTGCAGTAGATTGAGCAAATCAAATACTGAAAACTAATGTCACAAAATTAATGGCTAAAATACATCTGTCATGGGTTCAAGTCTTACCTTTGGCCTTAATGTTTATGAGAAGTCGTCCACATAAAACAACTGGACTCTCTCCTTATGAAATAGTTACTGGTCGGCCTATGAGAATGACTAACACACCTTTTCCACAGAACAGGTTGAACTTAACAGGAGTAGATGACAAAATGTTAAGATATTGTTGCGCACTAAACCAGTCTCTAAAGCTTATCTTTCCCAGGGGGTAACACATGGAGAGGACTGCTTAGAATCACCTTGGGTACTTTGTTGTTATATGGCACAAAGGAATGTAAGGGACAGTGTGTCTGGGGCCATGAACTCTGAATAGCTACTCGTGGGACTTCTTTCTCCTTTCATGCCGACACTTATCTTAACACTTTTGAAAAGGAAACAGGACGAAGATTATGCTGATAGACTCCTACACCAAAATACTAAATGCTTTCATAAAATCAAAAGGTCCTCCAATAACTTTGTTACGGGTGGGCATATTTGCAACCACAGTGTTCTAAGGTTTTATTTTCAAGTTTTTTCATTGAATTACACTGACTGTAGGTCACATAAATGTGAAAAAAGTCTGAAGTGATTTATCTTGGTCTGTTTTCTTTTAAACACCTCAGAAAAACCTGAGTGTGCTGACGTTTTGTAATTGCTGTATTGTCGACCGTGGGTTGTTAAGATCATTACATCTCTTAAAGAATCCTCCACAGATTTAGCATGGCAGCCCCAAAGACACTGTCAAACTCAACATGGACTAATAACCCTAACCCATGTGTAATGGGTCCTCATCCTAATGCAGATTTGTTGGCGAGGCTGAGAACCCTCATCTGTTTGTTGGTTGTGTTTGTGTCATTTCAATATGCAGTAGTCCACAGTTCCATGTTCTGTCCACAGTAACGCAGTATCTTAGCCGCACAGTCTGTTGTGCTTCATGTTCAGTTCTAATCAGTGAATCATTCCAGCTCTTCTGGACAACTAGCAGAGAAAGGACACATCATGCTGCTATCGAGCTTCAGTGAATCCCTCTTCCAGAGATCTTCTGGTGCAGAGGCCCTGAAAGCAAAAAACTCGCTGTGAGAAGGAATGAAGAAATACTCACTTTCTTCTCAATGTCACTGATCCAGGTCCACAATAACCACAATATGTGGTGTTGTTACTGACGTTCTGTCTGTAGGAACGTTTTTAATATGTCGACACTGTTCTGCCAAAGTCAAGTATTTTATCCACTTTATCTGCAATGATCTTTCAGAGCTCAGCCTTTTTCCTGTGACCACCAGAGGTCAGCATATCGTTAGCCTGCACTGTGGACTTTTCCTTGCTGTTCTCAGGCTTTGGGAGAGGACTGTCTGTAAGGCCCTTTGTGTAGACTCAGCTGATTGATTCATGTTAAGAATTCAGTAAAGGTCATGCACAGCAAGGGGCGCCCACTGGATCATAAATCATAAAAATATTCTGATATAACAGTGATCTGCATAATAAAGCAAGTAAACTCGGGATACTACATTTATTGTTTGTAATAGTTAATACAGAGTCCCACTTCAGCTTTAGTAATATATGTTGAAACAACATTTTGTTTGCATTATAAACAAGTTTTGTGTGTGGCAAACCTTTTTTGTGTACAGGTCATGTATCTGAAGCCAGCAACAAATAACAGATCAAGCACTGATCTTAATTTCTTTTGAAGGAAAGAAATAGTGGGAAACTACGGTTGGCCTTCCAGGTTGTCTGTGGTGTTGGATTCTAATCATTCTAAATGTGTATATTAGAATGATTTTGTTTTATGAGGGTTCTGCTCCTAGGGCTATTTTATAGGGTCAGGGGCGATGAAGCACTTAAAAATGATTTGTGTTGAAGTTCTGGAAGACGGTGTAAACAAGACTTGCATAGGAACAAATAATATTGCAATTGAGAAAAAGATCTGGTTTTACTAGTTTGTAATTGTTTTCCTTTGCTAGCATTGTAGATGTTAAAAGACCATCTATTTTAATAGCAATAATGGTAAAAGAATCACAAAATGGATTGAAAAAAGTGAACATGTGCCTCTGATACTTGCAGTGCATTTTCATCATGACCTACGTAGTGAGTAGCTCAGAGCCTATGAAATGCTTGACAATAAGATAAGGCTGTTTTCATAACGCTATTGAATCCAGCAAATGTTGCCTGGAAATGTAATTATGAGAGTCTTTTCTGTACTTACATCTCATGAAACAGAAACACTTCTTTGATAGAACTTTGCTTTGATGTTTTCTCTTTGACTTAGATTTTTGCTGCCTTGTACCTCACTTGTACGTCACATTGGATAAAGTGTCTGATATATAATTAAATCTAAATGTACTGTACATGCACTTTCATTTGGAAAACAAATGCTAAATCGTGTGTCACAATCGTCGTAGAATGTCAGTCGCTTGGCAGAACTGGTTTGTGTTCTTGTCCAGTCCTCACCTGCATGACTCTGCCATCAGTTAGTTCCTGTGATTTAAAAAAACCTTTACTGTTATTAATTTAAAAAAAGATCCCAAACATACCAGGATCCATCTCTTTCTCTTGTAGGAAGTTATGGAAAAAGTTCACGATCTTTACTTCTCCGCTGTACTTTAAAGAGCACTTCTGACTAAAAACAGGTTGGCACTTTTCCAGGACAAAAGCTGCCTCAATCCACAAAAGCAATGAAACACAAAGGTTTCAAATCTACAAGATTATATTTCTTGCACCAAGCCAATTTTATCGGGACAACCATGCACACTCTATTGTTTCCCCTGGAAAAAACAGTGGAAGACAAAAGGTTTTTTATTTGTTTTTCAATGGTATTAATTTTGCCAAATCGTAGAAATTCCCATATTTTGCATGTAATTGGGAAATGTTAAAAAATAGCCTGATCATTAACATTAACATTTTTCATTTGAAACTATCTGATTATGTGCTCTTTGTTTTCCACAGACACTTTGCCAGTGTATCCGCAGCTAATGATGTGATAAGCTCATATTTTAATATTTTCATCAGTTGCTCGGTTGTACACAAACCTCTAGCTGGACTATGTGGACTATTAAATATGCTACAAATTATGAACATACAGCACATCACAAAAGAATAGTTGCAATAGGCGCTAAACCCAAGTGCAACCTTTGTATGATAAAATAACAACTTCAAAATCATTTTGATGGTACATTTACTTGTTATAAAGGGAATAGACTCTCTTCTCTCGATCACCAGCTACTCCACTATGAACTGTGTAGCTCAGCATTCTTTAAATAAATGTATGTTGTTTTAATAGCTAAACATGGCAAATGTTGCAAGAAGACAATAAAGACTTTAGTGAAATACAAGTACTTGATATTTGTACTTCTTCTTCTCTTTCGGCTTTTCCCATCAGGGGTCGCCACAGCGAATCATCCTTTTCCACTTCACTCTGTCCTGGGCATCTTCCTCTCTGACACCAGCTAACCTCATGTCCTCTGTTAGGACATCCATATATCTCCTCCTTGGTCGTCCTCTCGCCATTTTGCCTGGCAGCTCCATCTCTAACATCCTTCTACCAATATATTCACTATCCCTCCTCTGCACATGTCCAAACCATCTCCAAAACCTCCACCTCTCCAGCTGTTCCTCCACCTGCTCTCTACTCTCACTGCAAATCACAATGTCATCTGCAAACATCATTGTCCAGGGAGATTTCTGTCTGACCTCATCTGTCAACCTGTCCATCAGCATAGCAAACAAGAAGGGACTCAAAGCCGATCCTTGGTGTAGTCCCGCCTCCACCTTGAACTCCTCTGTCTGACCTACTGCACATCTCACCACCGTCACTCTTCTCTCATACATGTCCTGAACTACTCTGACGTACTTCTCTGCCACTTCCAACATCCTCATACAGTACCACAGCTCCTCCCTCGGTACCCTGTCATACGCCTTCTCTAAATCCACAAAGACACAATGCAGCTCCTTCTGACCATCTCTGTACATTTCCATCAACAATATCAAAGCGTAAATGGCATCAGTGGTGCTCTTACGGGGCATGAAACCATACTGCTGCTCACAAATCTCCACCTCCTTCCTAAGCCTGGCCTCCACTACTCTTTCCCACAGCTTCATTGTGTGGCTCATCAGCTTTATCCCTCTGTAGTTGCTGCAGTTCTGCGTGTCACCCTTGTTCTTAAAGATCGGCACCAGAACGATTCTCCTCCATTCCTCAGGCATCTTCTCACTCTCTAAAATCCTGTTAAACAGACCTGTCAGAAACTTCACTGCTGTCTCTCCTGGACACTTCCACACCTCCACAGGTATGTCATCAGGACCAACAGCCTTTCCGCTCTTCATCCTTTTCAGTACCTTCCTCACTTCATCGTTTCTAATCTCTGCTATTTCCTGCTCCACAACATCCACATTTCCTCCCTTCTTTCCCTGTCATTTTCAACATTCATCAGCTCCTCAAAATACTCCTTCCATCTTCTCTCCACACTCTCCTGGCTTCTTAGCACCTTTCCATCTCTGTCTTTAATCACCCTTATCTGTTGCACATCTTTCCCATCCCTATCTCTCTGTCTGGCTATCCTGTACAAGTCCTTCTCTCCTTCCTTCATGTCTAACCTGTCATACAGCTCATCGTAAGCTTTCTGTTTGGCCTTTGCCACCTCCCTCTTCACTCTGCGCTGCACTTCCTTGTATTCCTGTCTACTTTCTTCAGTCCTTTCTACGTCCCACTTCCTTTTAGCCAACCTCTTCCTCTGGATGCAGTCTTGTACTTCCTCATTCCACCACCAAGTGTCTTTATCTTCTTTCCTCTTTCCAGATGACACACCAAGCACCTTCCTACCTGTATCCCTGATTACCTCTGCTGTAGTTTCCCAGTCATCTGGAAGCTCTTCCTGACCAACCAAAGCCTGTCTCAACTTCTGCATGAATTCCTCGCAAGTTTCTTCATTCTTTAGCTTCCACCACTTGGTCTTCTTTTCTTTCTTTCCTCTCTTCTTCTTCCTGACCACCAGAGTCATCTTACACACCACCATGCGGTGCTGTCTGGCTACACTCTCTCCTACCACCACTTTACAGTCACTAACCTCTCTCAAATGACCTCGTCTACATAGAATGTAGGCCACCTGTGTACTCCTAACTCCACTCTTGTATGTCACTCTGTGTTCCTCTCTCTTCTGGAAGTAATTGTTGACTACAGCCATATTATTTGTACTTCAGTACTTGTGTATGAATACTGTTACCACCCTCCCCTACAAGTTTGTGTTGAAGGCATCTGGTAGTCGAGTGGTTAACCTCTTCCGTCCACAGTTAAAGTCCCAGCATGCAATGGGGCCACAGTTACTTAGTTGCAGTTGACGTCCCTCTGTTCAGGTGACTGGGAGCAAAGACCCCCTTTAGCAACTTTTGTGAACAGTGTCACTACTTATTTTTCTCTTACATTCATTTGTCTGTCAATGCCCCTGTTGGTAATAGTTTTAGGATTGACATTATTTCCTTGCTGTCTCCTACACAACAGGCTTCACACAGTCAGGTCTTGCACAGTGAAATGAAATTTCTTTCTCACCCTGTCTCCACTACACAAGCTCAAACTTCAGATCTTGTCAAAGTGTTTTTAAAGCTGGAAAAAAGTAGAAAGATGCATGAAACATGTTGAGACAATTAGCTTGTTGTTCCTGATAAGAGTCTTTAGCCGTGTTTTCTTGGCATGTGCTTCTGATGTTGATGGGAGCAAATTATTAAGACTGTCGTGTTTGTTCACGTTGCCTAAGAAGTTCATTTTACAACTAGTGCAATTTTCTTACCTAAACAGAGAACATTTGTCCACTGCCTTCTGAATTTCACAGCTGTCAACGGGCTTTAGAATGTTGGGTGACAAAATATTCACACTAGTCAGTTACAATTTCTCTCATTTTAATTCAGTGTCTGTCTCTGTTCTAACAGAGATATGAATGCCCTAAAGACACACATAATTAATAATATTAGAATTTTCATATTTTATGTTCGCAGGGAACAGGTGGGTGCATCATGGAAACTTGGTCCCATCCAGGCATTTTCTGTTGTGTTTTCAGAATCACAATCAGACATCTGTTCATTACCAGGCATGGTTAAGAACACTTAACAGTACTAGGAATTTGTCTTGTTGTCGGTTGCAAACACAAAATCTACAAAAAAAAATTAAGGTGCAAAAATGTGATACAATATGAAACATGTACAGAACTAGTATAATCCAATAACATTATAAATAAGATAAGGGAATGTGCAACGAGAGGTGGTACAAGTTGAAGTTAAAGTAACTGTCTGTAAGTTGGGGGGGTAAATCAGCGGTAGAATCCAAATAGCTCAGGAATAAATCCACAGGGGTAGTAGCTCTGACGTTCATGAGCTCTTCCCTGGAGCAAGAGCCACCAGAACAGTGGAAGAAAACTGAATTCAAACACAAAACCACACAGAGTAGAGCGCAACAAAGCACAGCGACAGCCATCTGTGGTGCCATCTTGAATTTAGAACATTTTACACATTTTACCCGACTTTATGTGATCATAACAATACTGAGTCCTGCAGCACACTGCAGTCTTGATAAATCGTTGAATGTTTTGTTGGCCTTTGCACAATTTTCAACTGTCTGTTTGTTTGTTTGTTCATTAGTTCAGTTCACTAGTTTATTGCCACACACACATGTAAAAAGTATTTGTGATAATAAAAAGATTGTTTTTAATGATGTAAATGCTGCATGACTGGGGTTTAAAGTTGGTACAGTGACTGTTTTCAGAAAAGTATCACAAATTTGATGTGAGTCAATATCACTTACAGTAAATAATTCCTGTCTTTGTATAAATCATGTATTTTACTCCAGAGAGAAAACGTCTGAAACTTACATGCAGGAACCAGTTGTGACCTCTTTATCTCACCCTGTCCATCTACTTTTTCAGGAACCACAATCAGCCAAGCCAACCTACATGACACCTTCCTGCCTTGCGATGTGTTTGTAGTCACGTCACTGTATTGATCTGCTTGCATTGATGTTTTCACATATAAGGGCAAGACAATAATAAAAAAATGAAATGTTCAAATGTATCACAGAGGATACATACAGTGTAAAATAAAAAGCAGTTTCTTAGTCCTTCTGTCACTGAGTGTATTTTTCACTTTCTGTCTTTTTTAAATGATCTGCTTGTCGAGCAGCACAGTGTCGGACGGGTTAGTGCTGCTCCGTCATAAGTGGTCACAAATATTGGATGGATGAATGGGTTTGCTTGGCATCCATACTTTAGGATTTTGTCAAAGTGTTTTTAAGCTGAATATAAAGTAGGAAGTGGGAAGATACAAATACCAAATAACATGGTACTAAATACCAGCACAGTCAGTCACAGCTGTGCTTTAGTAGCTGTTAAGACAACAAGTGCTGACTGGAAGATAAATATTTTATGATGATAAACTTGTCTTGTATTCATGTACACATCATGATTCCAGAGTTTTACTATAATCCATGACAGTTTTGATGAGGAGAAGTTACTTTGTTCCCCCTGTTTGAAGCTCAGTCTTCATAACCAGAAGAGCCATCCAGATGTACTCGACAAACTGAACTATTGTATATACATAAACTAACTGGAGTCATTCTCAGGCAAAAGTTAGTGTTTAAAGTGGCGGTTCTTTGCCACTTTAAACACTAACTTTTGCTGCTTGTAAAGTATTATTCCAGATACAGTATGTGAAAACTGCAAATGCTCAACACATCTCCAGAACTAGTGCTTTGTCAGAGCCCAGCAATTAGTCACCCGAAGCATGAACACACTGTTAGTTGGATGGCTGTGTGCCTGAGTAAGGCTTGTAACCTGTTTGATCAGTGGCTGTGCTGCTCATTTATTATTTATCGGGTTTCAGGAGCTGCTTTACTTCTTATCGTTATTGTGTGTGGATTTGGCATTCAATCAACAATCCTCTTTACTAAGAAGTAGTTCAAGGGACCTGTTACTGCCACTTTATAAAATGTGTGTTTCCAAGAAAAAAATGCAAATTTCCTGGTGCAATTCCACTTTTTAATTTAAAAACTTACTTTAATGAGCTGTGTTGAAATAAGAATGTTGCTAATTACAGCAACTTAATTTTACTGTATGTATTCATCAATGTAAAATGTAATTTAAATCATGGTAACTTAATGAAATGGACTTGGTTACTTAACGTCATTCCACGGTGAATGAAACGGAATCAAACGTTTCCTCTGTGTTGTCTCCCTTTTCTTTTTGCAAGTTTCCTGGTGCTATTGCGCTAAGAACGAGGACAGTTTTTATTTTCTTTTACAAGGACATGAAAGAGTTTGAAGCACATCTTGACGTCCAAGTGATTGCCATCGTCAGTGACTAGCCGTCTACAGCATATGACCACAAGACAGCAACTATTGTGGTTGAGGGAACAAAAATTCCCAAGGTGCTGTTCTTTGCTGATTGGCAAAATATATACTTTGAAGCTGAGCTATGCCAACGAAAATTTAATACACGTTTTAAGTGTTTTTCATAAACTGAAAGTGTAAAAGTACAAAAGTAAAAGTAAAAACCTTTGAAAAGCTTCTCTTGTGTGTAACTTGGTTTTGGCTGTTGAGAGAGAACAAATGTTCATGAATTATTCAAATTGTTTACAAATATTTTGAAGTTGTTTTAATATGGGAGTTGTGTTTTAAGTTTACTTTCGGCACTGTGGTTGTACATACATACATTAAATCTGTAACTGTGATAAAATGGCATACATCTTTTTGTTTATTTTTCATTTATATTTGTTCAATACTGAAAAATCTTGTAAATACTAGAATACTAGTAAAACTAGAAATTTTCTAACCAAATTCTGATATATTTATTCTTTTTGTATCAAAGACAGCAATACTTGGTGACTAGTTGTTCTCCTCTAGCGCCCCTAAAGATAAATATTTTATAGTGTATAGCCCACAAAAAACTGTATTCTCATGTAAAGCCTAAATAAGGTCACATCACTCTATGTCCTTATACTGTAGGTCCCTACCCTCTTATATACCCGACCACCCTCTCCTCAGACCTATGTTTCTGTGAACTTATGCAACATCACCCAGAACAGGGACCCCTGATACTCACAGGGGATTTAACACACTCGTTCTTGTTATTGTGTAGTTCAAATCTTTGCTTGCTCCCCACAGGACACCACAGGACTCAATTAGAGGTCAAGTTAGAGATCAGAACAGGGAAGAAAAATATTGTCTCTGCAACTTGTCTAAAAATCTTGGGGATCCAGACAGACCATACAATTGAAAAAAATGTATTAGACACCACACGCTGACCTGTCTATGAGTGGATGCAGCAACAATTAAAATGCAAGTATGTTACATATCTCACATTAAATGATTTTATCATTGGAGAATCTTTACTGTAACTGTAACTTATTTGTTAAGCCCTTTAAAACAACAAGGTTGAACAAAGTGCTGTACAAGTTAAGACATAAAATATTTCAATAAAACCAGATAATGAGAAGTAAATAAAAACCAACCATTTAACAATAAATAAATAAATAACACACATAATAATGTCAAAACTCAAACTGCGTCAAAAGCCAGTAAAAACAAATAGGTCTTAAGAAACAATTTAAAAACAGGCAAGGAGGAGGCCTGACTGATGTGTAGGGGCAGCTCCTTCCACAAAAGCTCTGTCCCCTCTGAGCTTCCGTCTAGTTTTTGATACACTCAGGAGCAGCAGGTCGGCTGATCTGAGTGACCGAGGAGGAGCATGTAAAAGCAGGAGTTCAGGGAGATACAGTGGGGCAGCACCATTTTACATTAAAAACAAATAAGAAGTTTAAAATGGATCCTAAAATACACAGGCAGCCAGTGAAGAGAGGATAGAATAGGTTTCATGACTGACGCCAACATAAATTGCGTTGCAGTAATCCAGCCGGGTGGTAACAAAGGCGTGGATCACGGTCTTTAACTTCAGGCCTCAGGTGGAAAAAACTAGACTTTACAACAGACTGAATCTGACTGTCAAGCTTTAGGTCGGTGTCCATTTTAAACCCAAGGTTAACAATTTATGATTTGGCGTATTCAGCCATGAGTTTTTCCGGACAACGCCCATTAATATTAAAATCCCCAACTTGAAGGACACAGTCATATTTGGGTATGACCTCAGCCAGGAAGTCATTGATAAAATCCTGATTGTATTTTGATGTCTGTTGATCACTCCACACAGTACAGGGTGAGAGCAGCCAAGATCAAACAGACACATTTCGAAGCTGGATAACGCGGTTTACACCGATACCGGCTCCGGTAAATAGCGGCTGTTCCTCCGCCTCGGCCCGACGTGCGGGGCGAGTTAAAATAACAACAATCTGGAGGCAGGAGCTCTGCAAAAACCATGTGTCAGTCACGCAGAAAACTCCAAACCATTGGAAAGAAAGAAATCCTTAAGGATAAACGTTTTGTTTGCCAGGGATCTGGCATTTACCAGGCCAAACCTGGTGGGAGCTGGAGTGTTAGCCGACCTGGAGTCCGCACGCTGGCGCGGATGAGGACAGGGCGGGAGGCGTGAGGCGGGGCTGGAACAGCTCATCAGGGCCGATGATCGGTATCAACCAGGTGTTGACAGGCTGTCATGGAAAAAATATATCTTGACAACTACTGGTCCAGACACCTCGAGTGTAATCAGTAAAGACGCTTGCATCCAGGATGTCTTTTAAGGGTTTTATTATCTTGCAAGAGACAAGTTCACAGACAGAGTTTCTCCCCCTGTCTAGTGCCGTTTTAAGAACTGATACATGAGACAAAAGTTTTATAGCCCTCTGCTGCTGGGCAGAACATTCCCACCATCAGGCTCCCAACACTCCTACATGTCTCCAGGTGGCTACAGTTTACTGAAGATAGCAGACAACCTTGGGACGATTATGCCGACACTTCTCAGACAAAAACATGTATATGGGATATAAGGATGTTATGTCTTCAACATTCTGCATAACAACACTTGAAAATCATTTGACCTTACAACTAAGAATAAGCATTAAAATGTAATCACTCTTCATTTTTCCTTTACAATTCCCTCCTTTTGATTACATTTTAATCACTAAACATACAATTGTGTTCATCAGATGATCTCAAAAGTAAAGTACTATCTATATTTTTTCTGAAATGTAGTGAAGTAAAAGTAAAAATCTTCTTTTCTGCTCAGTTGGTGTTGAAACAGTGTACTGATAAATTCCCACTTTATTTCATACTCTGATATGTCCTTCAAGCCCTGGATGAGAAGCATCAACAGCAGTGTCCATGGCACAAGGAGTCTCACCCTGTCCTCCATGGTTTTGTTCCGACTGTTGCTTCACTCTCACTCAGTTATCTCCTTCTTCACGGCTTAGAGACTCAGAGTGCAGGCACGCCCAATCGCACTCATCCTCCTTGTCACCGGGAGAATGGTTGAGTGCAAGTGAATTAGTGAGTGTTCTCCTCCGACTGGCTCCCTGGCTCCCTCGAGGCCACTGCCCTACGGTGAGCGTCGTGCACAGCCGGGAAGAGGTTGGTGGTCGTCCATAGACTCTGGCACCTTCTTGCAGTGGGTCCATGTGATTCTCTCTGCGACTTTCACTTCTGCGTGTCAGCAGCACCTGGAATGGCCTGTTCCACTTCCTGGGTCTCCAGTGCTTTCTCGTTGTGGAAATCTTTCACCTTGAATAGGAATAATGTCCTTCACCTGCTAATGTATTTGAAACAAAGCAGAAGACAACGTCTGGCAAATACCACAACATGCATTTCCACAGTAATGGATTTCAGGAATTCACTTTTTCATTTTTGAGAGGCCTGAGATTGGTCCGTACTCTCCTTCTACTCTCATGTTTCTTAAAACCATTGAATGAATCTCAGTCTAAGAGAGACCTGTTTCTTCGAGATACCTGGCCAATTTAATTTTACATGTATTTTCCCCCTTTTTCACACATGTTTCAACCCATGTGTCAATACTACGTGTTTTTTTTTTTATTTTGTAACAAGACAGGGATCAAAATTTTATTTTAGAATTTGCAACCAACTGTTTGTCCCCCCCAAAATTCTCTTTCATCAGCATTAGAAAACTGTGAATTGCACTTTTTTGTATTTATGTTTGTCATCATGAGTGTGTGTGTGTGGGTGTGTGTGGGTGTATGATACTATCTACAGCAATCTACAGCAATCACATTGGGTTTCCTGCTAAAACTAGGTTAGAGTTAGTAGTTAGTGTTATTTCTTATTTCTTAAACTCTCCATGTTAAGATTCAATTAAAAGAAATTCTAAAACATATATAGATGTATAGACAAAATATATATATATTTATTTTTATTTTTATTTTTTTTCCCTTCCGTTAACTCCATGTTTTAAAGAGTCACAAATTTAGCACCTTCAGATAAATAATACGATTTCAATAAGATGGTAAATTTTAAGCCTCAACTTTAAGTGATATAACAATTGCAAAATCCACTTGGGTCGCTTCAGTGGCAGACTTTTGCAGAATCATCTGGAAAAGGAACAGTGTAACTGTGTTAAGAACATTACATCCATCAACAATTACATTAGTCAGGTTATGTAACATTGGTATTAAATCTCTTTTCAGATGCCCATCTTGTAGTAGAACGTTGTGATGTTCTCTGCTCCTGGAATATGAGAAACAAATCCAGAAAGTTAGATCAAAGTTAGATCAGCCCAACCAACATTATCTCTGGATGCAACTGTCGCGGCTTGTGGACAGCAGGGTCAATCTTAGCTAAAAAGTCAGAAATAAGTGATTATCAGCCATCATGGTCCTGTAACAAAATACATGTCATACAGTCATTTTTCAGGTCAACAAACATATATATACTTATATATAAGTTTGGATTGGGTCACACTAATGTAAAATCTGTTGATGGTGCTCAAGTTAATTTTACCATAAACTAAGAGTTATTTTAAGACAAAGAGCCTTTTGGTAATTTTTGAATTATTTTCAGTATGACGTCATACCCAAGAAACTCCTCGTTCGTTTCCTGGTAAGAGGAATGACAATGGATTGTTTTTTTTGTTTGTGTTTTTTTGGGGGTTTTTTTTCATACATTTTAGTGAGAGAGTTATGTCCTCAGCTTTAGTCTCATGACCTAAAGAAGTGACTTCAGGTCGGGCAAATTGTATTGTAAATAGGCTTCATGTCCATTTTCTATTAAATATTGGGGTAGGTGCACCTTTTCTAACTTGCAGGCTTCTTCAGACAGGCTGCAGATGATAAAATCATCAATGTGCTGCAGCACAGCTGATCCTGCTGGTAAATGCAATGTCTCAAGGTTTCAGCTACTGAAAAACATTTGGACTTCCCAAAAATCCATTAAGAAGCCAAATCTCGTTTATGTAAACATCATTAATTTCTTTAGAAGGAAGCAATAGAAATTAGTGGAATTTGGTTGTTTTTTTATACTTCCAGAACTGGAAATAGAGAGAGTGCTGTTTTTACAGATCTCCACTGTGATTGATGATTCTCACACATTGTCACAATACACAAATACTCCTGCCTTTCTTAACAATTCAACACCTAGTGTAATTCCATCAACGACTTTTGTTTCAAAAGGTACTGACATTTACTGGGCCTTTAAGAGCACTTTAGTAATACTATGACCAGCTCACAATTTCTTATAAATCCACATCATATTTGTGTTTTCCCATAAACTTTCAGGCACACTTCTCAGTGCTGGTATAATTGTTGCCTCTGTTTCTGATAGGAAAGAGGACGTGTGTGTGTTTGCACAGGCACGAGAGAGACTGAGTGTGTGGCATGTAAAACACAGATAAGAGTCATTCTGTAGGCACCTGCAGACGCTGAAAACATCACAGCTGAGTCAGTCTCAAGTTGCTTCTAATCATGTACAAGAACACTTCTACAAATTAGCCTAAATCTCTCCATTCATTTGATTCTGATTTAATAAAATGTGAAGAACAACATTTAAAATGTCATAAAGACAGTTCTGTTCAGATAGACAGATTGCATAAATGCACATCTGTGATCAGAGCAATACAAAAACACTGTAGTTAATTTCTCAGATCTCACTAAATCCCATTTTTGTTCATAAGGAACATCAGGGTCACGTGAAACATACGCTATACAATGTAAATCACTCTCAGACATAAAATCTGTAAACATCAGACACACCAGAGCTCATGCACGTGAGAGTAACTCTGTAGACAAGACAGACTACTGCAGCTTCCATTCATACACATACAACAAAGAATCAGGTCTATAATTCACCATGGTGTATATTTGCAAATCTGAATTTTTGAACACTTGTATTCCCTCTGATGTCGACATCAAACATATTCACAATTTAATCATTAAATCTTGCCCCAACAAATTAACAGGAAACAATTTTGTCAACATAAATGTATGTTTGAAAGATTGATTGTCTTGTGAACTAACACAAGACAATAGCTGAGTCAAATACCCCTTTTTTTTTTTTTCAAAAACACCTACACTCATCTTAGGAGGTGTTGGAAGTTCAGTTGCTTTTAAAATTGACCTAGTTGCTCCACTATCTACCAAAAATGTCACCTCTTGACCGTTCACTTTCAAAGTATATTAAGGAAATTTACTCTCTCCCTCACACTGAGCATAGGTTTCCACAGGTGGTTTAAATTTAGCTCCAGATATTGAACACAATGCTCAATCAAATCCACACTCACTTCATTTTGCACAGGTTCTGTCAAGCAGTCTTCATTGCATTTAGTTGGCATTTGATCAGTGCATGTCTGAGCAGGCATTTCTTCATTGAAGTTAGCGAGCAAATCATCAGTGTATGTGTGTGTAAGCATGTCTTCATTGCAGTGTGTGTCAGTGTGTGTCAGTGTGTGTCAGTGTGTGCATTACCTCGCCCCTTTTATCAGTCACGAGCAGCCGTCCCTGGGACACCGACTCTTTCTCCTCCCGTCAGTCCACCACCGTAGATGGCCTCTCAGGACAGTCTCCAGCCCTGTGTCCTCTTCTATGGCAATAAGGACACCCCTCATTTCCAGATCGGCAGTCTCTTGCCCAGTTTCCTTTTCATCCACATTTGTGACAGGTATCTTCTTGGTTTGGTCGGCCCCCTCGTCCTCTGTTGTTCCGTCGTCCGTGGTGTGCACTACGGCCCCTTCTATCTGTTACAGTATTCATCATGGTAACAGTTGCCAGGTGAAGTTCCCGTTGATTTTTCTCCTTGCCTTTCTTTCTCTTGTGAGATTGATTTTGGGCATGTATGGCATGTTTGCAGACTTCCTCCAGTCCTGCTCCTTCGTTCGCACCTATGCAAGTTTGGCGCACCTCAGCAACAATGTCAGGCAAAAGTCCTCGTATGAAGTTGCTTGTGAGATTTATCTCCCACGATCTGGGTTCATGCCTCATATATCTGGTTCGCATTCAAACTGATGGTCCAGTATCGGTGGGGAGGCAGGTGAATCAGGTTGTGGATGCTGTCCTCCTTCTGCTGCTTGAGCTGGATATTGTCCTCCCTCTGTTTCTTGAACTGGTGCTGGTGGCGGAGCTGCCGGGTAGGAGTCCAAGCCGGAGTCCAGTTTCAGTGCCGCAAGTTCTGGGTAGAGAGGAGAAGACACACTGCAAGTATATGGTGGTAATTGTGTATGCTGTGTGTGCTGATGAAGTTTTTCCACTGAAGCATTTTCTGTTCTGTGTGGTTCAGTAGTTATTTGCTTTTGTATATGTTTTCTCTCCCTATATTCTACTTCGGTTTTCCACATATCCAAGCATTCTTTATGTAAACCACACATCCATATGTCTTTCCCTTACACTCTTTTTTTTAGATTTTAGATTTTTCTCTTTATTTAACAATTTCTCTTCTAATTTTTTTAACTGATCTTTTTTAAAAGAACCTCCTAGAGGAAAGCCAAAATCTAAAGTCCAAATTGTCAAACATTCAAGACTTTTTTCACCATACTTGGATCTCATAATCTCAACAACTGGGCCTTCTGGGGACTTACTTCCCCTATTTCCCATGGGAAGTCCATGCACGGAACCTTCAACACAGACGTCTCTGTGAGGGTGATTGTCCACTCTAAGCTCCCAATCACTTAGCGCTATGGCTATCACTTCCAGTCCTTAGCCACTAGGACCTGTTGGCCACTTCGTCCAACTCGGTTGCTGACACTTATACTCCCACAGCCAACTAGGAGTAAGTTAGATCCCTAACTGTCAATGACACTTATCTTCCCCCACTGACTAGGAGTCGTCCAGTTGTTCAGATTAATTCAACCAAGAATGGCAACTTGAGCTCATCAAAAGTCATTTGAAAACTTCTTTACAACTCACCCAGCATCAGTGTTGACCAGTGTTAAATTTTGAGTTTGAGGATCTGGCGATGGCGATCAGAGGAGCTGTGTTCAGTCCCCCATCTCCACGCTTATTCATTAAGCGGAGGTTGAGGCTTAATTTGTTTTCCAGGGCGCATGCAAACCACTGTCCACTCACTCCCCCGACGACCGCTCAGTAGATCCCACCGCTGCCACTAAATTGTCATGGAAAAAAATATCTTGACAACTACTGGTCCAGACACCTCGAGTGTAATCAGTAAAGACGCTTGCATCCAGGATGTCATTTAAGGGTTTTATTATCTTGCAAGAGACAAGTTCACAGACAGAGTTTCTCCCCCTGTCTAGTGCCGTTCTAAGAACTGATACATGAGACAAAAGTTTTATAGCCCTCTTCTGCTGGGCAGAACATTCCCACCATCAGGCTCCCAACACTCCTACATGTCTCCAGGTGGCTACAGTTTACTGAAGATAGCAGACAACCTTGGGACGATTATGCCGATACTTCTCAGACAAAAACATGTATATGGGATATAAGGATGTTATGTCTTCAACATTCTGCATAAGAACACTTGAAAATCATTTGACCTCACAGCTAAGAATAAGCATTAAAATGTAATCACTCTTCATTTTTCCTTTACACAGGCTCCAGCAGGCGCCGTGAAATCAAAAGCACTGTGGAGTATGTGGAAATATAGACAGTCCAGATATATGAAGTCTCTTTTCAGATTTTACATGTGTGCAGTGCAGAGCAACATTGTTTTAGTATAAAGAATTTGTTTAAAGAATATCTGTTATTACCATTAAAAGTGTGTTGCATTCAAACATGTATGTTATTGAGTCATTAACAGTACGGTAAAAATCTAAAATGAAAAGAAATTACCAAACTCAGTGGAGATATGAAGATTTATTCATGCAAACACTTTGCTCCAAAATGTTCCCCCATGAGCCCACAGCTTTACTGCTCTGGGTCAGTCTCATCACTTTTATCAGCAGATGCCTGTTTCTGGCTGCAATGCTCCAAGAACTGATTGGACTACAACAACTTATTATGAAAGAATGCACTTTTTTTTTACAATAAAACAACAAAAACAGCCTGATAATGGCCATATTATATAATATGACAACATTTACAACAATTACAGTGATTATGACAAACGGCTAATTAAAGACAAGGTCAGACTTAAACCCTTAAAACCTCAAACATAATGATCAGACACAATTTAATGCTGCTACACAAAGTTCACATTATCAGCCTATTGGATAACTGGATCATTTAGAAGCAACTAAGCTTTAAATTACATGATAATTTTCCACATAAAATGTAATAGTGACATATACTGGAACCTTAATCAATGTTAGAGTCTAAACCAGGAGTGTCGAACTCCAGGCCTCGAGGGCCACAGCCCTGCTTGTTTTCCAGCTCTCCCTGTACAACCCTCATCTTCCAGCTTCTGACTGACTGAACACACCTGATCCAGGTCAACAGCAGAGGGACATGCAGGGACAAGCAGGGCTGCGGCCTGGAGTGCGACACCCCTGGTCTAAGCATTAATGATAAAGTTTTAGTTCCTATGAAAGAGATGCTTTAAACAGACAAATAAGAAAAACAGAATGAATTATATACATTTGGACAGTGACAATTTCCATCATTTCGTCTCTCTATGTTTCATATGTTTTTATAAATCTTTAGCAGTCAGTGACGGCCTGAAGTCTGGAACCCACATGTATCAGCAGATACTGGTTTTCTTCCATGGTTTTGCTCTGTCAGACGTTTACTGCAGCTGTCTCCACTTCCTGCTATTGGACTTGTTTTTTTATAGTGGATTTATGTCCCATAATGTGGTGGGTTTGTGTCTTATAGGTTTTTTCCTCCATTTGTAATTATTCCTTGTCATCATTTGGCCTCTTTGTGGTTGTTCTGTGTGGATCCGGTTGTGTCTGTAAGTGCTGTGGTTGAGATGAGTTTTTGTCAACACTGTGGCAGATGGTCATCAGCAAGGAGAGACAGAGCAGCAGAAGAGCCAAAAGACAAATATGACTATAATGTTATTTTTTACATTTAAATAAAATACCTAAAATTGTTAAACTATCACAAAATGGTTTTGCATTTGATAGTTATGTACCAGAAATAGCAGAACACCTGAAGGAGAGTTTAGACAGCTTTTATCTAATAAAGCAAAACAAAACAAAGGAAACTAAAAATCATTCTGAAAGGGGAGGACAGAATCTGCAGAACTAAAGTGTGAACCTCACAGTAACTAAACATAAACATAAACATAAACTAAGGCAAAGACACAGAAAAATGAACAAAAAACAATCTAAGAATTAGGCTGATGAACTAAAGACTAAACTTACACAGGAGTGAGAGGGACCAGGAGGAAACGGACAAGGCACAACTAAAGGTGGAGGCAAGTGAAAACAGATTCTAAACGCTACACAACAATAAAGTGAGAATAAGTAAGCTAAGGAGGGTGGACATGAAGTAAGAGGGGAGGGGGTAAATAGGTCCGGGGAGTCCAGGATGAGGTTTATGACAGAAATAAAGGAAATATACTGAATGTTTTTTTTGTAGTTTGTTCAAGATCACCCTCAGCACCACTACACACCTCTGAAGCTAAAAAACCTCCAGCCTCACTATATCACACGTCTTTTAGCCTTAATGCATCCTGCTGCTTTGACCCCCACAAATCCCGTTAGACCTCCCCCTACAGCCCCTACTGTAACTCCTCCTGTAATTCCATCTGTGCCTCCAACAAAGTATGCTGCTAAAGCTCCAACACCAGCTCCAACCAATGCACAGACTTTTATGCAGAGATTTTTTATCTGATTCCATCTTTCCTTATCAGCATTTTCACAGGTGTAACCATTTTTTTCTTTTTTATTAACCATGTCGTGAATCTGCTTCAGAAGTTTGGTCACTTCAGACAGATTTGGGTTTTGGTCAATAAAAAATGGTTTACCTTTACACTTAGAGACAAAACTATGGAGGTTTTCAGATTCTTTGAGTAACTCTTTTATTGTTGTAATATCTGGATGCATTTCGTCTCTATGAGTGAACAGAACCAAAGTGTATTCTGCTGCATGTTCACCAAAGGTCTTCCAAAAAATCTCTACCATGTTCTTTTCCTGCTGTGTGAAGCAGTTCGGGTCAATGACAAACAAAAACACAAAAGGTTCCAAAGTAGGATCTGAGACATATGTTTTGATGTCCTCTGCAACTTTTGCATTAACCCGGAGACCTGGAGTGTCGACAACAACCAGACTTTGATTGCCGATCTTTACAATTGTCTCTTGACACTCGTCTGTGTAAGACGGGACAGGTTTGTGATCTTCAT
Organism: Channa striata; assembly: GCA_033026295.1. Classification (NCBI taxonomy): domain Eukaryota; kingdom Metazoa; phylum Chordata; class Actinopteri; order Anabantiformes; family Channidae; genus Channa; species Channa striata. The sequence continues at coordinate 6,117,271 of CM065180.1, read as the reverse complement.
TATTCTCTGAGAAGCTCAGGAGGGTGTTCAAGAACGCAGTCTTCCCAGCTCCAACCTTCCCAATAAGCACAATCGTCAGGTCTGGAAGCTCTGTTGGAAAATATGAAGGCAAGGCAAAAATTCTTAGTTACACATAAAAGTAGTGCCTTGAGTATTTTGCTTACAGCTACAATGTGGAACTGTCAGTATTGCTGCAGCATTAAACTCACAATTATATTACGCAGGCTTTCAGATCCTGACATTATCAAAACCCTCATAGATTCATAAAGGTTTTTCTTCTATCAGCAGGTAGTTCCCAAGTTTTCAGCTTCTGTCGCTGCTTAGAGGAGTCTTACTCACACTGTGTCAAAAAAGGTTTGGACAGCACCTCTTAACAATAAGATTCGTTGTAAAGCATATCACTACTAATAAAATATGTTTTAGTAAGTAATTAAGTAATAATTTTAAGAATTTCAAAATAATTTCAATTATATAAATATTGTAATTCATATAATTTGAATTTAAAATTGAATTTCCTCATATGTTTGCTTGTCACGAGTTACAAAAATCTGCTTAATAATAGTTCTAAATGTGGACTGATTTAATCATATTTAATTTAGTTTTATTTGATACAGCCTGCAAATATACATTGTTACTGTGTAGTAACATACAGACATGTTATTACCAAACTATAGTTTATAAGATATTAATAGTGATTTCAACTTACAGAGTGCTTACTGTATAAATGAATATTAATGGGACAATAATCAAGAAATTATATTAGGACAGAGTACACGTATTTCCACCAGTTGCCAAAAACATCTGTAGTTATTTCAACCATAGCAAAAAATAGGGTTTGTACAACTACATCACTACATCACATTAATGTTGCTCCTTTATTAAATGTTTTACTTAGATTTTCTGTATATAATCAATCTGTCATTAGTAGTTTTTATGAAACCTTGAAAAAACATCAGACATGAAATCCCAAATGTGAAAAGGTTTTCTCTGGATGAATATGTAGTTACACAGTAGGGACAAGAATCACCCTTTGTGAGTACAATGATTGACAAATATGTTCACAGGCAACTTTATCCTTTACTTTATTACCTTGGTAAACTACAGACTGAATTTTTAGATTAAAATTTCGTGTTAGATCTAATATGATCAAAGACAGCACTTTGCCACAGTTGACTGGAAAGACTGGGAAATTAGGTTGGGATGTCAGGCACAGTACGATTCAAGTCATGCCTAGTAAGTTCACCAGCTTTCACTTAAGCAAAATTAATAAAGAACAACATAAATATGCAAGTGGCACCTGCAGTTATTCAGCTCTGTCATGAAGTGAATACAGTCATAAATTGTATTTTTTACAATAAATATAATAGAATAAACATTTAATATAATAAAGAATATTGCAAACATAATTTAAAATACCCATGAGTTCTCACAATTTTAAACTGAGTGGTTAAATGTTAAATTAAAGACACTGAAATTAAAGGTATAATCCTCATTGTGACAGCTGAGAATTGAAAAACATTATTCATGGATATACTATAAATAATGAACTAGAATATTTTAAAGAAAACATATTTCACCAAATATATTAAAACCCAAACAATTTGCCTTGATTATAACACAGTTTGGGAAAAGTACTCACGAGACTCTTCACTGCTCATCTTTGTCTTGTAAACTCAACAGATCTTGATGTTTTCTCACTCTTGTCTTGTCTAAGTCTTTTTCTGACTATGTTAATTTCTGTCAGATCATTATATATGAAAGCCTTCTCCTAGTTACCTCCCCTGAAGTACACATCACCTGTTCTGACCAGTCACAAGTCAGAAATGAAAGTGTGGCATACATCAGGAGAAATAAATCAGGGGGCTGAACAAAACCACAATGAGTAGAGTCTATCTCACACACATCAAATTAACAATAACATGACAGAAAAACACACAAGCTCATACTTATAGATTCTTCAACTATCCTAAACCAGGTTGCTGTAAAATAACATGTTTGCTCCACCAGCCATAAATAAAATAATTATATAAAGTTTTAGGAATTTGATTAGGTTATGATATGACATTATCATAGCCAAATATGATACAGTTGCTGCCTGAATAAGACAAGGTGAGTTAACATAAACCTTTATTTGTACCATATATATATATATATATATATATATGATGGGAATATATATATTCCCATCATATATATATATATATATATATGATGGGAAAAGCCGAAAGAGTAGTAGTAGATACAGTGAGGGAAAAAATTATTTGAACCCCAGCTGATTTTGTAAGTTTGCCCACTAACAAAGAAATGATCAGTCTATAATTTCAATGGTAGGTTTATTTGAACAGTGAGAGACAACAATGACAAAAAAATGCAGAAAAATGCGTTTCAAAAAGAGTTATAAATTAATTTGCATTTCCATGAAGGAAATAAGTATTTGATCCCCTATCCGTCAGCAAGATCTCTGGCTCCCAGGTGGATCTTATACAGGTAACGAGCTGACATTAGCAGCCCTCTCAGCTCGTTACCTGTGTAAAAGAAACCTGTCCACAGAAGCAAGCAATCAATCCAGATTCCAAACTCTTCACCATGGCCAAGACCAAAGAGCTTTCCAAGGATGTCAGGGACAAGATTGTGGACCTACACAAGGCTGGAATGGGCTACAAGACCATCGCCAAGCAGCCCCCTGATTTATATATATGTCCTGCACAGTCCAAAAAACAGTTTTAACTAATAGTAACTAATAGTCCAGGTATTTGTAAGAGTCCATTTTCTCAATGTTCATTGCCTGGATGTTCACCAAAGGAAGAGTGGGGTGTGAGCGCCTGTGAAAGTCCACCACCAGCTCTTTGTTTTCCTTGCAGTGATCTGGAGGTAGCTGTGCTGGCTCAAGTCTACGTTCTGGATGAGTTCTCTGTATTCTGAGAACTAATTCAGCCTTATTCCTCACGAGTGCAGGTTGGATGATGTTCAAAACACTGAAGAAGTCGAAAAACATGATGCTCACCATGCTCTCAGACTTCTCCAGGTGTGTAAGAGCTCCATTCAGGAGGAAGGTGACAGCATCTTCAACCGAGATGCCTGGCTGGTAGGCAAACTAAAGTGGGTTCATTGACTCTCTCACCAGAGGAGATAGCAATCTGTAGTCACTGAAGTCATTTGGAAGAGACTACGTTTTTACTGGCACCACACAGGGAGTCTTACAAAGCCGTGACACCTTCCCCAGCTTCAGGCTCAGACCAAAAATGTACAGCAGTATGCTGCACAGTTTGTCTGCACGGTTTTAGCATCCTGGAGCTGATACCATCTTTGCCCACAGCCTTCCTCCCGTTGGTCCTGCTGAGCTCCTTTCTCACCTGGGCTTTTGTGAGGGGCGGTTTTGGGTGACTGGAGAGAGGGCTGAGAGCTGTCCTGAGGGAGGTGTTGCTGGAATGACTTACTCTAGGGGCAGAGACGGGGAATTGTAGCAGGGGAGACTGGGTGGTGGCAGGGGTGAACAGCTGGTCAAATCTATTGAAGGCTAGATTTAAGTCATTCCCCCACTCCTGATCCCCCTCTGCCTGAGAGCTGGGCTTCTGACCAGTAAGGGTTTTAGAAACCTTTTTTGAGGTTTTTGAGCCCCCTCCACACTCCGCTGACATTGTTCTGCTGCAGCTGGTCTTCCATCTTCGTCCTGTAGCTTGCCTTTCCTTCCTTGATCTTCCTTCTCAGCTCTCTCTGCACAGTTCTCAGCTACAGTGGGATACAGTGTTCTCCACACAGATGTTGATATAGTTTGTTTTACAGTCTATTAAAGAGTCAATATCCTCCCCATGTGGATTGCACAATTCCTCCCACACAGTTGTTTCAAAACAATCGTCAGAGCCTCTTCAGTCTCGTCAGACCAAGTCCTCACTGTACGAGAGATGGTTGGGTATTGTATCCAGGCAAGTGATGAACCGGGCGGTATGATCTGATCTTCAGATTGGGGGGAGGGGTGCTGAATTGTAATCCTCCTTGGAATAAAATAAGTCCAATGATTTTTTGTCTCTGGTGAGGCATGAAACGAGTTATTGGATTAATATGGGCAGAGTGGACGATGAAGGGGCATGGTTACAATCTCCAGATATAAGGAGAACGGCATTAGTCAGTAATCTGTTAACAACAGAGTGCAGGACATCATGTGCTGCTTCGCCATTAGTGGAAGGGGGGAATATACGCAGCTATGGCGATAATGTGAGAATTCCCTGGGCAGATAAAACAGTCTCATGATAACAGCTAAAAGCTCAACGTCCTTGCAACAGATCTGCTGTACAACAGTGACATGATTAGATTTACACCATCTGTTATTCACAAATACTGCCACCTCTCCTCCTTTCCTCTTACCACTCTCTGGTCATTCTGTCTGGTTGCATCAGTTGAAGTCCGTCTAGAGCCACGGCCATATCCGGTCTTAGCTTAGTTAGCAATGATTGTGTAAACACCATGATGCTAGCTAGCCTCATGATATTCTCTCTGGTGCTCCGTCATAGCAGCTAGCTTGTCCATCTAGATCACATTTCCCATGATGAGGGACGGCAGAGTTTATCTAAACCGTCTCCTTTTGGCCTGACACAGAGTATCAGGCTGGTTTCCTTGTCTTCTCCTCCTCAGCTTGTTAGGAACATCGGGCCTTTCCTGGTGTATCATCCCCGTAAGTAAAAAACAGAGCAAACTCGTCGAGTTTGATGTCTATAGTGCAGCTCTAACATTTATATCGCGTACACTCAGGAGGAAAGCATGAAGTGGCAAAAAAAAAAAATAGAGTAAAAATGTTTACCATGTAACAGGGAACTGCTGCTGCAACAGGCTACCACTAGGGGCGGCGCCAAAAAAGCTAATATTCCTGGGTTGCACAAACCTTCTGTATCACAAAACACTGTTGTGTATGGACGTACATCACTGCAGCCCCACTGCACCATCTTTCAGACATGCACTCTAGAGGATGCCAGGAGGGTCAGGTCCAGACATAATCTGAAGTTTTGCTTTCAGACATGCAGCTAACAGCGGGAAATAGTCCAAGTGAGATGCATTCGCAATTAGGGGTAAGGGGTGGTGCTTGGGTACTTCGAGCAGTGGGTGGGACATGACACAAAAAAGCTGTGGAAATTATCATATTATCATATTATCACAAGTAAATAATCCAGAGTATGCTACTTGAGTCTCCATCTTTGGGTAGTATTAGAAAAGCTACATGGCAGAAATCCACAATTTCTAAATTGACACAAATATCCTGGAATCATTTAAAGCAAACCAATAATTGTTGCCACACTACAAGCCATAGATCTGTAAGTGAAGACTCCATAAACTCTGTCACTGACACAGAGTCACTTGATGCAGAAAAAGGCCTGCAGGAGCATGATGAAGTTTGTTGAGAAAATTTATGTGACGTGCGACAATAAAGGTGTTTCCCAACCAAAGTGGTAAATGGATACCAGCCATGTGAGCGTTATACTCAAGGAAGAGGGCACAGCCTTTAGGTCAGGTGACAAGACCACTGTAAAGGTTACTGTAACTAGAGATACTGTAACTGAGATACTGTAACTGGAGGACCCAAAGCAGAGGCTGAGACACGCCCAGAGTGCTACAGGTTTATTTACACATGAACTGCTGATACAGTTAATTATCACACATACTACAGATTCTAAAATATTCAGCACAGAGTACTGAGCTCTAACAAAACTCTCTCAAAAACGTTTAACAATATCAGCTCACATGACAGTATAAACCTAAAGGCAGAGACCTGGACTATTAACGAAAAAACTGAACTACCAAAACTATCAACAGACTCACAAACAGTATTAAGGGCTGGAGGTGGGGAAAGGCTAAACAAGATCAGGGAGTTGTGCAAGAACGAACCAAGACACACTAGCAACCCCAAAACTAAATGCAAGGCCTAAAATACAGACATGCAGGGGTAAATGATGATGATGATAAAAGGCACTGATGATGATAATGAAAGGCAAATGGTGAGTGCACTGGTAACCAACAGAGGAAGGGAGAATACTAACTAATAACACACACACACTGACTGTGTTTCCATGTACTTAAGCAAGTGGGGTACTCAAGAGAAATCTGTTTTCTCGTCTACTTGGGGAACAGTGTTTACATGTACCTCTGTCTCATTTTAGAAGCCTGGAACAGTTTTTAACTGTATAGTGAATGAAAACACTGCTGTCAAACTTCTGTGTGTGTGAGTGACTTATTTGGACCTCTAGAAGACACTCGTTGTTAGTTCGATTCGTTTTAAAACTGAGGCGGCATCGCCCCGTTAACAGTCTCTGCCTTTATGTAGCCTTTCACTTAATGGCATGTTCCTGAATGCAGCCTTTGATTACGCACATGAAATAAGTTGATTAGAAACCTGGTTACAAATATACATGGCAGAGAAATTGGTGTTCTCCAACAGAATCCTACCCGGGGAAATCAGGTTTTCCCAATCTACTAGCCTGATTTCAGAAAGCAGCTTTTCTATTTATATGACACTTAACAAATCAGCTTTACAGAGAAAGCCAACTGCAACCTCGTTATTTAAGTCCATGTAAACTCAATCAGTGAATCGGCAGGGAAACTTAAGCCTATTAACAATCTACCGGAACCCACTTCTAAACTTATTCATGTTCCAGTTTCTCGGCCGGCTGACCTAGTGTTCCTGCCATGTCTGCCTCTATGCAAGGTCCAGTTCCGGTCCTGGCTTCTGCTCACTCCTCAGCCTCACATTCAGCAATGGTCTTGTCTGATCCGGTCTCTGTGGGGGCCATCAGTTGCACCGGCCTCGCACCTAACTCTGATCCTGTTTTTAGAGGGCTGACACCTGTTCTGCCCCTGAGCTTTCTGACACTCAACCTCCTGGTTCTACCAAGTTGGACAAAAATCTGCCTCGTCTCGCACCTGTTCGTCAAGTTCCTGTTCCTGGACCGAGGTCCGTTGGGGCGCGTCCAATTTCTGCACTGAGGTTGGCTGCGCCTCGTCCAGTGCCTGCTCGTCCAGTTCCAGTTCCTGCACCGAGGTCGGCTGCGACTCGTCCAATTTCTGTTCCTGCACAGAGCTTGTCCAGTGCTCGCCCGGCGCCTGTTCGTTCAGTCTGTTCCCCGGAGGGCTTCTTCCATCGATGCCGGCATCCTGCTCTGCCTCCTATCTCTTCTAGTAAGAGGCTCTGTTGTAAGAGTCAAGGCTGGCTCCCAGCTCTACCTCCGGAGGGTTTTTGCCATCGTCGCCGCCCTCCTGCTCTGTCCCATGCCTCTTCTGCCAAGAGGTTCTGTCGTCTAGGTTGATGCCTGCCTTCAGCTCGACCTCTGGAGGGTTTCTGTCATCGCTGTTGACCTTCAGGTCGACTTCTGGAGGGATTCTTCCACCATCATCTACCTCTTGCCCAACCTTCAGCCTCGATCCATTGCCTGTCTCGGACCTTCCTCCAGACCCCCGCAACCCACCCTACAACCTGCCACTCATCTCCGGTTCAACATTACATTCCCAATTGTCATTCAGTGCTAGATATACATTACTAATAAACTTCCTTAACCATCCTCCTGTGTCCTGTATTCTATGGGTCCATAAAACAAAACCCTGACAAATAAAGCTTAAAGATAGTTATAATCATGCTGCTATAGGCTTATACTGCTGGGGGACCAACCCCTGATGTACTAAGACACTTTCCTCCTCTCACCCGACATTAATCACCAGTGCATGACGTTAACTCTGTCTCCTTTCTCCCGTAGTTGTGCTTCTCTCTCTCTGTCCCTGTCTTTAGGTGTCCCTGGCTTTGGAGCTCTGAGTCTTCCAGTGTGCACCTACTGGCCCACCCAACCTCCCCAAAGTTTTGTTGCTCTTTTTTCTGTCTCCACTTTCCACTCACTCCAACCTGTCAAGGCAGATGTCCACCCACCCTGAGCCTGCTTCTGCTGGAGGTTTCTTTCGTTAAAGGGAGTTTTTCCTCTCCACTGTTGCCTATAGCTGCTTACTTCATGTTCTTATTGATGGATGTTAGAGTACTTGGCTTTTGTGTTGGTGTGGTCATTTCCTCTCATTTCCTCTCAGGAATTCCTCTCAGCAGAAATCTGCTGAAACAAGGCAAAGTAATTCTCCACTGGCATAAAAAAGTGGTTGTAGACACCAGAAATAAATCTGTAAACCTGAAAAGAGCATATGCTCCCTTTATTGTCATAGAAATGTACAGTAACATGTTCCTTAGGGTAAAAATGAGTATACTGCTCTCTGACTGTATGCCCGTGCAAGCCTCTTGTTATGGTTTTTAAACCAGTTTTCATTCAAATTACATGATGCAGAAGTAATCAAGCAGTATGTTTACTCTAATCTATTCATAAAAATAGTGTAAGTTTTGTCAGTGGCATAATTTTAGTGTATAACCACAGAAGTTATCAAGCAGTTATTTAAATATGTAGATAAAGTACTGTACATGAAGTACATTAGTAAACTAGGTCATGTGGGAATGGATGTCGTGTGTTTTATAATGAGCACACACAGATTAGTGTTTAATTTTATTCACTTGATCCAATTTGACATACCACGGATAAAAAGGGTAATAAACATGACACTGATTTTTAATTAAAGCCATAAAAATCAAACCAAATTACACAGGTAATAGTTGAGTTAATTATTAAAAAAATAAATATACGCATAAATCCAAAATATGAAAATTAAGAAATTTTGAGTTGGTGAAAGTCTCTCATCAAAAAAACTTTTGCTTATTCTAAATATCGACAATGCATAGAATTTTCAGCACACAGTAAATGCAGTCTGCAACAGAATATTTTGAACATTAACATTTAATTTAGCAATTACAGTTTTCGATTGGCAGTTCAAGAAAGTCCCCGATTTACACCAGAAGCTCAGTTCTGAAATAGTCCTATTCCTAAAACAATGGTCTAACCCTAACAACACATCTTATACATTTCTTTCTTTTTTTAAGTAAATACAACTGCAGAGCAATGTGCAAGAACTACAATAGTAGGTGGGACAGGTGGAAAATATTAACAAGAGAGACAAAAGATCCACAGCTGTGAAGGTGATGTTACATTTAGGCCACTTTCATTTATTTTCTTCTTCCTATCCAATCTATAAATTGGTGTGACTTATGACAGTTTTACACTGTTTATCCAACTTAAAATTTTAAATGAAGCTCTGTGTATCAATATTATTTAGCCAACTGTTATTAATGCCTAAGCATCTTTGTCATATAGTTTGTAAAGTTAACAAACTTTATTTAAGAGACGCAAGTGCTCATTGTTGCAAACAATTAAGGACTTCATTTGCAGGTGGTGGAATACAATTCATTATTTGATCTAGAACTAAGTTTACCTTCTTAACACGGCTTTCTGCATTTGTTTCTTCAGAGATTTTCATTTCCTTTTTAAGAGCTTTCTCAATTTTTTCAAACTTTTCATTGGGGTAGTACCCGTTTTTCCCCACCTCTTTGATATTTTCGATTAGGCCGGTAACTTGAGCATCAATCACGGTTTTATTGTCAAAGACGTGATAACCCACAGAAGACTCACGGACTAACTTTTCAAGATCTGGGTACCGTTTGAGATACTCATCAACCTTATATTTATCTCCGTGGGTAAACAAGACAATGGTGTGACCTTCTGCACCTTTGAAGACTCTCTGGAAGATTTGCAGCAGTTTCTCATTTCCATCTGGGTCACCCAGCTTCAGAACCAAGAGCAGCACATGAGGACCAGGCTGAACTTCAGGAACAAAAGCCAGGATCGCTTTAGCCAGCTCTCCTCCTTTCATTCTGGTGTGAATCAGACCTGGAGTGTCAACAACAGCCAGAATTTGTCCATCAATCTCTCTTCTCTCTGTCTTGCATTCGTTTGTCACAGATGAAGGACCCGGTTTAGCCTCAAAAGCCGGGTCATTCAGCCTCCCAAGGATGGCAGTTCCAGATGTACTCTTCCCATCCCTGGTCTTTCCCAAGAGCACAACCCTCAGCTCTGATTTCTGTGATTCTGTTGATAATTTTAACAGACATGTTATGTTGTACCATGTCCACACACACACTTATTAAATATTAAGATATAATGGGCACATCTTAACCTGAAACATATGGCTTCAAAGGGTTTCATTGTAAACTTGTCATGTTAAATTCCTGTTTCTGCAGGTACCACTGTGTCGAGCCCACAAAATAATTTATGATATAAATAATTTAACCTAACTTATATTTCTGCTGACAACCCAATCTCCTAAAATGCATGTGTGTAAGTCAGCAGCCTGTTCATCTGTGTCACAAACCTCTGTTGCCCAACAACTCTAAAACACTATCAGCCACACACACCATTCCAATGGGTTTTTAGACAAAAACAGATGAACAAGCTAATCCAGGCTCTAGAGTGACAATGAACCAGACATGAGTAGATCAAATTTACTGTTGGTTTTAGGGTCTGTGTGGTTTTAGGTCATCAGCTTATTCTTCAATCAACTTACTTTTCCTTTATTTAAACCTGACAACATAGGAATCAACTTTTGCTCAACACAGTAATGTATTCAAGCAGTGTGTGTGTTACCAGCGCTCTATAGGTAACACACAGGAACTCTTGATCTCTGGAGTTTACAAGGTGTAAAAATGTAAGTGACCTGATAAACATTCTTTGATCTACATGTTTCACAAATGCAATGAAATATAACACAGGATGCTGCAAAATAACAACAAAACATTGTTATGAAGCAAAGTGCATTACCACAAATAAAATAGGTGGAGACTGTAAATTACAAACAAATGCAGATGAGGTTCTATGTGGAACATTATAAAAAGTTCAGATTATTTTTCTTCTGCTTCTACTTCTTTTTAACATAATTAGTGTCAATAGTCCATGAAAACAGTGTTAATAAGAAGAGAAGCTGTTGATCTGTTGAGCCATATCACCATACCTTGGATAATATGAAATATACTTACGAGAGTGTTTGCTGCTCATCTTTGTCCTGTAAAGGTAGTTGAGATCTGATGTCTTGTAGTTGTTGGTGTTCTGCTGTTGAATACCTTGTCAATTCATTATATTTCATTATAAAGTCTTTGGAGCTCCCTCCCCTTATTCACATGTAATCTGTGACCTAGTCAGTCTGAGCCAATCACAGTCACCAGTGTAGAAGAAACAAATCATGGGACACACAAAAGATTCATGTACTTTGATATGTTTTATGTTCTGTTGACCCTTATCTTACTACATTTTCATATCTTTTTTTGTTTTATTGTTGCAATTGTTTCTACAGCCAGTTCATCAATGACATACAGTTACCTACTGATGGTAATTTCAAATATTAGCTGTAGTTTTCCTTCACAGAGCACCTCGCTGAAGCTGAGAGATGATTCTCCACCTTGGTAAGAATAGTGACAGTAGTAACTTTATACAGCAGTAGAAGGCAATAAGGATAAATCATGTTTTACTGATGAAATGAAAAGAAAGATAGAAATAAAGTCAGGAAACGCAGAATTAATTAACCCTAGAAGATAACTAACCCATTAAAAGGATGAAACTATGAGTGTAGAGGTATGTGGTTATCTTGTTGAATTATTTAGTAATTTGCACCTGATTTATTCCAGGTAAACACAGTGGATGGTCACATGTAATCCCACTGTGCACTGAGACATGTGCCCTGGTATTTGGGGCAATTCATTTTCTTGAAAGTTCAAAGGTTTTGCGCTACTATAGCAACCCCTGTCTCATAATAATCTTGTTTCTATACAACTAAACACATTGTGCAAACACAAATTTGTTTTTAGTGAACATAACTGCAACCAGATTACATTTTGTGTTAAAATAATGGGGCTTTATTGACAGTCAGTGTTTACTACTACTTCTCTTTTGGCTTTCCCATCAGGGGTCACCACAGCGAATCATCCATTTCCACCTGAGCATCTTCCTCTCTGACACCAGCTAACCTCATGTCCTCTGTTAGAACATCCATATATCTCCTCCTTGGTCGTCCTCTCGCCCTCTTGCCTGGCAGCTCCATTTCCAACATCCTTCTACCAATATATTAACTATCCTTCCTCTGCACATGTCCAAACCATCTCAATCTGGCCTCTCTGACTTTGTTGCTAACACAGGCAACATGCGCCGTCCCTCTGATATTGACAGTCAATGTAGATGGCACAAATAGATTGATACTGAACATATTAATAAAATGTTTCAAGGCAACACATTTTTAAAAAAATTAAATAACTGCAGGTCTAGGTCCCCCCTAGATTAAGTGGTCAATGGATAATATTTTGAATACTTCAGACATATGTCTGCAAGGAAGAATAGACACCTGACAAAAACTGCGAAGACATTAAAATGTTTACAAGCTCCAGTTTTATTCAGCTACGTATGTGAAGTTATGTCACACTGTTGGAGCTGCATCATATGAGGTACGTGCTCCGCAGTTAGTGATGTTAACACTGTAAAGGGTTAAAGTGAATTCCCTAAATACCTTTCGTGCAGGTTTGTGACTGGCAGTTTTCTATTTTATCAATTCTGTGTTACTCCCCAAAAATGCCATATCTAGCCTTCCCCACACTGCAAGGACTGGGGCAAAGTATCTACTGTTGCAGTAGTTCTTAACATGCCGTATCATCAGCAACCCCCATCCAGCACTCTGGGAGGAATGGCAATGGTTCCAGAGGGGAAGTGGACCCTGTCATCTGGGGGTCTGCTGCTGATCAGAGAAACCAAGCCAGGAGTTCTACATTTGGCCTAATGCTTAAGGGCATTATCGTGTTTAACACACTTAACACACTCCAGAAATAGAAATGAAACGCATGTTTTCTCCAATTCACAAACAATTTAACACTCAGCATCTAAAAAGGTAAATGCGGATTTCAATAGGACCTGATGAACTTCTTCAATGTCCCTGCAACAATGCTTCTTTATCAGGATTCTCTGCCTAGGTGTGGTCTAATGAAATGAATTTCACATAAGTAGAGAACACAACATTACAACGACACACAAAGTATTTTGTTTTCAGTCAGTTGGTTTTGGTCAGAGATGTATTTGATGGACATAGTTAACTGCAATGCCCTGCAGATATTAAATAAACCTATGAATATTTTGAGAGATAATAGGAGTGGTCATTTCAAAGACCAAATGGTAAAACTCTTTGTTTTTATTAAGCATGATACACATTGTATCTTACACACCTACAGTATGTTGAAAACACAAGAGAATTCTTGGGGAGAGTTCAAGGCTGCAGTTTGTTGTAGCCAGGAAGATACTATAGCACCTGCACTGGAATTCTGACATTATCCTGACTTTTTTAGGAAGCGGCGTATTTGTGAACGCAAATGTCCGAGTGAGATGCTGCCAACATTAGCTGGACTTTGACCTTTGAGCCCTTTGGTGCCGTGAGCTTGTGCGTGCAGCACACTGCTGTTTCCCAAATTGTTCGGAGGATTAAAAGCAAGCGACCGGGCGTGTTGATGACATTTCTATCACTAAACTGCGGTTGTAGTTGAGCGATCGAACCTTTTCAATCAGTTGCATGGCTCCGAGGTGCTGTAAATAAAACACTGTTTCGCACAGATTAAGTTTTATATCAGACCGTCTCTCCTGTGCGCACTGATTTGCGCATGTAAATCGAGCGTGGACGTGGTTAAATCACTCTGGCCATCTCCCTCTGTGAGTTGCTTGAAGGGCCACTCTGTACAATGACATCCCGTCAAAGCCTTTCAAGGAGTGACTGGCTGACACTGGGCCAGGCTTTTGTTTTGAAAGTCTAAACATCAATTCCACATATGAACTTCAGACAGTGTGCCACAGACACTTGCCCGACCTACCAAAAAAAATAAAAATAAAATAAAAAATACTTGAAAACTTCAAGATGTGGACGGGGAAAACCAGGGATCAAACCAATGGATGAATAATTATCCATTGTGCTCAGTGGCCCATGTACCAAAGAAATTCCTCTTTCTTCTGCAGCCTTTGAAATTATCCGGATGATCCTCACTCTTCTGCTTTTTGGCCCATAAACATGCAAACTAGCATCGTCCTCCAGTCCTTAATCTCAGCTCCCTATGACAGTAAGATAGGACAAACTATTTAATGCTTACAAAGTTAGGCGCGAGTAAGGGCAAAGATATAATGTGCGCTGAAAGTGATGTGCCATCCTATGTTGTGCCTGCCTTGTTAGAAACCTCATAAACAGTTTGTGTTTCTGGATAATGATAAAGCTCAGAAATCAACCCAGATAGCAAATATGGTGTGGGCCATATCCGGCCCAGACGGTCCTTATACAGGCCACATGTCCACAACAAACCTGGTTCAAGATCTGGCCAAGATGCACCTGTCTTACAAACACATAACCATAGTGTTGTATTTATTACTTTTTATACAAATAGATATAAAATATGACTTTACATTTTAGCAGATTTTAGCTCAAACAATATCAAAGCAACGGTACGATTCTGTACAAAAACTAACTTGTGTAACTTCAGTAGAACAAACATAAATATCCATGCTGAGATCTTTCAGGCTGCATTTGGTTTGGAATGGCAGCCCTAAACTCGCCCTGGTCTGTAACTTAGAAACAGCACCACATCTGAACTTCAATTTGACTGCTCAAATCAGTGAGCTAACAAAAATTTTAACCAATTACTTCCAATGTCAGTCAGTCAGCACCTCAACTAATTACCTTTAGTAATGCCTGCTCACGTAAGCCAGTCTCTTTGTCTAAATCACGAGCTGAGGAGGAGAAGATGGAGGAACCGAGCTGCCACTCTGTGTCAAACCAAAGGGACAAGGTGTAGACCAGCGGTAACAGGTGGACTGCGGTCCGGATCCGGACCCAGATGCTGACGGAGCAACAGCCGAAACCGAACATGTTGATTCAAAATCTAGCAGGGCACCTTAATTTAACTGTCGCGGCTATTGTGAACTTTACTGTTAAAGTGGACATGAAAAGGCATTGGCCAATTGAATGCGAGTTAAGTAATCCCATGTGACTTCACTCAGCCAATTGATTCTGTGGATCACAGGCGGTAAATTTTGCGACTCAACATTACCAGCAGATGAGAGAAAGTTCGAGGTTAGACGGCGATAACAGGAGAAAGGGACAAGTGAGAGTGAAAAAACAAGAGATAAATGTAAAAATGGCTCTGTCCAAAAAGAGAAACGTGGACAGCGAAAATAGAGTTTTTAATCCGGATTGGACAAAATCCTTCTGTTAATATTAGCCACTGGGACTAAACCAGTGTGTCTGATTTGTTTAGAAACTGTGGCTCTTGTTAAAAGTGCCAGTTTCACGGACAATTCAATCTGTGAGCTAATGAGAGCTGTCAGCTCCTTTCAGAGGAAACCTGACATGTTCAAGGAAGACCTGCAGACAGACTGTGCACACTTCCCAGCACTGCAGGAACCAGTTCAGGGACAGAGACGTGTGTCAGGTTGAAGGTTTCAGGTTTGGACAGTAGCTCACCATGTTCATTCAGACCCCGTTTCTGATCAGAGATGTCAGGGGGTATTGCAAAGGAAGTCACACGGCATTTTTTTGCACATTTTTGCTTATTTTGAAAAGCTGCCCTGCTTTTACTTCATAAATTAGATAACATTGTAAATATTTGCTCATTTTGATGTTAGATAACAATAAATTTGTCAAAAGGTTTTTGAATTGTACCTAATTCATTTGATTTAACAGTCAAGTATTAATAATATGCAGGCTACTTAATATATTGCAGTAAATAGTTAGACGTTATTATCTCATTGACATTTGCTTCCAAAAATATTGTGTAACCGGACCTCTTTAAATTTTGGGTGAGTACCCCTGGTTTAGACCAACTCTGTTGTCCAACGTCATGGGAAATGTGAGATCTCTACCCAACCAGATAGACGAACTAGCCGCTCTGAACCAGCACCAAAGCGAATATCGGTGTTTACATGGTGTTCACTGAATCATGGCTAACACCAGATAAGGCCGTGGCTCTAGACAGATTTCAAGTGGTGCAAGCAGACAGGACAACGCAGAGCGATACGTGGATAACAGATATTGTCAATCTAGTCACATCACTGTTGAAGAGCAGATCTGTAGCAGGGACATTGAGCTTTTAGCCGTTAGCATGAGACCACTGTGCCTGTCCAAGGAATTCTCACGT
This sequence comes from Channa striata, assembly GCA_033026295.1. Lineage (NCBI taxonomy): Eukaryota > Metazoa > Chordata > Actinopteri > Anabantiformes > Channidae > Channa > Channa striata. The sequence goes on along the minus strand of CM065180.1, from coordinate 6,101,172 downwards.
TATCGTGATAGCTGCGTACGTTCCTCCTTACATTAATAACTAGGCAGCATGTGATGTCCTCCACTCTGTTGTTAACAGAATACTGACACAGAGTCCAAATATCCATCTCCTTGTCTCTGGAAATTTAAACCATGCCCCTCCATCGTCCACTCTGCGCACATTAACCCAGAAAGTTTCATGCCTTACCAGAGACAAAACAAACATTGGACTAATTTTATGCCAACTCCATGGAGGCTTGCAATTCAGCATCCCTCCTCTCCTTGGGAAGATCTGATCATAACCTGTTTCATCTCCTGCCTGTGTACAAACTCCTTGTATGGAGGCAACCAGCTGTCTCCCGCACAGTGAGGACATGTATTATATATTAATATATTAATATATACAATATATAAATACAAAGTGTATAATGGACCATATCAACTTCTACAACTTCTATGTGGAGAACACTGTACCCACAAAGATCATACAGTGCTTCTCCAACAACAAGTCATGGATTAACCCTGATATAAAGCCTCACCTAGGCTCCCAGGCTGAAGGGGATCAGGAGTGGGGAAACAACTTAAATCTATTCTTCAATAGATTTGGCCAGCTGTCCAACCCTGCCCCCACCCAATCTTCCCAGGTACAATCCCCCGTCTCTGCTCCTAGAGTGTGTCATTCCACCAACACCTCTCTCTGCACGGCCCACTCCCCAGTCACCCAGTGCTGCCAGTCACAAAAGCCCAGGTGAGAAAGGAGCTCAGCAGGACCAGGGCAAGCAAGGCTATGGTCCAGAAAGCATCAGCTCCAGGCTGCTTAAAACATGTGCAGACAAACTGTGCAGCATACTGCTGTACATGTTTAGTCTGATCCTGAAGCTGGGGAAGGTGCCACAGCTTATGAAGATTTCCTGCGTGGTGCCAATTCCACAGACATCTCCTCTGAAAGACTTTAAGGACCACAGACCGGTGGCACCGACCTCCCATCTGATGAAGACGATGGAGAGGCTGGTGCTCACCTATCTCCTCTGGTGAGAAAGTCAGTGAACCCACTTTAGCTTGCCTACCAGTCAGACATCAGAGTTGAAGATGCTGTCATCTTCCTCCTGAATAGAGCTCTTTCACACCTAGATAAGGCTGGGAGCATGTTGAGAGTTGTGTTTTTCGACTTTTCCAGTGCTTTTAACACCATCCAACCTGCACTCCTGAGGGATAAGTTGGCACACATGGGGGAAGACCAACATTTCTCTTCCTGGATATTGGACTACCTCTCAAACAGACTACAGTACGTAAGGGCTGGGACTGTGAGTCTGACATGGCTGTCTGCAATACAGGGGCCCCAGGGGAACGGTTCTGGCTCTTATTCTGTTCACTGTTTACACTGCTTCACTTCATGTTCAGCTTAGCATCAGCACAGAGAACTGATTAAGAACTTTGTGGACTAGTGCCAGCAGAGCTATCTCTACATCAATGCAGGGGAAACCAAGAAGCTGGGCGTGGGCTTCCACACACTCCACTCTACCACCAGTGAACATCCAGGGAATGGACAAAGAGAGTGGACTCTTACAAACACCTGGGTGTTCACCTGAACAATAAACTGGACTGGTCTCACAATGCAGATGCATTGTGTTACATTCTGACTGTTATATCCTGTATGTCTGAAGGAGTGATATCGAAGGGCTTTTCTCCCTGCTGTCAGAGTTTGTAATCAGAGCTGATTCCACTAAACCATTATCACTATTAGGCACTTTTTTTAAACTTGTGCCATGCAAATGACCCATGGTGCAGTAACTTGTATGATTGTGTACATACATGAGATATTTTTATTTTTCGATTGTATATACTGAATTCTGATGTTCTTCTTTATCGCACTCTGCACATGCACTGCTGCTGTAACATGGAAATTTCTTCATTGTCGGACGAATAAAAGTATCTAAAGTATCTAAATAAGCATTCAAAATATTACTCAGTAATCCATATTTTATTTGAAACAGGTACATTTTGGTACATTTCCAAATATAATTCATCCATACCTATAACAGTTATCACTATGAATGTAGTTCTGCAAAGAACAGTATAAGTCTATATTAGCCAAAAATAAAAAATAAAAACTCTTCTATATGGACTGGAATATGGATTGCTGGTTGGATATAGGAGTCTGAACTGAACCATCCGTTAGCAGTCTTACAGTTTACTTACATCACTGTGGACAAAAAGATGCATGCTACTTTCAAGTTCATCAGTTTTTGTGGTGCCACTTGAGCCTGCAGGGCAGTATGAAAGATACTCTATATAAATATAAAAATTGTATTGGAATAAATTGGCAAGGCTTATGCTTTGTAGTACATATTACTATGAGCAAAGAGTATCTGTTAACAAGTATTTTCCATATGTAGGCAGAAATGTAAAAACAATACTTACCATACGTTTAGTAACTTCCACATTATATCCCTAGATATTCCTATGTCTCAAACCGTACATCTACATCACAGATGTACACAAAACAATATCCAATAGAATCATTAGGATCAATGCTATAGAATCACTCAGTTCAAATGTTCAAAATGAAAACGTTTGCCAGAATTCAAATTGGAATAACTATAAAGAAAAGTTATAATTATATTATATATAAAATTGTTATAGTTATATTTTATATAAAATTGTTTTGTATTATGTGTGTACACAAATAATGTTTGAGAGTAACTAGTGTAATTAAATAAAAAAATTAATGCAACTATAATTAGTTACAGTTTCTAAGAAAAACTAAATATAGTTAAGATACAGATACTCAAAATGTTGATGATTGCAAAGGAATTACATTTGAATGTATTCTTTTTAGTAGAAGCATACATGTGGAACATTCTGTTTTGCTGATTTTTGCGGTTCAGCAGTGACTCTCAGTTTTTGACTCTTTATTTATATGATTATGTGTGTGTGTGTTTGGGGGGGTGGGGTACAAGGACAGAGCGAGAGATATTGTATTTATAAATCCCAGATGCTGCATGTCAGCCACCTTTCAGCCACAATCAGTTGCCGTGCTCGGCCCCAGTTTGGCCCCTAATCAATCTAGCCAGCAGTCAGCCAGATGTGCCACACTTCAGCTGGTGGGAGATTAGAGTCATGATTTCATTATTTCTAATGTCAGATTTGGCAATAAGCGAAGTAATTCACTGCACAGCTCAAACATTACCACAGTTGTTTTAACTGTAAAATATAAAATCAGCTGTCAAGCTACGATATGCTTCTTAGCCTAGTACTAAAAATGCACTCACACTATTTTTTGGCCAGTGACAGCTGCCATTCATTGTCAGTGAGGCCTGGTGGACACCCTGCTGTCTGACACAGAGACAAAAGGACCCGAGGGACATGACAGGAAAAGCTGATAAATGAAAATATATTGTGACAAAGTTCAGGAACATCCAGGTGAGAACCATTAAAGATTGTCTTATTTCCAGTGGAAGCCAAAGGAGAAAGTTGCAAACTACAGCTTTTATGATGTGTGTAAAAATATATTCTTTGCAAATACACAGAGAACTAGAATTGCCACATCATCATCGCTGTACTTTACGTGCATGTCTGTTGTTTTTTTTATTATTTTTATTATCTTTGCCACTGTTGATAAGTTTCTCTAGTAGCAGTTTTATTGGCAAACCATTGTAATCTCTGTGTTACTCCTATAAAACAGGCAGCTCCAGCCCTCTTCAAATATTTACACACCATCAGAATATGAGGTGTGATATCCTCTTAGCTGAACAAAGCGATTGTTTGTTCTCTGGCTGCCCTTGGCTGAGGTGTGATTGTATTTTTTCACCTTTCACCAGACCTGAGTAGACACTGCACAGTCTTCTGTCCAACTCTGTCAGTTTCACTCACCAGGAAAATGATAGTAGAGCAAAAATGGCCAGTTGCACACATTTGTTTTTTTTTTTTTTTTTTTTTTTTTTTTTGCTAAAAACTTTTAAAATGTGGGATTTTAGCTTTATGAACACAGCAGCACAAAAAATAAGCACAAAAACATCACGGTTGGGTGAGGAAAGAAAAGATTTAATCAATAAAAAGTCAATGCAATTTTTTAAAGGGCATTTGGTTAATTGCATAAAACCTCCGTTAGGATTTTTGAAGCTTATATAACATTGGCAGACGTAAAAAGCAGGGACCGGATCTGTCCCAGGTCTCTGCACCTTACATCTCGTCCATTTCTGCGCGTATGGCACAGAGAGAAGGAGGGAGGCAACGCGGAGCTGAAGTAAATGAAACGTTTGGAGGCTTCGATCGACTTTGACACCGCATTCAACGATCCCATTTGAAGGCACATTTTACAATGAATAAACCATGAGTCCATGAGTCCGGCCATTCTAGATGGCACAACGGGCCAAAGAGTGAAACTGCTGCTCATGTGTGAGATAAGACCATGGAAGGAGGAACTGACCCTGAATCAGTCTGTGCCTGGTTTAATAAAGCAGCTCCTGTTTTTTTTTAAAAAGAAAAAAGAAAAAAAAAAAGAAAAAAGAAAAAGTGGTTTATTATAAAATGTGTAAAGTGACGTGATTGTAACTTTGGTTGGAAATGTAGTGGAGTAAAAAGTACAGATATTTGCTCCAAAATGTAATGGAGTAAAAGTGAATATAGACAGAATTAAATCTACTTAAATAAACCACAGATTCATGAATGTATGTATGGGAACAAAAGATCTTCTTGTTATCTGGTCCTGGGAGGGTAATGGTGGTTTGCCTCAGAGAGAACAAATGTTGAATAAAGTGTCCAAATTACAGCCTTTTTTTTGGCAACGTGGATGCTACATACTCATCTCTGGGGCAATTTAGGGGTGCCCACCATGTTTTAAGAAATTCTTTAATTTATTTGTGATTGTATTCTGGCCACAAATGGAATCAATATATTATAGAGCAACTGTGTTTTAAATTATAACTTCAGTCATTTTCCAATTTAATGACGTTGTCCATAGTCACCAGACAGACACTGAACCTTCTGTCTTTACATTTAGCCTCTGTCAGCCTTCAGTTTGGATTGGCATATTCATCTGTGCTGTTATTCTCTGTAATTGTCCAAAAATCTTCGAAATGACATCAGACAAACACACCCCTTCACTACATACCAGATTTCTTCTTTTAAAAATGTGTAAACAATGGCACAAAATGTTTCCCAAACTGAATTACCCTATTTCTGGACAGGTCACGGGTCTATCTCGGGGCCAACACAGAAAGACACACAAAGACAAAGATTCACACTCGCAGCTACAGGCAATATTATTTTTATATTATTAATATTATTAATCTAACCTGCATTTCATTAGACTGTGGAAGGAAACCTGTGTACCCAGAGGAAAGGAAAGTGAGAGGCCACAATCACAAACCCGTAACCTTCTAGCAGCAAGGCGGCACTGCCGTGGTGCCTGGAATAAATAAAATATATACAACCCCAATTCCCAAAAATTTGCAATGTAAAAAATTTAAATAAAACCAGAATGCAGTGATTTGGAAATCTCATCAACCTATATTTTATTTAAAATAGAACATAAACAACATATCAGATGTTGAAATTTAGGGAAAATATCAGCTCATGGATTTGCATCTAGCTCTGAATTTGATGGCAGCAACACAACTTTAAAAAGTTGTCACAATGCGATGTTTACCATTGTGTAGCATCCCCTCTTCTTTTACCTCCTGTCTGTAAATGTCTAGGAAGTGGGGAGACCAGTTTCTGGAGTTTTAGGAGACAGATGTCTCATTCATGTCTGATACAGGATTCTAGCTGCTAGATTATCCTGGGCATTGTTGCTAGATTTTTAATCTTACTGAATAATGCAAAATGTTTCTTGCACATCATGCTGTTGCCGGCAGGCCAGTTCAGCACCCAGACTCTTCTCCTGCAAAGCCATGCTGTTGTGAAGGATGCAGTGCATGGTTTAGCATTGTTTTGCTGGAATATGCAAGGCCATCCCTGAAAGACACATTGTCTGGATGGGAGCATATGTTGCTCTGAAACCTTTATGTAATTTTCAGCATTTATGGTGATTTTCCAGACGTATAAGCTGCCCACACCAAGGGCACTGGATAAGAGATCCAGGCTGTTCACTGATAACAGGCTGGATGGTCCCTCTCCTCTTTAGTCTACAAGACACGGCTTCTATGGTTTCTAATAAGAATTTTAAATTTTGATTCATCTGACCACAGAACAGTTTTCCATTTTGCCTTAAACCATTTTAAATGAGCTTTGTCCCAGAAAATACACAAGCGTTTCTGGATCATGTTCACATATGGCTTCATTTTTGAATGATACAGCTTTTCCTGATATTTGTGGATTGCATGGTGAACCATGTTCACAGACAGTGATTTCTGGATTGTTCCTTAGCCCATGCAGTGGTATTCAGTTGAGAATGCCTGTTTTAAATACAGTGCTTCCTGAAGGCCCAAAGATCATGCACATCTAGTTCTGACTTTTGGTCTTGTCCCTTGTGCACATAAAATCCTCCTGATTCTCTGAATGTTTTGATGATATTATATACTGTAGATGGTTGAGAAACATTTTTTTTAATTATTTTTGGCACAGTTTGTTGCAGATTAGTGAACCTGTTTGAAACTTTAAATTCCAGAGGCTCTGCCTCTCTGAAAAGCTCCTTTTATACCCAGTCTTACTGACCTTTTGTCACTTAACCTGATTCATTGTTAATGCTCCTCCATTTGTTTTTGATTTGCAGTTACTTTTCCAAACTTTTGTTGCTACTCTTCCAGCTTTTTTGAGATGTGTTGCTGGTTAAACTTTCACGCCACCAAGTTTTTTCTTATATGCAGGTAATTGTGAGGCAATAACTACTATACACACCCATTTACAGATGTGCTTTATACATTTGCTGAAATTTCAGTTTACCCTTGTTTTGTCTGAGACCTAGTGGATAAAAGCATTTTAAATAAAAATGTACAACTATTTCTACACACCTCAATTTAGTAATCAGATCTATTCTGTAATCCCCTTGTCATCTTTGTTTGAGAGTTAAAGCTGATTTTTTTATGAGCAGGATATCCTCTACCCTATCATCAGATTGTTATGATGTAATGTTATGTTTACTGATGGTTAAGTTGCCAAAATCCATATCGACATATATTCTATCTACCAGAGGTCACATGAAAACCACAATCAATCCAGTTGTGGACAGAGTAAAAATTAAACGGCCAAATTACCAGCCAACTTTGGCTGATAAGATTTCTCAGAAGTGAGCAATAAGTTCTCTGGTAAACTCCTCCTGACTATACTGAGCAATGATGTGTCATGTTATCATAAAATCAAAATCAATTATAAAACAGTGTTTTATTTTCTTATCTTGCTTCAAATATCTGATTTGGCACACTCACACAAATAAATGAACAACAGTAGAGAAAAATTCTGTCTTCATGAAAAAAACACACATTTTCTCAGACTGATCCACCTCAAAATTACTTTGGGCGACCCTAATAATGCCTTGGAGAAGGGTCAGCACAGCCACTCTGAGCAGTGTGCAGCTACACAGCCCCATAAGACTGTGATACACAGTGCAAACGTGGTAGAAGTACACAAATTCAATCCTCAAAAAAGTGATCCAGTGTTGGGTTAAAAATCACTTTCCACTACAAGTTCCACTTTAAATAAAGTGAAAATCCTAGCAGATTATCTACATTTTACTTAAAGTGTATTTTAAACAGTAGAGAGCAGCCTGAAAGTCTTGTTTTTGTTTTATGTGTGAGGTAAATGATAAATCCTGGTCAAAAATGACTCTGAGATTCCTTGCAGTACCACTGGGGGTCAAAACTATGTCATCTAAAGTAACAATATGGTTGGAAAACTTGTTTCTGAGATTTTTAGGCCCAAACACAATAACTTCAGTTTTATCTGAGTTTAGAGGAAACTGTAAGATATTCAGGCCTTTATGTCTTTTAGACATGTTTGCAGTTGGATTATTTGGTTTGTTTCATCTGGTTTCATTGATAAAACTGGGTGTCAACCTCACTCACGGAGGCTCAGGCTTTTTGGAAACCTGCTGTTGAGCAACAGAGGCCCTTCAATAGTGGATATCTGACAGGGAGAGTGACACCATGTTCCTTCAGAAAGTGTAGTGAAAGCAGCAGGTTAGCAGGTGACAGCAGCAGCTTTGGTGTGTGTGTGAGTGTGTGTTTGTGTGTGTGTGTGTGTGTGTGTGCATGTGCGTGTTGTGTTGTGTTGTCTTTTCTTTTCTTTTTCCAGGGATTTATTTATGAGAGGTAATTGTGTGACTCAGATTGATAACATGGATGTTCCAAGCTTCTGGATGTTTTATTACCACTCTGTTGAACAGGTTGACAACAGCTCCCCACACTGACTGATGTCTAGATTCACTGTTTTAGTAACAAATTGTGTATTTGTCCTGGAACCACCAGGGGGCAACATTACAAACACAATAAACTGCCATACAGAGTTTCAGATCTCAGTCATAACTTGATTACTGAAGCAGCCCAGCAGCTTAGCTGGACTTCAGTTGTAAAATGATGAATTACATGTAAATATTTCAGCGGCAGGTTTTGTCAAAATGTAGATGTACAGGTGTTTACCCAGCACCTAGGTTGAATGTCTACATGAACTCACACAAGTTGAACAATTGTTTAATTTTTATAATTGCATAAAATTGATCATGATTAATACATTATCCATCCATTATCTATAAAATATTTTCCCATTCAGCGCTGTAGAGTAATGGACCTTATCTTAACTGTTATAGATCAAGAAGCAGGTTAAAGCCTGAAACGTCTCAAGTCTATTTCCAGGGCGACACAGTGACATATAAATATTGTTTCTGCAAACTTGTATAAATATCGTTAAGAAGGAGCAAAAAATTGACCACTCCATACATATACTGCACAGCACATGCTGACTTGTCTGTGAGCAGCTCCAGCAGCAACTAAAATGCTAGTTGTTACATATCACGTATCATATGATTTTATCATTTATCATTATCAATCTGCAGATGTAGAGGAGCTGATGTAGTAAACTGCAATCGTTTATACCAGAGTACTTACTTAGTCAGCTGCACTCTCTCAGAAGTACTATAGAGAGTTTAAATTTTAAATAACAATATAAGCATCAACAGAATAAATCAAAAAACATGTATATGTGGGTATATGCTGAAATGGTTAAAATTACCAAATGTAACAATAACATTTTGTCCGTTTAAAACTTAAAAACCGCAAGCTGTTGGTGTCAATGTCAACACTGCTGCAGATAGAGAGTGGTACCAAAGAGAGGTACCAAAGTGGTACAGTGAACTTGTTGCCATGACAACTATAGAAACAACTGTGTGGAAATGATTCAGGAGCTGACTGTGGAGTATTTAGAATGTTTTTGGGCAGTGGTTTCAGCAACAACCATTTATTGTCTTATAAAGCATGTTTAAGTTGCCTCGATTACATGTCTGTTGTTACATGTCACAGTTTCTCCGTGTCATCCATTGACCACAAGTTCAGTGGTTCAATCCCTGCTCCCTCCTTGCTGCATGCTGAAGTGTCCATGGCCAAGAGATTGGCATGTACCAAATTACTCTGTTAGCTCTTTTGGATAAACGTGTCTGCCAAAGGACTAGATGTACTGTGACCTGTTGTGTACAGCCAGTTTAAACAGGGCCAAAGTCTTTACCTACAAAAACATTTGGACACTGAAATCACTAGTTTAGAATCAACTACAAAAAGACTTTACAGTGAGGACTTGATTTTTGAAGCGATACAGTCTTGGTCGGTTGGGCAAAACTTCTTGAATAATTAGTCACTATGGAGACAGCACATTTAAGAATAAAATACATAATTCTATTGAATTACTGGTGGTACTGGTATACATGCACATTAATTTCATGTTTCCAGTGCAGCTGATAAAGGAGGATGATATGATTGTAATTGATGAGTAAACTGAACTTGCCTATAAGTCTACTTACAAAGTAATTAGTGATAAAAATCTGCCTAATAATACTTCTAACTGTAGCTAACTGTAACTTCTAACTTCTGACTTATTTAATAATTATGCAACCTTTTAATATACAATGTTAGTATATAGTATATTAGTAGTATTAACATGCAGATTATATTATTACCAAACTATGCTTTATCCACTTTTTCCAGATTTTTTGAAAATACACTTAATGTCACAAAATATTATTCTTGACACAAAACAACAATTGTAAGTGAATTGCACTTGCTGCTTAACTGAAGAAAGCTTACTGTAAGCTGGAATTAGATTATTAATAGAGTGGAGGTAGGAGTACAAATTCTGGACAGTGGACTACATTCTATGTAGACGAGGTCATTTGAGAGAGGTTAGTGACTGTAAAGTGGTGGTAGGAGAGAATGTAGCCAGACAGCACCGCATGGTGGTGTGTAAGATGACTCTGGTGGTCAGGAAGAAGAAGAGAGGAAAGTCAGAAAAGAAGACCAAGTGGTGGAAGCTAAAGAATGAAGAAACTTGTGAGGAATTTAGGCAGAAGGTGAGACAGGCTTTGGGTGGTCAGGAAGAGCTTCCAGATGACTGGGAAACTACAGCAGAGGTAATCAGGGAAACCGGTAGGAAGGTGCTTGGTGTGTCATCTGGAAAGAGGAAAGAAGATAAAGACACTTGGTGGTGGAATGAGGAAGTACAGGACTGCATCCAGAGGAAGAGGTTGGCTAAAAGGAAGTGGGATGTAGAAAGGACTGAGGAAAGTAGACAGGAGTTCAAGGAAGTGCAGCACAGAGTGAAGAGGGAGGTAGCAAAGGCTAAACAGAAAGGTTATGATGAGCTGTATGACAGGTTAGACACGAAGGAAGGAGAGAAGGATTTGTACAGGAGAGCCAGACAGAGAGATAGGGATGGGAAAGATGTGCAACAGGTAAGGGTGATTAAAGACAGAGATGGAAAGGTGCTAACAAGCCAGGAGAGTGTGCAGAGAAGATGGAAGGAGTATTTTGAGGATCTGATGAATGAGGAAAATGACGGAAGGACGGAGGAAAGAAGGGAGGAAGATGTGGATGTTGCGGAGCAGGAAATAGCAGAGATTAGAAAGGATGAGGTGAGGAAGGCTCTGAAAAGGATGAAGAGCGGAAAGGCTGTTGGTCCTGATGACGTACCTGTGGAGGTGTGGAAGTGTCCAGGAGAGACAGCAGTGAAGTTTCTGACAGGTCTGTTTAACAGGATTTTAGAGAGTGAGAAGATGCCTGAGGAATGGAGGAGAAGCGTTCTGGTGCCGATCTTTAAGAACAAGGGTGACACGCAGAACTGTAGCAACTACAGAGGGATAAAGCTGATGAGCCACACAATGAAGCTGTGGGAAAGAGTAGTGGAAGCCAGGCTTAGGAAGGAGGTGGAGATTTGTGAGCAGCAGTATGGTTTCATGCCCCGTAAGAGCACCACTGATGCCATTTTCGCTTTGAAAATGTTGATGGAAAAGTGCAGAGATGGTCAGAAGGAGCTGCATTGTGTCTTTGTGGATTTAGAGAAGGCGTATGACAGGGTGCCGAGGGAGGAGCTGTTGTACTGTATGAAGATGTCGCGACTGGCAGAGAAGTACGTCAGGGTAGTCCAGGACATGTATGAGAGGAGCATGATGGTGGTGAGATGTGCCGTAGGTCCGACAGAGGAGTTTAAGGTGGAAGTGGGACTACACCAAGGATCGGCTTTGAGTCCCTTCTTGTTTGCTATGCTGATGGACAGTTTGACAGATGAGGTCAGACAAAATCTCCCTGGACAATGATGTTTGCAGATGACATTGTGATTTGCAGTGAGAGTAGAGAGCAGGAACACCTAGGAACAGTCCAAAGGTTAAGTCATGTCAACTGGACTGGATTTCTTTTCAAGTAAAAAAATTTTGCTGCTTATCCAAGCAGCCTTTTTATTCTGAATAAAAGTTGCTAAAGAACCCAGTTATATCCTACAGAGCAGCCTTTGTTCCACCCTGGCCTGAATAGGCTCGTTAAGGTGAGTGGAACAGGGTGGAGTCATCAAGATGCAACGATTACGACCTTGACCCCTAAGATGGGGGTGTTTGGTGTGGCCCTTTTGGTTAATGTGTGAAGTAGTCTTAATCTTCCTAGGGATGGCTAAAAGGGCAGCATGAAAAATGCGAGACAGGTTGAGCCTGGGGCTCCCTCCTCTGTTATGTGAAGGATTTTCCATGTGAACATAAATGATTCAATTCAATTCAACTTTATTTATATAGCGTCAATTTACAACAAGGTCATCTCAGGGCACTTTACATAATAAAGTCAAGACTATACAAACAGGTAGAGAAAACCCAACAAATCCCCCTTGAGCAAGCCATAGGCAACAGTGGAGAGGAAAAACTCCCTTTAAAGGAAGAAACCTCCAGCAGAACCAGGCTCAGGGAGGACGGCCATCTGCCTTGACCGGTTGGGCAGAGTGGAAAGTGGAGAGAGAAAAGAACAGAGCAACAAAAGCAACAACAAAACATTGAGCAGGTTAATAGGACCAGTAGCTGCACACTGGAGGACACACAGCGCCAAATCCGGGGACACCTGTGGACAGGGAGAGAGAGAGGGGGAAAGAGAGGGAGAGAGACGACTACGGGACAAAGAAGACACAGAGTTAATGTCATACAGTGGTGACATTATAGATGTGGGGTGAGAGGAGAGAATGAAGAGAAGAGGAAGTGGCACAGTGCAGAGTCCCCAGCAGTCTAAGCCTATAGCAGCATGACTATAACCAACTATAAGCTTTATCAAAAAACAAGGTTTTGAGCCTAGTCTTAAAAACAGGGAGGGTGTCTGCTTCCCGAATCTGGACTGGGAGCTGGTTCCACAGGAGAGGAGCTTGATAGCTAAAGGCTCTGCCTCCCATTCTATTTTGGAAATTCTGGGAACCACAAGTAGGCCTGCATTTTGGGACCGAAGTGGTCTAGTAGGATGATATGGTACTAAGAGATCTTTTAAATATGATGGGGCTTGGACGTTTAAAGCTTTATAGGTAAGAAGAAGGGTTTTAAATTCTATTCTGCATTTAATTGGAAGCCAATGGAGAGAAGCTAATGAAGGTGAAATATGATCTCTCTTACCAATCCCAGTCAGTAATCTTGCTGCAGCATTTTGGATTAATTGGAGGCTTTTTAGAGAGTTACTGGGGCAGCCTGAAAGTAGAGAATTACAATAGTCCAATCTAGAAGTAACAAATGCATGAACCAATTTTTCAGCATCGCTTTGGGACAGGATGCTCCTAATTTTGGCAATGTTCCGTAGGTGGAAGAAGGCTGTTCTAGAGATTTGCTTTATCTGTGAGGTAAATGACAAATCCTGGTCAAAAATGACTCCAAGATTCCTTGCAGTACTACTGGGGCAAGAGTTATGTCGTCAAGTAGCGATATGGTTAGAAAACATGTCTCTTAGACTATTAGGCCCAAATACAATAACTTCAGTTTTATCTGAGTTTAGAAGAAGAAAATTATACGTCATCCAGTCCCTTATATCTTTAAGACATGCTTGTAGTTTGATTTACAGCCCCAAATCCCAAAAAGTTAGGAGGATGTGTAAAAAAAAAAGATTTGCAAATTTCATCAACCCACATTTTATTCATAGTAGAATATAAGCAACATACAGATGTTAAAACTGAGACATTTTACCATTTCATGGAAAATACTAGCTCATTTTGATGGCAGCAACATATCTGAGAAAAGTTGTAAGAGTGGCAACAAAGGGCTGGAAAAGCAACTGCTTCAAGTCAAAAACATATGGAGTAGCAAATTACAACTACAACTAATATAATCAAAAGATTCAGAGATTTAAAATTAATCTCTTTGCGAAAAGGACAAGGCCAAAGGTCAAAATTGGGTGCACATGATATTTGGGCAATACTGAATTAATAATAGGCATGATTGGCTACTGTACATCACTGTATGGGCTCAGAAACACATCCAGAAATCATGCACAGTGTAATCCACAAATGTCAGTTAAAGCTGTATATGTGAAGAAGATGCAGAAACAAAGTCATGTTCTTTGGGCCAAAGCTGGCAGAATGCAGTGTGTGTGTATTTTTCCTGAGCCAGGCTCAAAAAATCCAACCTGCAGTTCTCCTGTTGGTTAACAGATATTGCAAAGTCCTCGTCCACTGTCTACAGTGCAAAATCCCTGTCCGTGGATGCATTGACAGTTTCTTGGTGAACACCAGTTTTAAATCTGACCTATAACACAGCTGCAACATAACCGTGTTGTTATGTTAACTTTGTCATAAAATGTCTTGATGTATTGTTTTCAGCACCATGAGATTTGCACTGCCAAAGGTGATCTCAAGAGCATACTGTCTGACCATAAAATATTATTTAACTGCTGAAAAGTGAGTTGTGTTATAAATATTGGACATTGTTTTAGCTGAAATGTACAAAAACTTTTAAAATGTATGGTTTATGTCCAGAGAAAATGGGGAGAAATGGCAGTATTGTCTGGTGGGGCTGAAAATGGTCATATCCTAAAACACCCAGAATGCATTGCTCTCTGACGGATAGCAAGCCACTCCCCAAACTGCTGCAATTGGTCCCGCCTGTGTACCCGCCTGCCAGGGTGTGAATTTACATTTAGCCTAACTTCTCTGGTTTACAGACGAATGTTTGGACATTGCTAGTTTAGTTTTTTATTTTAATCTTATACTATTTTTTATATGTTATATGATCTTATATTATATTTTATATCTTAAATTTTTTGCTCTGAATATATTTCAACGCACAATGGTGTCAAGCTGTGTTGTACCAGGATGCAAGGCAGGGACTGACAAAAAGATGGTGGAATTAGCTATTACCGTTTGCCGACAAAGTTCATTGGAAAGTAGCCTACACTTTGTCCTCCTCTTTACAGCGTAACTCTTGTGCGCTGTACTTGGACAAGTAACCAAGACTACCAGACTGTTCTAACATACTGTAGCACAGCATGTACTGTAGCACTGTCTTCCAAGTAATCTATAACAGGACCCTTGTACGTATATGCGAGGTAAAAATATTGCAGAGACCGGTTGAGCTGCAGCAGGTTTGCTCCGCCTTCCTTTTAGCCTTACTTTTCCTGGGGGCCACTTTCGTCAAAGTGACAGTTTTATGGTTTTGACGTTTGACCTCCCCAGCCACCTGCCCATGCCACGCCCACAGTCCACCTTTTCCATGCCCCCTGACACACATGCATCCTTACTTCATCTTCCAGTCACCACCCCCTCTTGACCATCTTCCTGTCATCACCATGTGATCACCCCCTGTTATAAGTCAGGTGTTTTTGTCCTTTTTTGGTTTTTCACTCCTTTTGACTCCTTAAATGGGCATTCATTTTTCTGTTTATGTGTCCCTGCAGGATTCCTCTTTGCCTTTCATCATTACCAGTACCTGTTATCTTCATCATCTGTGCCTTTCATCATCATCATCTTTGTCTCTCCTGCATTTTGTATTTAAGGCCTTGTATTTAGTTTTGGGATTGCTAGTGTGTCTGCTTTTGTTCTGGTGCAACTCCCTGGTCCAGCTTGGCATTTCCGATCTCCAGCGCATAATCCTGTTCGTGAGTTTGTGGTTAGTTTTGGTAGTCCGGGTTTTCTTGTTATAGTCCTAATCTCGCTCCCTTTGAGTTTGTACAGTTATGTTGGTTAATTTTGTTACACCTTTTGAGGGAGTTTGTTATAGTCTGGGTCTCTGCTTTGAGTTACACTGTTTAATGATTTAAATATTGTTTAACTCTTTTTGAGAAGGAGTGCTTTGTTATAATTTAGGTTTCTGTGTTGAGTTTTTAGATCAACAGTGCATGTGATTTTTGATAACTGTACCTGTTGTTAATAAAACCTGTTCCATTCTCCGTGAGTCTCAGCTTCTGCTTTTAGGTCCTCTAGTTCAGAACCTTTACACCCCCCATGTGATCATCTTATTGTTCCTGCTTGACATCATCTTTCGATTAATAATAATCCTACTTTTACATGGGCTATGTGCATCTTTAAATGCGGGAGCCGATGATGACTAGATGGAAAGAACCGATGTGGACTACACAGACTTTAACGTGAAAGTCTTTCCTCAGAGACGTTTTGTGTGTCAACAGCTTGACCACCATTTTAACAAGGATAGTGGAAACTTTGATTGAGGCTCAACCTGTTGTAACTGTTGTTCTAGGACTGCTGCTTTGTTAAGTTTCTATGTAACAAAGTTGCCATTTAGATTTAGATGATTACGCTTCCTGAGCGGAGTGTCCGCCACCACAGCACAGCATCGCTTATTATTCCACCACATCTACCATTAATAAATCCTCTCTCATTACCTGCTGTCTCTGCCTCTTACCTGAGTTCCCAAAAAATATGACCGGTGATATGGGGGGGATTTTTTAATATAAAGCAGCAGGTCTAATTTTAAAGAGACAATTTATTGTACTTGAAATAATAACCAAGTAGATTTACTCAGAGGAGTAGCGTCATTTGGAGAGTGCAGATATGGTTGTGTTGTGGCTCCTTAATCTGGCTCCTAACATCTCATCAGTTTAGCAGTCTGGAAAATGGTGAGTTCTGTTCCGTCACGTGTCTTCTGTAAACAGCATCTACTGTTGATGTGTCACTAAACTCTGGTGATTTGAACCATCTAAGGTTTTCAGTGTGTTATTGGACAAAACAAACATGTGAATGGAAAATTTAACTCAATTACACCTAAGTGTAATTTTGAGATACTTGTAATCTACATTAATACATTATATTTTCCTTTGGACTTATTTTAATGTAGCTGCACTTCAGAGGTAAATATTGTAGTTTTCCTATAGATTTTTAGCAGCTGAAGAATTTTAAACCAAAATAAAAGTAACTCACAAATGCTGACGGTATTATTATGGATAAAGCAGTGGTGGTTAAATTGAGCATCACCTTTACCTGCTGCAACATTGATGATGTGATGTTTAACATATGTAGTGAATCATTACCTAAGATGTCAAAATTATTAAATCATATATCCATAAAGATATAAAAAGTGTACTGCATATAGCATTAAGCAAGACAACTCAGTTTTTCAAAACAGATTTTTTATTTTATTTTTAACACTTAATACAGATTAATTACCCATCTTCAGATATTATATGTTGGTATTTTGTGACTTGTTGGTCTTATAAATTTTTAAATGTCCAGAGACTAAAACACCTTTTTCAAGACATTGAACAAGAAAACCAAAGAGATAATTTACAGTGTGATAAATAAAAATACACACAATTATTTTACTTTAAAAGCTAGAATCTAATAATTTTTTGTTAATGTATTTGATGTATATGATATATACATATGTAAGCATGTACACACAAAATCCTGGAAACCATTAAATCCTCATGCATACTATAATGATAATGATACTTTAATGACACAATGTATGAATACACATAATATGCATATGGAAGAGTGCAGAGTTTGTTTTTAGAAAATTCTATTAAAATACATACACAAAATACAAATTCAGTAGATAATAAATTATATACAAACCTGTGAAACCATTTTAATTGTACAGTAAAGAGAAAGTAAACTTGATTAAAATACAATAATTTTTTGCTTTTGTGCAAAGTGTTTCTTTTTTTTTTTCTATTAACATGAACAATTACAATCTTTTAAAAAGTTTTAAAGATTTTGACAATTTTTTTTTAGCAAACAAAACAGCTATGCAGATAAGTCATTTTAATACTATACTGTACCAGGTTTAATGCATACCTAACATATTCTTCATGTTTTAATTAACATTTAGTATATGGAAACAACAAAACAAGCTGAAAGAACAGAATTGAACTATAATTTCTCCTTTGTATGATTTGATCTGATCCGTTTGCACAAACACAAAGATTGAAAACTCATGCTGAAGTGCACTTTTTGACGCGGTCTGTCACATATATCATCAAACCTGCCGATATACTTGCCAGTACACCACCTGCTGCACCTCCAAGTGCAGCTCCGGCCGCAGATGTCATCTCACCACCACCAACTAAATACCCAACCAAGCATCCGGTACCTGTTCCAAGTAAAGCAGACGTTTTTATTTGGAATACCTTTGCTTTTTTTTCTTCTTCTTCTTTTGGACTTTGTACCTGTTGTTGTGGTTGTTGTAAAGCTTTTTCAGCCTCCTTGAGCATTTCCATAGTGTAGTGACTTCTTCCTGTTATGTCAATCCTGCTATTGATTTTCTGCAGTAGATCAGTGACTTGTTCGGGACTCCCATGTTCATTGTCAAAAACGTGGTATTTCCATTGGCACTGAATGATCAAGTCTTGAAGCTTTGAGGATGTTCCAATGAATTGCTCAATGGTAGTTTTTTTCTTCTTTAGTTCTTCTCCGTAGGTGAATAAGACCATAGTGTAAGTCATTGTGTTTTTGCCAAAGGTACGCTGAATAATTTTCACTGTTTCTTGTTGTTCCTCTGTGAATTTATCATCCACACTCACCACCAGCAGGAACATGTGAGGACCAGGATAGGCAGATGAGATGGATTCTTTGATCTCTGTCACCACATCATCTTCACGTAGTTTAATGTTAAACAGCCCTGGAGTATCAACAACAACCACATTTTGCCCTCCAACATTCCCTGTTACTTTCTGACACTTTTCTGTTCGCTGAGGTGTATTAAATGCGTCATCGTTGCTCAGGATGGTGTTTCCTGAAGCGCTCTTTCCAGCCCCAGACCTCCCAAGCAGAACAATCCTCAGGTCTGGTTTGACTGGCTCAGATACATCTGTTGAAAATGATAGTAGTTATTAAGATTTTGAGTCTTTCAACTTGTGCATCCTTCACTCAGGCATTACAAATGTTTCAGGTGCAAGTATTGGTTAGATAGCTTGTTCCACCACTTAATTGAAGAGCTTTACTTGGCATCTTTTGCTGTGTGATACCAGATGCCATTTGCTGGCAGAGTACAGTGGGTGGATAGGACTGTAAATCTTAATTTGGGTTTTTGGGTAGGAAGATGGTGTTGAGTTGACCACATTGCAGGTGTGAAAGCTTTGGACCAGAAATCAGAGAGTCATGTGGTTTATAGCAGAATATACAGCTGATTATACTAGCTGTATAATCACCTATAAAGCAGATGGCTCTCTGATTTGTCAGACTGTTTGAAATCACTGAAGAACTGTTGCAACTGTAATTTGGACAGCTTGGGTTTGGAAGATTGTTATCTTTGAAATTTTGAAGAGGCTCAATTGGCAATGGAGGGTTCTAAACTTTAAAAAAATGTTTTTCAAGCCTCCTAATTTAAAAAAAAAATCTGCATTTTTAGGGTAATCCTTTAATACATAGCATATACCTGCTTATTTTATTGCTTTACACAATGAACTAAAGGTCAACAGACTGAACTAAGTGAGTAACAAACACATTGCACAACACAGGAGAGCCAGCTCTTCAAGACTAGTCTCAGCCACCATCTGATTCTGGCCACTCCTTTGAAAACAGCAGTGTTCAGATTACGGACAGGGAAGACCAGCATTTCAAAAATACCTATGACACCATTCATGAAACTCTGACAATTCAGTTTTCATCACTCCTGAGTCGTTCATACTCTTATGCTTGTGACTTTAACAACACACATGACAACTGATTGAAAAAACAACTCCCACATCCACTGAAGTGTCCCCAGCTTAACAACTCCACATAGTTTATATTCCTGGCTCTTCAAGTCACTTGTTCAGATCTGATGAGCCTTTCAGATGAGAGGTAAAACCTTTCGACAACTACTACAGAAGCCCTGTCACCACTGAGCAGCACCTCAGAGACAAAAAATTTGTCTTTTCTTTTAATGTCTATTGATCTTCACTAAAAGATAATATCTGAGAGCAGGAAATAGTTCTGTTTATTCTATTCACCTGTAGAACCAGCTGAGGAGATTAGTAGTATTAGTAAGCTTTACTAGTAAAGCTTATGCTGCTGTAGACTAAGGCTGCTGAGGGACCCTCCTGATGAACTGATCTCCTCCACTCCTCTGTTTCCTCTCCTCTCACTTTATTTATACGTCACCACTACGTGACTTTGTGTCTTTTTTCTTTTGTAGTTGTGTTTTTATCATCCAAAATCAACTGTGCCTTTCTGCAGGTACAGTGTCCTCAGCCTTCAAACTCTTTCTGTGACTATCCCTATTAAGCTCCCCAGCATTTTATTGTTGACTCTTGTTTCTTCTTTTTAATTTCTTTTCTCCACTGTCCACTCATTCCAACTATTTATGACAGAGAGCTGCCCACCCTGAGCCTGGTTCTGCTGGTAGTTTCTTCCAATAAAGGAATTTTTCCTTTTCACTGTTGCCTATGACTTGGGTTTATTATGTAAAATGTCTTAAGATTACTTGCAAATGGGCATTATATAAATAAAGATTAATTTTATTTTTTAAAAATTGAAATTGTTTCATAAATTCTGCCAAGGAAGGCTGCACTAAACATAAGCTCTCTGCTGCCTGTCTTATTCTCTATCCATTTCTACAAGAATTATCTACTGCAGGTTTGCACTGTAAAATTAGCATTTTCATTTGCTGGGTAAACCACAGATGTAAACTGTCTAGTCTTGATTGCTTTAAATGAAACATTTTAAAACAACATATAAAACAAAATGAACTCAAATTTTATAAAAGACAAATACATAAAATACCAGTTTTATGTAAAAAAAAACAAAAATGAATTAAATCTGGGTGTTGAAAGAATAAAAAAAATTATCTACATGAGTTCCAAAAATGTTATACAAAACCGAAATACTGTCTCTAAAATGCTACTGTATTTAGGTATATGAATAACAATCAAACATTCCACTGCAGAGATGCACCAACAATAACTTTCAGTATGTTATGAAAACTAAACATTCAACATGAATCAAGAAAAAGTGGTTAAGTTAATGGACTGTTTATGCACTGCTCCCTTACATTTTAAGAACTAATTACTGTTCCACATAGCAAGTCCAAATACTGAGGATTACTGTAGTACTTAGATAGAAATATACTTACTCAACTGTTCATTTTCTTCGGTCTTCATCATTGTTCCTCTCAGATGTCTTGTCAATGAGCTCCTCTCAGTTGTCTTGTCAATGTTGAATTAATGTTCTATTTTAATTCCATCACATCATTATATATTATAGGTAGCTGCTAGTTCCCACCCCTACAACACACATGACCTGTTCCTAGCTGAAAGCTGACCAGTCAGAAGTCAAAGGGTCTCCATAAAAGCCACAGAGTATGCAAATAGAATTGATGTCCCTGCAGGCCAAGTTGGATGACTTTCAACATTCAGCAAAACTGGGCATACAGTACAGGCTGCTGCTGGTGAACAACTGCTTCATGTATCTGTTGTGCCTTTTGCATTAATTTCTGCCCTGGATCCTAGGTAGCCACTGTGTTACATAAATAACAAGTACATCAAAAAAATTTATTACCGCATTGGTTGAAAAATGCTTGCATGAAAATAACATCAATAAGTACATCAAATCATGCCTCACAAAAAAAAGTGGAAGCTGTTTTGGTAAATGTTCATGGACACTGCATTAAAAATTAGGTCACTGGGAAAATAAAAGTATATCTCATATTATAAATCATAAAAGCTGGTGTAGAGAAACATTGAAAATACTGCCTTTGGAAAACTTAACTTTTACCTTATCTGAATAATAAGCAGGAATTTGATAAGATCTGGCAACCAGTAATACATGCCATCAATCACCATGGACTGAGCCTCATTTTGGCTACTGAAGGGACAAAGACTGTGAGACCAGCTATCAAGAGAATTGACGTGTGCTAAGTGAAGGCCAATATGTCCAGTTTATGTAGTTATGGGTCTGTGTAGCCTGGTTTGTGTTTTTTCTTTATTGTGTCTTCTAGTGCTTTGCATGGAAAATGATCAGTCTCTGAATAAAATGTTGACTTTGTCACAAGATACCTTCCATCTTGAGGAATTTGTGGGTTTGTCTGTCTAATGAACTTCCAAGCCTTTTGACAAGTTGATGTGTGTAAATCCCTCAAAAATCGCTTTCCCTTTTGGTATCTAGATATAGCATTGTAACCCTTGTCTGCCTTTTGTTTGTAGCAGTGAACAGTTCACAAGAGAACCTGACAGGATCTCCTCTAGGCAAGGTAATGTCTATGTGCAGAAGCTTGAGCTGAAGGAACTGAGGAGTGCTTCTCTTGGTTCTCAAATTCAGGAGCATGGTAAATGTAGATAGTCTGAAAAGGGTTAACAGCAGAGGATGTTAGTGCATACTTGACCCAGAATAGAATTTTGGACCAGGAAAAGGGGTCCAGGGTAGAGAGGAGACCAAACCCAGCCTTAAGATCATGATTGAATTCTAGTGACCCTTAGACAGAGGGTTGAATAAAGAAGACAAACATATCCCAAGCAACCTGCAGACTTCTTTACAGAATCTGACTGTAAACTGGAGTCACGGTCAGAGACAATGTCAAGAGGGAGTCCACGGATCCTGAGAACATGTAGTAGAAGAAGAGGGGCTGTCTGTTTGGCACAAGCCAATCAAAATTCTGGTTTGTGTACCACTGTGAGACTGGTAGTGAAACTGGAGAATGGAAATTCTTTAGATGATAAAAATGATTTTTAAATGGTGGCTACCAGAACCTCTGCAGGACTTGTCATGATCTGGCCTTGGCTGCATCTCGTCATATTTCACCAGCTTCACCTCCTGCACCAAAGTTTTATTTTGTAGCCACTCTCTCCTAGTTCCTGTCTATACTTATCCCAGCCACTTCACAGACATTGTCAGTCCTGATTATATTTACCTGTTCCCCTTCCTGTTTAGACCCAGCTTTTCCCACTGTTCCCTGCCAGATCCTTGTCACTTCTACCTGCTTATGCCCAGTATCAGATTCTGCCTGACTAAGTTTCAAGGACTGCTACCTATTATTTGATCTGAGATTTAGTCTGTGTCCTATGAACACAATTGTTGTTTGCAGGTAATCTCTCTTTAGTCCTTTGGGTACATGTGTGTGGCACATCCAAAATTGTTTGACCATTTTTGTGTTAATTCTTTTATTTTTTGTCATTTTGAAATTCACCTGGTACTTTTAAAGGGGTACTGATAATTAATGTAACACAGGGATTTTGTATTTGTTGTTTGTTAAAACACAAAGCATGAGCAGCACCTTAGGTAGGAACCTTGAGGAGCAGGAGCAGTTGCACCTTGGTTGTTTTTGGGGGATTCTTCCACCCATCCTCAGTTGCAGTCTGGAGGATGAACTGAGCGCTCTGTGTTGTCATTGCTGCTACACCTTACCTGTGTTTTCCAGGTTAGTATTTGGTTGAAAACAGCCAGAAACTACCTCTAAAGCTTTAATGTTACTTTTGGAGAGTTATGCCAAGTCTAAGACTTTCGGTCGAAACTCTAAAGGGTATTTTCAGACAGGTGTAGTAACTGAGCATTGTCTTGCAGGCAGATCGGTAGGAATGTAACATGCATTTTTCTTAGTTGCTTATTCACGCTCCTGGTCTTTCTTGTGTACACCTTTGTTCATTTCTAGTATTTGCCCATAGTTGCCTCCTGTAGTGTGTATTTCTGTTGCCTGGATCCCCTGCATGTTATGTTCTCTGCTAGTTTTCTTATATTTCTCTAAAGCTAAGCTAGCTTTACTAGCACCTTGTCAGCTTTTGCCTGTTTTTCCCTTGGGATGGACGATATTTATTTCTAACTTTATTTCGGAACCCAGAACTTTATTTCATATGCCTGTTCTAAAAACCTTAAACCTGAGGCAAAAGTGGAAGATTCTCAGGAATCAAACACTCCAGTGCCTGTATGTTCTGATACAGATAAGCTCAGCTCCTGGTTTCATTACACCTGCTGAACAGTATTAGGTGTTGTGACTCCACTTAAATCCAGGCAGCCTAAAATTAAATCTGAGTCCTGGCTAAATCACACAACCTCTGCTGCCAGATGTGAGTGCCAGAAAGCTGAGCGAAGGTGGAAGAAGGACAAGCTGCAAACGTCATTTCAAATTTTAAAGGACTGTTGGCATCTCAGTCCTAAAAGAGGCAAAAAGGGAACACCTGTCTAATATTATCCTGTCAAACTGTCACAAACCTCGTGACAGAACAGAACGTTTAACACTATAGATGTTTTTCTTAACGTCCCAAGGACTGTTTGCATGGAACCTTGCCTAGAGACATGTGAAAACTTTCTTAAGTTCTTTGTAAATAAGGTGAAGATGTTAGAGAGCTCATATCACCACCTGCTTCTGACCCGTCATTTTCTGGGTTTTGCCCTGTAACTTTTCACAAATTTGAACCAGTGACACTGTCATTGTTATATGAGACTGTTAAACGTCTGAAGCCCTCAGGTTCCCCGTTCTGATGCTGTCCCTCCTTGATTTTTTAAAGAGATTATCCATACTCTAGGACCTTCTGTTCTTGCTGTTATAAACAGCAGCCTCACCTTTGGTGTCTTTCCAAAAAACTGTAAACATGCTACTGTGCAGCCATTGATTAAAAAGCCAGGTCTGGATCCCGCTGTGTTGTCTAATTTTAGGCCACTGCCAAACTTCCCTTTCTCTCAAAAATATTTGAAAAAATTGTACATCTACAACTGAAGGATTTTCTAGAGGAAAACAACACTCATGAGGTTTTACAGTCTGGCTTTAAATCTCTTCACAGCACAGAGTCAGCACTGCTGAGAGTTTTTAATGACATACTTTTAGCTACAGATGCTGGGGACTATGTGGTCTTGGTACTACTGGATCTAACTGCTGCTTTTGACACAGTGGATCATGGTATTTTGACTTGATCTGTTACACTGCAATTTTAGGTTGCACTTGGCAGGGAGAAAATTTTTGTACAGATTGGTAATGTCCAGTCCTCTTCTGCTCCTCTCTTGCGTGGGGTCCCGCAAGGGTCAATTTTGGGGCCTCTGCTTTTTTCCCTGTATCTTCTTCCCCTTGGTTCTATTCTCAGAAAGCATAATTGTTCTTTTCACTGTTATGCTGATGACACCCAGATATATGTGCCAGTGAAATAGAAGGATGGTTATTCCTTAAGGTCCCTGATGAAGTGTCTTGAGGACGTAAGAGCCTGGATGGTTCTTAATTTTCTCAATTTTAATGAAAAGAAGACAGAGGTCATTGTCTTTTGTTCAAGCACCAGCAGTGGGTCCTCACTTGTAGACCTGGGCCTTTGACACAATCTGTTAAACCTACTGTCAAAAGTCTGGGTGTTAAGGTGGACAGTGGTTTTAGCTTGGACAGGCAGGTTAGTGCAGTGGTAAAATCCAGCTTCTTTCATTTAAGACAACTGGCAAGAGTTAAATCTGATTTGTCAAAAGAGCACTTTGAGACAGTAATCCGTGCTTTTGTCACAACTCCGCTGGATTACTGTAGCTATTTAATGTGTTTTGGTGTGTCTCACTCGTCCCTGTCCCGTCTTCAGCTGGTACAAAATGCTTCTTCACAGTTGTTAAACGGAACACAGAAGAGAGAACACATTATCCCGGTTTTAGCCTCGCTGCACTGGCTGCCTGTCCATCTTAGAGTTCATTTTAAAATTCTTTTACTTTTTTTTAAATCTTTAAATGGTCTTGCCCCACCCTACCTCTCTGAGCTGCTATGTGTGCCCTCCCCTTCCCGGTCGCGCAGGTCAGCTAATCAACTGCTTCTGTATGTCCCAAAGACACAACGGAAGCTCAGGGGAGATAAGGCATTTGCCATTGCAGGCCCTAAGTTGTGGAATGCACTGCCTTTGCAAGTTAGACACTGGCTATTTTTAAATCAAAGCTTAAAACACATTTTTTTTCTCCCTGGCTTTTGACATAGCATGAGATTTTGGCTTTATTATTTTATTGCATTTTGTTGCATTTTGATTGTTAAGCACTTTGGTAAGTCTTTGATGTTTCTATTCAATTGCTTTATAAATAAAGTTGATTTGACTTGACTTAACCCACCACCATGAAACAAAACACATAGTGTTGAGAGTCTTAGTTTCCCCAAACACAGCACTATCCCTCCCAGGTGGCCACCAACATTGTAACACCTCAGACTCCACTATTTACAGTGCCCTAATTTATGTTTTCATGCTTTTGCCACAGTCCAGCTGAGTTGCTAAATCATTTGTTTACATTAATGTTTAGATTCTTCAGTTCTATAGTGTCCTTTTAACTGCCTGCACTCACTCTTTTGTTAAGTAGCCTTGCCCTGGTTGATTTCCTTTGTTTTGTCTTTGTGTTCAGAGTCTTTGTTTCCCTAGCTCTGATTTGATTCCCTCGCATAACAGAGTTTGTATGGATATTCAGACTCCTCAGTTTTCTCTAGCCCTGGTTTATGTTTTCATGCTTTTGTCCATAGTCATAGCTTCATCATTTGGGTTCAACTTAAATCCCAATTTTTGATCCTTCAGTTAGTCACCTCCGCCTTTGTTCCCCTCACTTTCTGTTTCTATGTCTGCCTTAGATTTTTCATTTCCAGGTGATAGAACAAGTGGGCCTGAATTACTCGTCTCTTAATATCCTATCGAGTGACTCCTAGGCACAGAGATGGAGGAAGGATGAAATCAAGTTTGCAGGCCTGGAACATCGCAAGGTTGAAATTAATTCAAGGGAGCCTTGTCTTGTAATGCTTGGAGCCAGAAAGTTATGTGAGAGTTAGGTCTATTGGCAATTTTCAAGTAATCCAAATTCCTGTGGTTGGCAGGATCCAAGAAGGGATGTTCACCACATTCCATCTGGTGATGCCTCTCCTCCAAAGCCAGTTTGACAGTTAGCAGTTCTCAGTTATCAATATCACAACTACATTCAGTCAAATGATGAGAAAAGACAGATGTACCAGGCGATTCATAGAGCATTGGAAAAGGACAGCACCAACTCCAGAATCAGATGTGTCGACTTCAACAATAAACTGCAGCTCAGACCAGGAAATGTAAGAATGGGGCAGTGCTAAAGCAAGTCTTTAAGAGGCCAAAAGCTTTATCAACTTCCAGGGTCCAGGAGAATTTTCCTTTGCTATAGGTGAGTGAATGCAGAGGAGCACAAATGGAACTGTAACTCAGATGAATTGCCTGTAGAAGTCTTTGAAACCAAAAAAAAATTAAAAGCTGTTTTTGGTTAATTTTTAGGAGTTCACATTTCTGGACTGCCTCCACCTTGGCTGGGTCCATCTCAATGCTGCCTGCCGAAAGTCTGAATCCCAGGAAGGAGACAGTGGGTAATTATTTTGCAGGAGATGCCGCTTGGATAAGTATGAAGCTTCAAATAAGAAGATTTGTTTTTTAAAAAGTGAAGAGGAGCAGTAAAGATTTACATTTACATTTACATTTGGCAGATGCTTTTATCCAATGCAAAATTCAAGGCAAGCAAAAATCTAAGTCAAGGTGACAGCGTCAAAGCAAAGTACTATCAGAAGAAGTGTTTCCATTTCATGACATAAGAAAAAGCAGTAAATACGTTTTTTTAAGCACATAGAAAGATGTAGAAGATTTCTGTTTTCAGTAGTTTTTTAAGTATTGAAAGTGAGGTTGCTAAGTGTGCAGAGTTTGGCAGCTCATTCTACCAAAGTGGGATCACTCAGTTGAACAGTTTTCTTTGTCTTCTCAGTGGTGCTGGGACCACCAGACGTTGTTTGCTGGCCCAGCACAACGGACGGGAGGGATAATAGACCTGAATAATCGAGTTGAGGTAAGCTGGGGCTGTAGAGTTGACCACTCTGTAGGCAAGAGAAAGAGCTTTGAATGTAATCCTTGCAGCCACAGCTTCTCCACATTTTCAGTCTTGCCATGCTGCTCTCCGTTGCTCCTAATCAACCTAACACTGGTCACCTGTTGTCTCCCTGTTTAAACCCCACTCACCTGCTTCTCCCCGCTGGATCAACTTAATTCATTCCTCTATACACATCGTTCTTGTTGTAAGTCTCAATGACGTTTGATTCCCTTGTTGCCTTTTGTTTTTCAAGTTAAGTTACCAGTGAGAAGGTTTCTGTATTTTTGTAGACCTTTTGGTTTTTGAGATTTTGTTCCCAGGTTTGTATTTTTTGATGAATTTTGAATGCCCGGCAGATTTTGTCTTTTTCCTTTGGTTATTGTTTTTTCCGCGCCAACTGACAACACGAAGGTTTCTCCGCTTGTCCTTTTTTCGGCTAGCCACCTTTTGTTGATCCTTTGTTTCCTAATTTTTTACTTTGTACTTTTTGTTACCTTTTCTCCTGCGTCCTCCTGGCTGATCCTTCCCCTTCCTGAAATTGCCTCCTTCCCTCATCTACACCTTAAGCCAAATTAAGTTGCCTCAAGTCCATCATTTCTCTGCCTTCTCTTACCCTCTGCTTTTCTCCTAGGTGACTGCTCACCCCTCCGTTGTTCCCTTCGGCCCTGGCCAGTAGCACTCCACTTCCATAACCACAACTTTCAATAAACTTGGCTTTTTGTGTTTCTATTTCTGGGTCCTCCAGTCTCTTTTCTGGGTCCTCTAAAATATCTACTATAGTCATGAGACAGACGTTTAAAGAAAACCCAACAAATCCCCCTTGAGCAGCCATAGGCAACAGTGGAGAGGAAAAACTGCCTTTAACGGAAGAAACCTCCAGCAGAACCAGGCTCAGGGTGGGCGGCCATCTGCCTTGACCAGTTGGGTTGAGTGGAAAGTGGAGAGAGAAAAGAACAGAGTAACAAAAGCAACAACAAAACATTGGGCAGGTTGGTAGGACCAGTAACTGTGCACTGGAGGACACACAGCTCCAAAGTCGGGGACACCTGAAGACAGGGACAGAGAGAGGGAGAAGCACAACTATGGGAGAAAGAAGATGCCGAGTTAATGTCCTACAGTGGTGACATATAAATGTGGGCTGAGAGGAGGAAAGTTTGTCAGTGCATCAGCGGTTGCGCCCCCAGCAGTCTAAGTCTATAGCAGCATGACTATAACTAACTATAAGCTTTACCAAAGAGGAAGGCTTTGAGCCTAGTCTTAAAAGTACAGAGGGTGTCTGCTTCCCAAATCTGGACTGGGAGCTGGTTCCACAGGAGAGGAACTTGATAGCTAAAGGCTCTGCCTCCCAATCTACTTTTGGAAAGTCTGGGAACCACAAGAAGGCCTACATTTTGATACCGAAGTGGTCTATTAGGAAGATCTGGTACTAGGGGATCTTTTAGATATGATGGAGCTTGATTGTTTAGAGATTTATAGGTAAGAAGAAGGGTTTTAAAATCTATTCAACATGTAATGGGAAGCAATGGAGAGAAGCTATTGAAGGTGAAATATGATCTCTCTTACCAATCCCAGTCAGTAATCTTGCTGAAGCATTTGGATTAATTGAAGGCTTTTTAGAGAGTTACTGGGGCAGCCTGAAAGTAGAGAAATACAGTCGTCCAATCTACAAGTAACAAATGCATGGACCAGTTTTTCAGCATCGCTTTGAGAGAGGATGCGCCTAATTTTTGCAATGTTCCGTAGGTGGAAGAAGGCTGTTCTAGAGATTTGCTTTATGTGTGAGATAAATGACAAATCCTGGTCAAATATGACTCTGAGATTCCTTGCAGTACTACTGGGGGCCAGAGTTATGTCGTCTAAAGTAACGATATGGTTAGAAAACATGTTTCTTAGACTTTTGGGCACAAACACAATAACTTCAGTTTTATCTGAGTTTAGAAGAAGGAAATTAAATGTCATCCAGTCCCTTATGTCTTTTAAACATGCTTGTAGTTTGATTAATTTATTTGTTTCATCAGGTTTCATAGATAGATATAACTGGGTGTCACCAGCGTAGCAGTGAAAATTAATGAGGCTGTTCATGTTAATGATGAATCTTGCAAGCACACAAAAGTTAGTTATGGAGTTCCACAAGCTCTGTGTTAGGACCAATACTCTTTACTCTATATATGTCTCCCCTTGTCAACATTATTAGAAAACGCTAATTAAAGAATTAAAGGAACTGCACTAAATTGGTTTAAATCTTTTCTATCAGATATATTCCAATTTGTTTGTGTTAATGACGAATCTTCAACATACACAAAAGTTAGTTATGGAGTTCCACACGGCTCTGTGTTAGGACCAATACTCTTTACTCTATATATGTCTCCCCTTGGCAACATTATTAGAAAACACTGTAAATTTTCACTGCTACGCTGATGACACACAGTTATATCTATCTATGAAACCTGATGAAACAAATAAATTAATCAAACTACAAGCATGTTAAAGGCGAGAGATGGGAGATACGTTGAACAGATTTGGGTTTGTCTACAGAGATGATATATTGATTTTCTCCCGGTCTGAAACCGAGCACGTTATACATCTTCGCAAGGTATTACACCAGCTCTATAAGAACAATCTCTTTGTCAAAGCAGAGAAATGTGTTTTCCACTAAACGGCAAAGTCTCTGCCCCCCTAAACCAACTCACCTCTACTAAGAGAGTGTTCTCATGGAGTCCTGAGGCCAATAAGGCATTCCTCTGGCTAAAAGACTCGTTCTCCTCAGCTCCTATCCTGACTCTCCCTGATCCTGAGAGACAGACATAGTGGAGGTGGATGCCTCTGATGTAGGGGGAGCGGTGCTTTCCCAGATATCCGAGAATGATGACAGGATTCACCTCTGCGCATCTTCAATTTACTGAGATGGCAAAGAACTATGACATACGTAATCGTGAACTCCTAGCAGTTAAATTGACTTTGGAGGAGTGGAGACATTGGCTGGAGGCGGTTAAATTCGCTTTTGTTGTATTCACTGACCACAAGAACTTGGAGCACCTTAAAACAGCTAAGAGACTAAGCCCCCGACAAGCTCGTTCTTCCCTCTTCTTCAGTAGTTTCAGTTTTCCCTGTCTTATCATCCTGGTCACAAATATAGCAATGCACCCCAAAGAACCTTGGTTAATTCTTCCCCAATCTGTTCAGTTAGCACTTATGAGGCTTGAGATTGAAGAAGAGGTGACCCGAGCCCAAGCCACCACGCCAGTTCCTCCTTCCTGTCCCTTCGGTCCTCTATTCGTACCTCAGGAACTTAGGTCTAAGGTGCTGCATTGTTGTCATGCTTTGCGTATGTTCTCTCACCCTGGCACCAGTCCAAGTCCGGTCACCGTCCCCCTGCGGGACTCTTTCATCCTCTGCCCATCCCAAAACGTCCATGGTCTCATTGCAGTAGATTTTGTCAACAGTCTTCCTCCGTCCCAGAGTAACAGTGATACTCACCGTCATTGACAGGTTTTCAAAAATGGTCCATTTCATTCCCCTTTCAGCCCTACCTTCTGCCAACCAAACTGCTGACGCTTTAATCACACAGGTGTTCCGATTGCACGGCCTCCCTTGCGACTTTGTTTCCAACAGTGGACCCCAGTTTGGGTCTAGGTTTTGGAAGGAGGTATTCAGGTTGCTCGATGTCATGTTCAGTCTCTCCTCTGGCTTCCATCCACAATCTAATGGTCAGACTGAGAGACTGAATCAGGATCTGGAGCATTTTATGCTCTCGGGGACATTCCTCCTGGTCACGGAATTCAATCTGGGTTGAGTAAGCCCATAACTCCTTGCCTTCCTCCACAACAGGGCTCACTCCATTCCAGGTGGTCTATGGGTATCAACCCCCATTGTTCAAGTCTGGGGAGAGGGTCTCCTCTGTTCCCTCAGCAAATGCTTCTGTTTGGCGCTGTCAGCAGCCCTGGGGGAAGGCACGTGCTGCTCTGTCCAGGACCTCTGTGGCTATGAAGAAGACTGCTGATAGACATCGTAGCCGCGCTCCTCAGGATAGGGTGGGTCAGTGAGTAAGGCTCTCCATGGGGGATCTTTCCCTCCACGTGGAAATCCGGAAACTGGCTTCCCAGTTTGTTGGTCCTTTTCCCATCTCCAGAATCATCAACTCTGTGGCGGTGCGATTACGACTTCCCAGATCACTCAGGTTCCATTCTACTTTTCATGTTTTTCGCATTAAACCTGTTTTGTCTACTGCTCTAGTGCTCTTTGTTCCTTGTTTGTGTTTTATTTTTTCCCTGCAAACTGCAGCCGGTTTTTGATTTCCTGCCAGTGTCTCTCCCTTCACCTGACGGATCACTCTTACCCACGCAGATTTTATTCCTCAAACTTCCACGGTCCTACTCCCACACCTGAATTGGTGCTCAGACGGAGGGAGGATGAGGATATAGTG
Organism: Channa striata; assembly: GCA_033026295.1. Taxonomy (NCBI): domain Eukaryota; kingdom Metazoa; phylum Chordata; class Actinopteri; order Anabantiformes; family Channidae; genus Channa; species Channa striata. The sequence continues at coordinate 6,069,177 of CM065180.1, read as the reverse complement.
CAAGAAGCAGGAGATGAATACATGCACACACAGAGGAAGCTGCATTTTTGTTGATAAGAAGTTTTCTCAATAATAATTTCACAATAAATGTTTTAACTCTTCTGCATTAACCTGCTTTTAAAGAAGACCATCAGTGTTGGGGAACATTACCAAGTAATTAATTAGTTACTTTAAAGCGCTAAAAAGTACTTCTCCGTTGCCAAAAGTGAAAATGTCTTTGTGATTCCTCGTGCATGTTGTTTTAGTCAAGATCTTTATAATTATTTGACCATCATAACACAGTCAAGTCTGGTCCTGACACTTTGCCCCAGTTACACTCCTCTATTGTACATCCTTATATTTAAAAACTGTATAAGTGTCAGCCCAGTACAGAGGCCTAAATCACATACCTGAACACAAACACATACGTCACTTTCTAATTATTGTTACAGGCTTTTTGAACGCGTACATGAATAACTTCAAATAAAGTGCATGCGCTTTATGTATTAGTCCAGCATGCAGCCAGTGCTGAGAGAAACAGAAAATTCACAGCAGATACTGTTATGTTGACAAATAGTCCAGAAATTGGTAGCTTGAAAGTAACGGACTACAATCCAAGTACATCATGGCATTAATGTCCCAGCCATTCATTCAGTTTCTTCCTCCCCATCAGCCTTCGATGGCCTTAAGCAGTGAATTATGGCCTCTGCAGCTGGTGCAGATTTAGTTCCATGCCACTACACTTCAATGGATTTAATAACCATTTTTCACTGGCCTGCGATGGCCACAGCATATTCAGCATAGTCACCTGTTCCAAATCTGTTCCAAACAGGGGAATATGATGAATATGCTGACAGAAAACGGGTTTCCAATGTTTTGCACATATTCCATTAACTTTACTTAGCATTTTCTACAACCTACGAACATTTATAGAAATTGGGTGTATAAATTACACTACTGAGTAACAGTTGTATCAATTGGCTTTTATTTAAATCATGTATTTGACTCAAGAATGAAGCAGTAATGCTAATAATAAAAAATAGTGTAACAAAAACTTCCCTGTAATAATCAACTTGACTTAACAAAATTATTTACATGTTTCAAAAGAAAATGTAGTGACCACTCTGATGGTGCTAGACTCATCCTGAGCGAAGTATTCTTTAACTGCAGATGTTTGCTGTGCAGAAATGCAGTTTGATGAACACAGACAATTTAAAAAACAATACTGTGCACAATAATAATAATGCAAAAAAGCTAAGCAATACAAGAAGGCGCTTATTTATTGACAATAATGATTAGTTCACTGATTTTATAGATTTTCCTTCTAACATAAGCACAAATTTTAATACAGTCAATTCAAAACCCCACACCAGGTTGTATAATTTTAAATTACACACATAAGATTTTGCATTAAGGAGAAAAGACAGGACCCCCAAGGAGAGAGTACAACGCATATCTCATAATAGTCATATTTAAAAAAACCATAATGTCCTGTTTCCCACAAGCCACTGGTTACATTTTTCCGATTTAAGTAACAAAACCTTCTTTTATTCTCTCACTTTAGCCCAGTGCCTTAAATTAACAGGACCATGAAAACTTTCAGTATTTAGGGAAAAATTGAATTTTTTCACACTAAATTTACACCCTCATACCAATATGAATTGTTCATCTGATTAAGAACTTTTTGAATTCGTCATTGCAGACCACTTACTTTATGCAACATTTTTCAACTCTGTTACTCACTGTTTCAACCAGTTTTTGAACTATCATACTCTGTTCCTTACCCATAACTGCAGCTAGTATGAAATTAACAATTATGGCCAGCTGTTCTGGTTCTGAACTGTCAGTCACAGCTGCCTGTTGCTCAGGTTGGAGTTTTATTTTTTGCATAAACTCCTCTCTGACTTCCTGTGCCTTCTCAAACATTTCATTGCTGTAATATCCCCCTTTATTTTTTTCCACCATGTTGTTGATCATCTGCACTAGCTCTGAAATTTGATCAGGCTTCCTGCCTGTGGTGGTGTCAAGGTTAAGACAAATGTGTCCCCCAGAAAAATTTGTGTTTTCCTCTAATTCTGCAATGAATGCCTTAATCTGTTTATCTTTTTCAGTTTTACAGTTGATCAAGGCCAAAGTGTATTTGCTGTAGTCTTTGCCAAAAATTGTCTCCATGTCTTCAAACGTCTTGATATCTTCTTTTGTAAAAAGCTTTGGCCTCAGCACATACAGGAACACATGAGGACCAGGAGTAGCAAATGTGGTGCATCTGATGATCTCTTCCACCACCTCATCCTTTCTTTTCTCTGTGTCGAACAGACCTGGAGTATCAATAACAGCCAGTGTTTGATCACCAAACTGTCCTGTCTCCATCTTGCACTCGTGTGTCTGTGAGGACGCAGACAGTGATGGTGGCTCATCTTTACCCATGAGGGTGTTCATGGCTGAAGTTTTCCCAACTCCAGTCTTTCCAAGGAGCACAATCCTGAGTGCTGCTAGAGAATTTCATACAGACATTAGGTTATTTTATAGATGCATTCATTTTAAAAACTAAAAAGACATTTTCAAAATCTCATTAAGTCCAGTCAAACTCTGGTTTGTTTTTGCACAACTTTTCATGATGTATTGTGGTTCACTAGAATTTTTCAGTAAGTAAAAGAAAACTCAACCGAATAGAAAATGGATCAAGGCAAACTGGTCCACGGATTCAGAACAAATGCACTACAGTTTTAAAAATACCCATTTCTTTAAAAATTCATATTATAGATTTAGCTATGTGTATACCAGCAGTTTTTGTTATGGTACTTTGAATAAGTTTTAACTTACTAATAACTTTTTAGAATACTTTTATAGAATTTTATGAATTCAAATAAGTATGTATATTTATAGGGATTCTAACTGTGCGTAATTTTCCCCTCAGTCCTTCAGAGTGAGCTGACAGGAGCACAACAAACAAGCAAAAAAAAAGAAGCTCAAAATCAGTTGAATTTAGGCCCTGTCCCTATTTAGTCTTCCCAGGTAAGAAATGTTAATTCTGACAGTAGAGGGTCTAGGCTCTAATGGCTCTCAGCCATATCTCTGACTATTACATCCAGAGCACTCACAGTATGTAGCCACAAGGCAAGGTCTGGCAAAGTCGTTACTCCCTTAGCTCTTTTTTTTTATTTGTGGCCAGATTTGGAGATCAGAGTGTAACTGCTTTACTATACTTCTCCATGGAAACCATCTAGGAATGTCTCCCAAACAACAGATTAATAATGGCACTACCCCAAGTGGATTTTTAATTTTACTGCTGGCAAAAAGGTTCATAACAAACATGGTAAATCGCCAGGTGAAATCTAAAGAATTACCAAATTTTACCCACATAAGGGAACAATGTGGTCAGATTCTGTGTTTTGTTGTGAGCAATCCCATTTTGCCCTGACAGGGACATTACTGTGGATGTAGACTTTCAGTATTTTAGATGTGCAACATTTTTGTATGCTGATGATAAAGCTATTTCTATGCCCTGTTAAACAGACCCATGTTTAAATATTTTGGTTAGTCTTACTCGATTTCTTTTCTGAATAGGGTCTCTGTAATTGCGTAGGGCTAAAAAAATTGTATTTAAAACAAATGATAAAGGAAAGAAACCTAGATTTTTGCTACAGTTGGGTTTCATGTCAACCGAACTACTTCTACTCATTTTTGATGAAACTGCAAGAGAATCTTTTTCACCTTAAAATGTATTTAAAGAGTTAAAATTATTTAGAGCCAGGATGTGTTTAGTATTGGTTTAGTAGTCTAATAGATGCCAATGAATACTAATAACAAGAAGCACAAAATACTGAATAAAGTCTTTCTGAAACATCAGTTAATCATACATCATAAACTGGCAGTTTGGCTGTTTTTTTATTCTGCTTTGCCCTATTTAAAAGGCAAAATGTGAACCATGATTTGTGAAATGGTGTAAAAGTTGTGTTTATGTGTTTTTTTTACTGAAAAAAATAGTTCAATATGCAGAACTGAGTCAATATAATCACACATATTTAGTTTGTATAAATAATTAAGATTTAATTCTTAACTAATAAAAGCTGACAAGAGACAATGCAATGATGATGTTGGAATCATCATATGCTGCACTAAATGTTATTTATGGTATATGTGTCTGAAAAGCTTCTTTGCAGTATTTTAAATGTAACACAGTGAAACTCCTAAGCCAGAAATTAAAGCCTGTGATTGAATATGTTGACTAGACAAACAAATGCTCTTTGATATACATACATGTTTTGCAAATGTAACTGAATACACAAGTATAGTTTGAAAAGATCTAAATAAACTGTATAACTTGAAGAAATATAAACATTAATGTTGTTATAAAGTGAAGTCTAATACAACAAACAAGTCTTTAAAAACAATGACAATATTAGTTTAGCAGCTCACTAAAAGATTAAAAGTGATGCTTGAGAGAAAATGTCTTCAACATGATTTGTATAAATAGTGAAAACAGTAGTAGTGCTAGTTTATCAAACCTTAATCTGAGTAACATAAATACATATATAATATACTTACAAGTCTGTTTGCTGCTCATCTTTGTCTTGTAAAAGACCTGAGATATGATCTCATGTATTGTAGCTGCTGGTGCAATGTTGTTGAAGACTTCAATCCATCTTTATATTAGAAAGTCTTTGCAGTTCCCTCCCCTTCATCACATGTCATCTGTGACCTCATTTCAACCAATCAGTTACAGATCAGGCACCAAAATGTAGCTGTGCAAGCAGCAAATTACAGGCCAAGCAAAAGTGCATGAAACAAAGATTTGTGTTGTTTGATTCATTTTAGCTTGGGTTTAACCACTATTTTTATAATGGTGGGATTGTCTTTATGGTCAATAACCCAAATGTGAAATGCAGCCAAAACACTAAATATTAAATACAGATTTCTAAATAACTAAACAGCAAATGCAGATTATTTTTTATAAAGGTTACAAACCAGGTTACATTTTATATTAACAAAATTAGGATGTGTTGACAATGTTAACCCTCTGAAGTCCAGGGTATATCTGGTCATCTTTAAATGATTTTGATTTTATCTTTATATTTCAAAACCTGTAATAACATAAATAAACTTTCTTCCTCCTGATGTCAGGGGGACTTTGTGTTCCAGCACCATAAAAAAAGGCAAGAATATTTGAGCCGAAGCATCTCTCTTAGACTGTTTTTTATCCACACATCTCGCTGAGTTAACTTCAACAACTACTTCTTTTAAATTAACAACATGTATCTTAGACCCTGTCCTAACCAAATTGGTAATGATGTTTTACCTTTAATAGACATGTTCATATTAGATCTATTTTTAGAAACTGGTTATGTGCCACAAGCCAATAAAGTTGCTGTAATCAAACCTCTACTTAAAAAACCTTGTCTTGATCCAGGTGATTTAGCTAATTACAGACCAATATCCAATCTCCTGTTTAATAATTTAAAAAGAAGTTGCAATTATTTAAGTAAACCAAATATATGACCGGTACAGGAATAACTTGTCTGAAATTTTTCAGTCAGGATTTAGAGTTCATCATAGCACAGAAACAGCACTGGTAAACCTAACTAATGACCTTGTCTTGATCTTCTCTTGGCATCAGATAATGGACTTGTGCCTATACTTGTCTTACTAGATCTTAGTGCTGCATTTGACACCACTGACTACAACATTTTATTGCAAAGACTAGAACATGGAATTGTGATTAAAGGAACTGCACTGCGTTGGTTTAAAACTTATCTGTCAGACAGATTTAAATTTGTTCATGTTAATGATGAATATTCTACATGCACAAAAGTTCCACAAAGCTATGTGTTAGGACCAATTCATTACTTTGTGTATATGTCCCCTTTAGGAAACATATTAAAAAACACTCTAAATTTCCATTGCTACCCCAGATGATACTAATCAATGTAACAAACTACAAACATGTCTAAAACACATAAAGGCCTGGGTGTACTACAATTTCCTTCTTCTGAACTCAGGTTAAACTAAAGTTATTGTGTTTGGGGCTAAAAATCTCAGAATCATCTTGTCCAACCACATTGTTACCAGAGTTATGTCTAAACATAACCAGTACTACTGCAAGGAGTCTTGGAGTAATTTTTGAACAGGATTTGCCATTAACCTCACACATAACACAAATCTCTACAGCTAATGTAATCAGGGAGACAGGTAGGAGGGTACTCAGTGGGTCAATTGGAAAGAGGAAAGTGAACAAAGAGGTGGTGGAAGGAGGAAGTTCAGAAGTGTAAACGGCGAAAGAGGTTAGCTAAGAAGATGTGGGACACTAAGAGGACTGAAGAAAATAGACAAGAGTACAGAGAGATGCAGTGTCAGGTGAAGGTAGAGGTGGCAAAGGCCAAACAATGAGCATATGAGGACTTGTATGACAGGTTGGACATTAAGGAGGGAGAGGCAGAGAGATACAGATGGGAAGGATGTGCAGCAGGTTATTGGTGATTAGAGATAGGGACGGAAATGTATTGAGGTGCCAGGTGTGTGATCTGATTATTGAACGAGAACCTTGAAAAGTTGATGAATGAGGAAAAAGAAAGAGAACGAAGATTAGAAGAGGTGACTGGTGGATCAAGAAGTAGCAAAGATTAGTAAGAGTGAAGTGGGGGGTGAAGAAGATGAAGAGTGGAAAGGCAGTTGGAGGTACGGAAGTGTCTAGTAGAGGTAGTAGTAAAGTTTTTGACTAGTTTGTTCAACAAGATCTTGGAGAGTGAGGGGATGCCTGAGGAAAGGAGAAGAATTGAACTGGTGCTGATTTTAAGAAAAAGGGAGACATGCAGAGCTTAGGAAGCTAATAAAGAAGATGATGCAAACAATGAAGATGTGGGAAAGAGTAGAGGAAGTTAGGCTAAGGGCAGAGGTGACTGTTTGTGAGCAGCAATATGGTTTTATGCCAAGAACAAGTAAAACAGATGCAGTGTTTGCTGAGAGGATGCTGATGGACAAGTACAGAGAAGGTCACATTGTGTCTTCAGAGAAAGTGTACAATAGGGTGCAGAGAGAGGCGCTGTGGTATTGTATGAGGAAATCAGAGCAACCAAGACTGGAAAAGAGGTGAAGAGTCGTGTGCAAGCTATGGAACTGGTGGAAAATAGTGTCAGGATCAGGAATGTGGACGTGAGAGGGACAGCTCATGTTAGATGTGTTGGATATAGTCAGAGAGGCCAAATTGAGGTGGTTTGGACATGTTCAGAGGAGAGAATGTGAATATATCAGTAGAAGCATCCTGAGGTTGGAGCTGCCAGGCAGGAGGTCTACAGGAAGACAAAAGAGGAGGTTTATGGATGTAGGGAGAGAGCACATGATGGTAGTTGGTGTGGGAGAAGAGGACACAGAAGAATGGGATAGATGGAGGCGGGTGGTTTGCTGTGGTGACCACTAAAAGGGAGCAACCATAAGGAAAAGAAGAAGAGGATGACCTACAAAGCTCAGTATTTTTTTGTTATATTTGCCTTTATTTGATAGCTGACAGCGTTAACTGTTCGCGTATGTCGGCACCGTCATGTGTTATTTGCTCTGCGTTTCTGTTGCTATGATTGTTGCTTACTATGAGTGAGTAATTTCTCATTGAGAAAAGAGCTATGTATTGCTTACACGTTGCTCTTTCAGCAAATCCGCAAGACCAGTCAGGTCCATAAATATTGGGACATCGAAACAATTCCAACATTTTTGGCTCTATACACCACCACAATGGATTTGAAATGAAACGAACAAGTTGTGCTTTAACTGCAGACTGTCAGCTTTAATTTGAGGGTATTTACATCCAAATCAGGTGAACGGTGTAGGAATTACAATACTTTGCATATGTGCCTCCCACTTGTTAAGGGACCAAAAAAGTAATGAGAGAGAATAATAATCATAAATCAAAGTTTCACTTTTTAATACTTGGTTGCAAATCCTTTGCAGTCAATTACAGCCTGAAGTGTGGAACGCATAGACATCACCAGACGCTGGGTTTCATCCCTGGTGATGCTCTGCCAGGCCTGCAATGCAACGGTCTTTAGTTCCTGCTTGTTCTTGGGCCATTTTCCCTTCAGTTTTGTCTTCAGCAAGTGAAACGCATGCTCAATCGGATTCAGGTCAGGTGATTGACTTGGCCATTGCATAACATTCCACTTCTTTCCCTTAAGAAACTCTTTGGTTGATTTTGCATTATGCTTTGGGTCATTGTCCATCTGCACTGTGAAGTGCCGTCCAATGAGTGCTGAAGCATTTGGCTGAATATGAGCAGATAATATTGCCCGAAACACTTCTGAATTTATCCTGCTGCTTTTGTCAGCAGTCACATCATCAATATATAAAAGAGAACCAGTTCCATTAGCAGCCATACATGCCCATGCCATGACACTACCACCACCATGCTTCACTGATGAGGTGGTATGCTTAGGATGAGCAGTTCCTTTCCTTCTCCATACTCTTCTCTTTCCATCACTCTGGTACAAGTTGATCTTGGTCTCATCTGTCCATAGGATGTTGTGGAGACTGTGAAGACTGTTTTAGATGTCGTTTGGCAAACTCTAATCTGGCCATCCTGTTTTTGAGGCTCACTAATGTCTTACATCTTGTGGTAAACCCTCTGTATTCACTCTGGTGAAGTCTTCTCTTGATTGTTGACTTTGACACACATACACCTACCTCCTGGAGAGTGTTCTTCATCTGACCAACTCTTCTGAAGGGTGTTTTCTTCACCAGGGACAGAATTCTTCGGTCATGCTCCACAGCTGTTTTCCGTGGTCTTCCGGGTCGTTTAGCGTTGCTGAGCTCACCGGTGCCTTCCTCCTTTTTAAGAATGTTCCAAACAATCATTTTAGCCACGCATAATATTTTTGCTATCTCTCTGATGGTTTCCTTTTGTTTTTTCAGCCTAATGACGGCTTCCTTCGCTGATAATGACAGCTCTTTGGATCTCATCTTGACAGTTGACAGCAACAGATTCCAAATGGATACAGCACACTTCAAATGAACTCTGGACCTTTTATCTGCTCATTGTAATTTGGATAATGAGGGAATAACACATATCTGGCCATGGAACAGCTGAGAAGCCAATTGGCCCATTACTTTTGGTCCCTTAACAAGTTGGAGGCACATATGCAAACTGTTGTAATTCCTACACCGTTCACCTGATTAAGTAAATACCCTCAAATTAAAGCTGACATTCTGCAGGTAAAGCATACCTTGTTCATTTCATCTCAAATCCATTGTGGTGGTGTATAGAGCCAAAAATGTTGGAATTGTGTCGATGTCCCAATATTTATGGACCTGACTGTATGTCAGTGTCAAAGGGATCAAAGAACAAGAGAAAATTCACAAGAGCAGGAGATAATTTGTTTTATATTATCACATGTGTAGCAGCGGTCTTTACGGTTATTATTTCTATTTTAACATTTTTGGTTTTGAAATATAATGCCAAAAAAGCCTAAAAGATTTTAAGCAGCAAAATTGCGGTGGCAGAACCTGAGAGACTCCAACCCTGTGACATCAAGTGAGCAAATGGACAAACAGACAATCTCTCTGATAATTTCTCACACAAGATTTCCTGTAAACTGTCAAAACTTAATAAGGAATGAAGGAGAAAATTTCAAAGGAAATTATTGGGCAAAGGAGATTAAAACACCACAAAGACAACAAAATTAACTCAGGTCAGATGGTTCTTATCATCAGTTGGACGGAGTCCATGGACAATTTAAAAAAATGTAAGTTGAATGGATGAATAGATGTCTATATGTTTAATAATTATATATGTCTAATAATACTGTCTTTTAACCTTTTTCTAATATTTCATTTCAGAACCTGTTCTGAGCTTGTAAAGAAGGAAGAAATCCTGCTACACCCGGCCTCTCTACTAAGCCCATTAAACAGCTGCACAGAAATTTATTTTTTTCAAATCAAATAATAAATAATACTTTCAGCTAATACGAAAGTTCATTCATCAAAAAAAAACAAAATTGTTAAGTCTGATGGTAAAAGAGAGCAGTTACAACTAAAAGTGTATTCTGATTATTATGTTGGGATTTAATTTGTATTTGACCTTGACATTTTATTGTAAGGAGTATCAAAATCAAACCTAAACCAAACAGCCTTACCCTAGAACCACTGTTCTTTCATAACAACAAGTAAAAAAACTAGTCAAATTGTATTCATGGCCATCTAGCACCTGAGTGAATCAAGTTGGATGAATATGTGAGATGAGCTCTTTGTGGCGTTATGTTAGTGTACTGCAAGTGTGCTGTGCTAATTAAACTGTAATATATGGTTGTACACTTTAAAAATACAACGATAAATGTCACAAGAAAATAGAAAGTTTATAGAAAGTCAGACGTGTACTGGTCATATTTTTCTATAAAAACTGTGTAAAATAATGTGTTGTAATACTAAAAAAACATAGCAGTGAATTGTAATACAAATTCTGACTAAAATGGGACTACCCAGTATCCTACTTGTTTTCTCTCAACAGGAAGTCATAACCTCAAGTAATACAGCAAACGCACCAGAAATCATTGAGTCCACAAAGCCTGGAATCCTAAATTTCAACATGGATCATGTCTGTGAGATAAAGGACGCTTGACAAAGAATTATAAAAGGCCCAGTCAAATAAATGTACAGCTTTCTGGGAACAGAATCCCCCACATCAAAGGAATGTCACATAATTGCTTTGAAGTCTTTGTTCGTGTCATCAATGACGTCATTGTTGTTTAAAAGTTTAAGTATGCAAACCTCAAACTGTGTAAGAGATATAAAAAAGGCATATATAAGCACACATGTATAAGCTGTAATAATAATTTATTAAATTGAAATATCAACATAATGCTCAAGAACCTGCATTAAACCGCAAGACACAACATGGTCATCCACCGTCAGCTATGTGGCACCTCTTTATTTATTGTAGACTAAACACATGGCAAAATTTTTGGATGAAAAATAGCACCAGACTCAAAGATGAATGACTTTCAGCTTGTCCCTTCGCGGGTCGGCACAGCAGAATGTGTTTCGCACAATGATTTGGCATGTGTGCCCTTCCTGCTGCCAGCCTGCCATTTTATCCAGGCTCAGGAGCAGCACTAATGTGGCCCTGGGTGGCTGGATGGGGCCACACTTGGTGGGGTGGGGTCTGAACCTGATGCCTTCTGTGTTCTAACCCAATGCTCTTCCAGTGATTGTGTGTCACAGAAAACCATCAAAAATATGCCTAAGCTACTTTTCATAAATTTAATGCCTAAAACTCTCAGAAGTGAAAACAAATTGCACATTTCATATTAGCACAGTAGTGACATTATATTTACATAAGTATTGAAACCAAAATATCGTCCAGCAGGTATCTAGGTATCAATACCAGATAATCAATATGCTCATCTTTAGGTTAATATAGTCTGTATTTATATATAAATATAACCAGGCAATGAGGAAAAAAAAGTAGAATTTGGGAATCTGGGTTTCTTTGTCTGTCTCACACAGCAGTTAACCAACTAGGGTGAGTTTCCACTGGCAATGATTGACAGCTGTCACCTGAAAGGGTCTACTACTACTGCTAAAACTGTGGTTTATAAATGGGTCATGGGTATCTATTTTATGGACATCATATAAATTTTAACCGTGTTTAGATTAAAGTACATTCAGCAAGATATATGGGCACAAAGCAGTCTAAAAGGGACTGAGGACTTACTGATGATTCTAATTCTGTTGTATTTGTGGGGAGGGTCTGGTGACATTTTTAATGCATTTAACGCAAAATATGAATATACTAGTTTGCTGTGCACACTTGGTGCAGGTTATTGGTGATTAGAGATAGGTACTCTTGGTACTTGAATGGCCAGAGCTCTACCTATAAATGTGAACCTCATTATTCCTCTGTAGGTATTGTGAGATTCGTCTAATAATTGTTATGCTTCATGCTGATATATAATGTCAACGGTACCACTCACAGTACTACACACATTTCCTGGAATAATTTACGAGACGTTTTGTCTGTTGGTCTGAACATGGTGCTGGGCTATAAGTGTAACATTAAGCTGGAAAAGCATTTTAACATTTTAAGCGTTTTAAGACAGGTGAGGAACTCAGGTGGAGGATTTTATTTCACGGAGTTAGCACGTCACTTATTAGCATCAGCGACATCTCTGGTTAGCTTTGTAAGCATGTAACTGCAGGTTTTTCAGATGACACAATTAGTAGTTAGCCTACTAAAGTATTCACTTCAATCTAGCCACAGGGGTTCCAAGCCAGTGACCTCTGTGCCGGTCATAAAGCCCAGATAAATAGAGAGGGTTGCGTCAGGAAGGGCATCCGGCGTAAAACTTTCCAAGAACAACCATGTGAATCATTCATAGCAATTTCATACCGGATCGGTCGAGGCCCGGGTTAACAACGACCACCACCGGTGCTGTTAACCTACAGGGTACTGGTGGAGGGTACAAGAGTGGAGGTAGGAGTACACAGGTGGACTACATTCTATGTAAACAAGGTCATTTGAGAGAGTTTAATGACTGTAAAGTGGTGGTAGGAGAGAGTGTAGCCAGACAGCACCGCATGATGGTGTGTAAGATGACTCTGGTGGTCAGGAAGAGGAAGATAGGAAAGATAGAAAAGAAGACCAAGAATGAAGAAACTTGTGAGGAATTCAGGCAGAAGGTGAGACAGGCTTTGTGTGGTCAGGAAGAGCTTCCAGATGACTGGGAAACTACAGCAGAGGTAATCAGGGAAACAGGTAGGAAGGTGCTTGGTGCGTCATCTTGAAGTAGGAAAGAAGATAAAGACACTTGGTGGTGGAATGAGGAAGTACAGGACTGCATTCAGAGGAAGAGGTTAGCTAAAAGGAAGTGGGATGTAGAAAGGACTGAGGAAAGTAGACAGGAGTTCAAGGAAGTGCAGCGCAGAGTGAAGAGGGAGGTGGCAAAGGCCAAACAGAAAGCTTACGATGAGCTGTATGACAGGTTAGAAACGAAGGAAGGAGAGAAGGATTTGTACAGGATAGCCAGACAGAGAGATAGAGATGGGAAAGATGTGCAACAGATAAGGGTGATTAAAGACAGAGATGGAAAGGTGCTAACAAGCCAGGAGAGTGTGCAGAGAAGATGGAAGGAGTATTTTGAGGAGCTGATGAATGAGGAAACTGACAGGGAAATAAGGGAGGAAGATGTGGATGTTGTGGAGCAGGAAATAGCAGAGATTAGAAAAGATGAGGTGAGGAAGGCTCTGAAAAGGATGAAGAACGGAAAGGCTGTTGGTCCTGATGACGTACCTGTGGAGGTGTGGAAGTGTCTAGGAGAGACAGCAGTGAAGTTTCTGACAGGTCTGTTTAACAGGATTTTAGAGAGTGAGAAGATGCCTGAGGAATGGAGGAGAAGCGTTCTGGTGTCGATCTTTAAGAACAAGGGTGACACGCAGAACTGTAGCAACTACAGAGGGATAAAACTGATGAGCCACACAATGAAGCTGTGGGAAAGAGTAGTGGAAGCCAGGCTTAGGAAGGAGGTGGAGATCTGTGAGCAGCAGTATGGTTTCATGCCCCGTAAGAGCACCACTGATGCCATTTTCACTTTGAGATTGTTGATGGAAAAGTACAGAGATGGTCAGAAGGAGCTGCATTGTGTCTTTGTGGATTTAGAGAAGGCGTATGACAGGGTGCCGAGGGAGGAGCTGTGGTACTGTATGAGGATGTCGGGAGTGGCAGAGAAGTACGTCAGAGTAGTTCAGGACATGTGCCATAGGTCAGACAGAGGAGTTCAAGGTGGAGGTGGGACTACACCAAGGATCGGCTTTGAGTCCCTTCTTGTTTGCTATGCTGATGGACAGGTTGACAGATGAAGGCAGACAGAAATCTCCCTGGACAATGATGTTTGCAGATGACATTGTGATTTGCAGTGAGAGTAGAGAGCAGGTGGAGGAACAGCTGGAGAGGTGGAGGTTTGCTCTGGAAAGAAGAGGCTTGAAAGTCAGTCGTAGTAAAACTGAATACATGTGTCTAAACGAGAGGGAGCAAGGTAGAAGCATGAGGTTACAGGGGTCTGAGGTGAAGAAGGTGCAGGAGTTTAAGTACTTGGGGTCAATAGTTCAGTGTGATGGGGAGTGTGGAAAAGAGGCGAAGAGGCGAGTGCAGGCGGGTTGGAGTGGGTGGAGGAAAGTGTCAGGAGTGTTGTGTGACAGAAGAGTGTCAGCAAGACTCAAAGGAAAGGTGTACAGGACAGTGGTGAGACCAGCTCTGCTCTATGGGTTAGAGACAGTAGCAGTGAAAAAGAGACAAGAGGCAGAGATGGAAGCAGCAGAGATGAAGATGTTGAGGTTCTCCTTAGGAGTGACGAGGTTGGACAGAATAAGGAACGAGTTCATCAGAGGGACAGCACACGTTGCCTGTGTTAGCAATAAAGTCAGAGAGGCCAGACTGAGATGGTTTGGTCATGTGCAGAGGAGGGATAGTGATTATATTGGTAGAAGGATGTTGGAGATGGAGCTGCCAGGCAAGAGGGCAGTTGATGTTTCAGCTTATGCAGCTGCTAGAGAAGGTACTGCACTCACACTCAGTGTGTCACTGAGAGGACGCATTACTCCCAAGTCATATAAAAGATAAGTTTACATTGAACAAATCAATCACAAACGACACATCTCTAATGCTATTATTAGCTGCTTTTACTAGCTAATGTAGCTGTGTATTGACTGCTTGTGTCTTCGAGTAGTGTTGAGTTAGTTGGGTTGGTTGTTTTACCAGTTGGTTTTTGGTGGGCCTGTAGAATAAATGCTGACTTGAGATGTATTCTATTAGACAAAAAAATATAAATAAAATTGTTGAAAGTTTCTATTTGTAGATTTTTCATATTTTATCCACAAAAAAAAAAAACATTTTTTGTGTAGGGTTTTATGAATAGTCAATACGAGTAACACAGTCAATGCATCAATATTAACACAACAAGAGTCGTCCCAAAACACACCCATTGATGTGTAAGAATTTAACTCGGTTTGTGTTGATTTTTACACATCTCTAAACAAATAAGGCAAAAGGTGGTAGGCTTTCTTCAAGGTTGGCAGGTTTGCAATTGTGGCTTTAGATGTACCCCAGACTACAACTCACTGAATCCATGGTGATATTAATAAATTCAGAAACATAATATAAATATAACCTCTGACAATAAGCAATATAACTATCTGTGTTGGCACGTTTAGTCTAAATCACTAAATTTAAAGCCGACTGTCTCTCAACAAAAAAAAAGAAAAGTATGCTTTAAACTGTAGCACTCATGAGGTTCTTGTTTACCCCACTCAAGAGATATCATATCTCCAGTCTCCCTGAGTGTTTTATTATCGAAAGCGATAAGAGAACATTAACTAAAGACCTGGTACAAGCTAGGGCAATAACCATAATAGCTTTTGAGCGCAGTGCAGAAAAGATGACACTGTAATTGACATGAACAATTTATATTATTGTTTCATCAGTGCAAGAAAACAATAAGACTGTAAAATGTGTGTTACTAAATGTAACAAGACAGAGCTTCATCAGTGCCTAATCAAATGCCTAAAATTGCTCAGGGTTTGTTTAGTGTCATGTTTTATTGCATATTAGAAATATGGCTAGGTCAAAGAACAAGGGCTGCAACCAGGTGTCTATGGATGCAGTTAGAGAAAAACCCTCAAGTTACTGCAATAAGGACTCTATCAAGACTTTGTAAAACGTCCTGAGGTTTCAGTCTGCACATTACGAATCTAATTAAAAGTTTAAGGTTTCAATGCCAAAACCCCATGATGTAAACTACTACTGGCCCAAAGGCACAAAAAAAGTTGGCTCTAATATGCTCAGAATCACACAAATAGGCCAAAGATGTTTTGAGATTCTGTAATAGATCAAAACTGGGACTTGTTGGGCCTTTAGATCAGTGAGATGTGGTTTTGGCTGGGTGATGTTCTGAGGCTGCTTTGAATCTACAGGCAGTGGAACTCTAATGCCTGTGGAAGGCAAAATGCATTAATTCAAGTGTCAGGACATCAGAAGTATCAGGAACCACTTGTAACAGTTTTGTTGAGCTACTTCAGTTGTTTAATTTGTTTGTTGCAAATACAGATTTTTTAGTAGGGTATAACTGAATAATTTTAAGGGCAATGAATGATGGCACAAATGTTTTAGAAGGTCTAAAGATTTGTTAGCCACTGTCATTGTGTTTTTATTATCCATTGCTTGCTGATAAGATTCTTTGATAGCACTTTTATTGGCAAGGTTTTCTCAAGTTCCTCAGAACCAAATCATAAGCTGCTTGTGTTTGCTCATATTACATGAGCATTTCAAGCCCTTCAAAAATATTTACAGAATAGGTGTGGGACCTTCACAGCTGAAAACAGCAGCTGTCCTCTGGCTGGCCTCAGGTGACATCGGCCAGCTCTAAATCTGTTAACCCGACATGAGTGGACACTGAACTCAGTCTGACTAGTCCAACTGTGAGTGGGCTCTGAAATTTTTCTGGCACCATGAAGCCATGGCACCTTGACGCTTCACTTGCACTTTTCAAAAACAGTATCTCTCTGTGGTTGTACTGGACCATGTACTTTCTGCCGACCTTCGCATTCAGTTTAGACTTCATTATTATTTTTTATCTTCCCATGTTGGACAATATGTTAACAACAAATTACCCGGCAATCAGATAAAGCTTTGTAGCACACCGTTTAAATCACTGGGTTCATGGTAACATATAATTAAATCTGTTCAAGAGATATCATATCTCTGAACCTTCTGAATGTTTTATAATCAAAGCAGATTAGAGAACATTAACTAAAGACCTGGAACAAGCTCAGGCAATAACCACAATAGCGTTTGTGTGGAGTAGAGAAGACGTGATGCGGTAATTGACATGCACACTTTGCATTACTGTTACACATCATCAGTTCATGAACATAATAATACTTTTGTTTTCCTACCTTACCAGATAAACCTCTGTATGATGGGAGAAAACATAGGTTTGCTTACACCAATCAGACACAACATTAGTACTGGTGGTCTTAAAAAGGTCATGGTGAACAAAGGTCAGTATGGCCACTCTGATGCGGTCTGCATCTACTCAGCTCCATACAAAGCAAAATTTGATACACTGTGTACAGAGGTAATACAGTATTTTAATGCAATTATGGCAAATGTATATAGTAATAATAATAATTAATAATTTAAAACTGAGGTCACTGATCACTGATTGATCACATTGAATACACTTGCTGGCCCATTTGTACACTCGCGTGGAACTTTCAGAAACCAGAAATGGTTTAAGAGCTGAGCCCAGTTGAGAATGAAAGCAGACCTTGCACTTCTTTCTCCTCATCTTTTTTGGTACAAAATTGGGGTATTTGGTAAGGCAGTCGGCCATAGGATACAGTCAGAGTCAATGATTCGATTCCCAATCCTTCCTTGCTACCTGTCAAAGTGTCCTTGGGCAAGACACTGAGCCATTGCCATCAGTTTGTGTAAAGAAGTAAATGAGAAGCTATGTTGTTAAGTGCTTTGGGTAAAAGCGCTATTTAAGCAACTATTTACTATGAAGGTTTCCCTGGAGAGATTGTCTGAACAAACCCTTATCTGCTCTTAGATGGCACAGCTTTTTACTCTACCTTCAGGTGAAGTGATTAAAGAAATAAACAGCACAAGACATGTGCTGACCCTAATTGCATATAATAAAACTAGTTGAATTGTTGTAGACTTTGAACCTAAGACCAAACTCACCATCAGCACTATGTATCCAACATAGAGCCTAATGTCAGCACCAGAGACAGGCAAAATACACCTTAAATTTTCTGGAAGTTGAGTTAGCTGGACTGTTCTTAGTTGGAAATCCAGTGACATGACTCAACTTCCAGAGAAAACTACACCTGGATGACCAAAACATTCACCAACACACCTACACAGGAAAGGTGGTGAAATATTTTATCCTAATGAGGTTAAAACTGGCTTGAATGCCCATCACTCTTCCTGTGCTGCTGATAGCAACAGGCCTTTCATCATGGTGATTCATGATCCGATATGGTATATCTATGTTAGTTTATCATTATTTACAGTTTAGAGGTATTGTATTTTCTGGTATTTTCTTCCTATGTTGTAGAAAGGTTTGGACTTGATGAAAGACTCATGAACTTCATTAGCGTATGAAAATCAGTGAGTTTATTGCCACTGAAACGGAAGTAAAACAGAGGCTGTGGTTGCAAAGGTCATGTGAAGTAATGCAGATTTTGTTAAAATATCTTCACATAACAATTAATGGATAACTTACATTCATTTTACTCAATCAACAACAATTTTCAGGTAATTGCAGGGTGAACAAATTCATTTATTTATTGTTTTTGAGTGAAGCAAACTTAAAAAAATCACGTACAGTTAGTGGCAACAAATGAGACAATGGCACTACTACACCAGTGGGAAGCAGAAATTCACGAAAGGTTGATTAGTTGGAGGGAATACTTGTAGGCTAGTGTTACGGGGTCTAAGCATTCTGGTGCAGTTCATCAATCCAGTGCAGTTTTTGAGCACCTTCTGCTGACATTTGCTAAGGACGGAGGGAATATATTTTCCAAAAGTGCAATGCTGCAAGTAAACACATATTCCAGGTTCATGTAGTACTATAGTATAGTATACTATAGTACAGCTGACCTGCCGCCTTGGTGCCGGTCCTGAGCCCGGATAAAATGATGGTCCAAAGATGGATCAAAAGGTTACTACATAAAGGGCATCCGGCATAACAACTCATGCGAAATCAACACGTGGCAACCCCTGAAGGGACAAGCCCCGTCTCACTCGGTTTGTATGGTTTTAACAGATAAATCTGAGGGAACATTTGTTAAATTATCTGTTACCTTTAAAATGTGTTTTTTAGGTTACATGTAGATAGGTGTGTTGTAAATAAAATTGTGCAACTCGGTCTAGTGACAGTGACAGTCCTCTACAGTATCATTAGGTTTTTACGGTAGTATCTCATGTTAGCTGATGGTTGAGTTGCCAGAATCTACATTTATATCCACATATATCAGTCAGAGATCAAATAAAACCACAATAAATCCACAATGTTTGACAGAGAACACATTACCTGGTCCTTACAGACAACTTTCACTAACTTTCTATGATGATAAGATTTCTCAGAAGTGAGCAATAAGTTCTCTGGTAAACACCTCCTGTTTAAATATTATATTAAGCAGAGCTGCGTGGTGTTTTGTTGTTAAATCTCAGTGAGGTTACTAGGTGTTATGTGCAGCTGCATTAGTTCCTATCAGACCTGACAAAACCGGACTAATGCAAAACAAAATGTTTTCCAGTTCAATTTGAGATGTTTTTCGACCCCATAGTTTAAACATTAGTGAAACAGTAATACAACAAATGAAACCAAGTCAAACAAGACAGTATAAACATACCAAGGCCAACATAAAATACATGATAAAAATATATTGACCGTGAGGTCAAAGAAACTGACCGCAGAGCACAGAAACAGGATTAATGAAGGGCAGATCTTTTTTTGCTAAAAGGTTCAAGAACCTTTTTATAATTCCCATATGGAAGAAGGTTTGCACAAATACGACTCTTCTAAAAGCTAGGAGACAGGTCAATGTTAAAGGAAAGCTGAATCAAGTCAAGATAGACAGATGTGCTCAACCACAACCTTTTGCACAGCGGTCATTATCTCGGTCCATGCCAAAGGTTAACCTTCCAACACAAAAATGACATTAAACACACAGCCAAAAAAAACATACAGGAGTCACTTAGGGACAACTGTGTAAATGTGCTAGTGTGGCCTGGAGCCCTGACTTGAACACCATTGAATATCTCTGGAGAGACCTAAAATGGCTGTCCACTGACAGTCATCCAACCTGACTGAGCTTGACAGGATTTGCCAAAAAGAATGGCCAAAAATCCCCCAATACCGGTGTACAAAGGTTGTTGCATTATACCCAGAAAAACTTGCTGCCAAAGGTGCAGCAATCACAGGTCTCTAAATACTTACGTATGTGACATTTCAGAACAAATTCTAATTTCTAATAAATTTACAGACATTTGTAAAATTCAGTTTTAACTTTGCCGTTATGGGCTACTGACTGCAGATGTAATGAAAAAATAATAATTTAAACAACGGTACTATCAAGCTTGCAGTGTGATAGTACAAAAATGTGAAATGTGAAAACTTTCTAATTGCACAAAGAATGTGTTTATTTGTTGGTTCTGACTAGTTGCTGTCTGAAAATGGAGCCAAATTCATAAGACAGACTGCATTCTTTAAAAATAACTGCTTTTTATGAAGGTCAGGCTAAATTGAGTTCATATTATTTTACTACTTGCCAATCTATTAAATTAATGTTTTTGGTTTAAAAATCAATTAAACCGACAGAAAAAGAAAATGTAAGAGCCTTCACTTAAAGATCAATAAAATAGTGTCACTTTCAACCTGAAATTGTCCAGCTGTCTCAAACAAAACAAAAACACAGGGGTTTTGGTTACATTAGATATTTGTATCTTGAGTAAATGACAACATTGTGCCAGTGTATATAAAGTAGTCCACAATTCCTACACGAGTTAGTTAGTTGATTAGTACATGAGACCTGAAATCAATGCACAACCCTAACCCTCAACCCTATAAAACCAATCACAGCAGCATTTTCCCAGTTTTTTTCAATTCATTTTACCAAGAGACATTTCACACAAAATTTGACAGCATTGTTAAATGCTGACAGGTTAGCTGGATATTTGGTCCCTTTCAGGTTCAGGGAGAGTCAATGAATCATTGTTTATGCTTCCTAAGAAGGTTTTTTGAGAAGATTTCATTTGATAGTAACCAAACTAAAAATATATGGTCTATAGCAGACTTAGTTACAAATGATTTGAGGATGGCTGCTGTGAAGCACAGTTTTATTTTAGAACATGCTGCCATCTAGTCACCACAGGGGAAAATACACAATGAAGCTCTAATACTGGAAATGGCAGTGTCCTTATTAAGACAAGATAAGATGAGATATGACTTTATTGATTCCACAGTGGGGAAATTCTTGTGATGGATGATGGATGTTAGTTTGGCCAACATCCTTCTGTCTGCCACCTTCTCGATGGAGTCCAGTGTGCAGCCCAGGACAGAGGCGGCTCTCCTAACCAGCTTACTAAGTCTCTTCCTGTCTCTGTCCTTACTGCTCCCAGCCCAGCACATAACGGTGCAGATGACAGCTGAGGCCACCACAGTGTCGTAGAATGTCTGCAACAGCTCCCTGCAAACACAAAAGGACCTCATCCTCCTCAGCAGGTGGAGGCGACTCTGGCCCTTTCTGTACAGAGAATCTGTATTTTTAGTCCAGGACAGTTTGAATGTGTCATTATTTTGAAACAACTTTTGTTTTTTTATTTTATTGGTCCTAATGTCTTAATTGTTTTTTTTTAAACTTCTGAAAACTGATTCTCCCTTTTAAACAAACTACAATTCTGTACCGAATTGTATTCAGAACCAGAAGCTCTCAGATATTAAAATAAACTAACACATAATTACTGGTTTACTATTTTAATTAAGTGGCTTCTTGTCATGTCTTGTCATTTTTTTCTAATAAAAACAAATGTTGCAGTCAATCCTAAATTAAACTGCCTCCCCCAGTGAGGTGGATACTGGAACGACTTGACGCGCCTGGAGGATAAACTCCGGTAGGTGGCAGTAGACAGAGCAGAAACTCCGTGATGACGTTTCTAGCATGTCAGCGAAGAACAAATTCATTACCCACAATTCCTTCACTCTTTCCGCTTCCAGCTATTCAAGACCTAAGATGGCGGACCGGCGGCGAAGGAGGAGGCGCGCGTCTCAGGACAGTGAGGACGACGACGAGTCCGGTTCGGGTTCGGACAGTGGTAGGTCGGGTTCCCCGACAACCAAGAACCGGGTGCGAGATCCTGACCCGACAGAGGAGACTGCCAGCCGGGCCGAGGCGAAGAGCGACGTGGAGTCCGAGTGTGTGAGTAGCTAACTCCTGGCGCTAACAAACGTTAGCGCTTCGAGCTGACTGCTTCGTTTCCCGGCGCTTGTCAATGGCACATACCTCCTCTGTTAAAACGTTTCCAGGGGCGAGGTACCGCTTTGTCTCAAAGTTAATGTGTGTGAAAATTATCAACCAATAATTGAACAAGTTGTGGAGCCACTTGAGCCCTTGGATTCGGTCAGTAGGGGGCGTAAGCTTGAGGCAAACTACGTTACTTAAGTTAGCTGTTGCAGTATGTTAGCGTCCTTTGACTAACTCCGTTGTTAGTTAACAGTGAGAGTGGTTTTAGTGTATTCATACACCGCCTTCCGCTAGTTGTCACATCAACCATCCATCCATGCAACTTTATCGCTTTTTCGCCCCAGTTGGGAACGCGAGACGAATAGGCGCCTCCAGGATCGGATTTACAGCTCAGACCAACGGTCCCGTACCGCCTGCTTTGTCAAAGACTGTTTGTAGTGCCGCTGCTAATACAGTTTTTGGTCACCAGTTCATATCTAGATTACTTTCTTACGCTGAAACCAGGTACTTTGGGATATTTCTGGTTTTGAGGTTCAGTCTTACGGCACAATACAGCAGCAGGCCATTCAGTGCCAACTTTGCACGACATACCATAAAACCTAGACCGGCCATGGCTAATGGCTGAGCGTCGGCTCGGCATGGCACGACTCTCAGCGGAACGAGTGTACTGAAGTTCAGCTCTGTTCCATATAAGGTACATGGAAACCAGTCTTCCCCAGCTTAGCATTGGTATAAGGAAAACCTGTCTCTTCTTTGATCTGGTGTCATGATTTGTAATATTCCAGCAGTTTACATAGGAAGGCCTCATAGATCTAGATACTAGTGCTGATGCCTGCTGAATTCCAGAGATGGGGTACAGGCATTTCATATTACTTGCAGTAATGAGAACAATAACTTCCAGGAGTAATACATTTGACTGTGGTAGACAATGTCAACTGGTTTAAGAGTAGCATCATGAACAAACAGAATGTCTGTTTAATCTAGTGTGGACAGTGTCTGGTTTGTATAAAGATTTCCTTCATTTTCGAAGGAGAAATGGAATGTTTCTGCATAATCCAGTTAGATTTTTTTACTTTTTATGGAAGTTGTTTAGCATTTTGCATTTTATTAAACCGTCTCCTTTCAAACTAAATTCTGTGTTCGTTGGCTGTATCAATAACATCTCCGTGTAGAGCGTGGATAGGATTCGTGCTATAGTTGTTTGTGCTCAGTGTTGAATTGAAAAATTGACCGTTTATGTACAGAGTATAAACAGTAGGCATAATGTTTATCCTTTTAAAAGTACACATCTTGGCAATTGAAACTGTCAGCAGTGACATTGTGATTTGTACCAGAGAGTTGTGAAACTTTAAAACCTGCAGAAAAAAGCCTAGTCAACAAACTATTTTTATTAACATTATGAAAGCCTTACACAGAAACAAAGTGCAATATACTCATATTTTTGGTCTATACACCCTGCACTGAATAGAATATATTTTTCACTTTCAAAGATGAAACTGTATGAAAACTAATTATGACTACAGTGATTATTTTTGTCATCGGTGGTTTTTCATGTACTGAAAATCAGAAAGTACTGCTACACACAGCCTACCTTTTTGTTGCAGATTTGACTATTTAAATACAAATGAGTCTTAAGAAGTCATACTAACTGTAATGCACCTAATAATAGAAATACAGAGAAATGGTGCACAGAAGCGTGATTATTAACCCCTTAAAATGTATTGGTACATTTCTCGGTGAAGAGAAATGCAGTGCAGCTACAAATGAAAGTATTATCAAGTCAGCAGGAGTCCGTAGGAGACGTGGTACCAGTATCATCTCTGTTGAGTTGGTTGGAGTCTGCAGCCAGCACAGAGCTCAGAGTGTAGCATTATGGTAAGGGGAAGAGTCTGTTTCTGTGAGACTGTGCTAACTACATGCCAGAGGCTATTTAACCCTTCAGAGGGTGAGTTTTTCGAAGTACATTAATCGAAAGTGGTTCTAATTAATGTTTCAAACTGTAATAATATTTTTTTCTTTTGTGAAACTGATAACTGTTTAATCCCCAGTTATTCGAATTTTTTTGTCTTTCTTTGCAGGAGAGTGAAGATGGAGTTGGAGAAGGTAAGATTTATCTTAGTTTATACCCAATTAGAAATTACATCAAGGCACAGACCTCACATTCAGCTTGTAAAAGAATAAAATATGTTATATCCTTGAATGTGAACCCTATTTTGGGTATTTGCTGATTTTCAGCAAAGGCTGTTGCTACCTCTTGTTGTTCTTGTTGTTTTAAGCCCTGCCACTCAGATACTGTCTTTTTTTTCTGCAGCTGTCCTCTCTGACTACGACAGTGCAGATCCAGAGGAAAATGGCTCTCATTCAGAGGTAAAGCACAATACGTGAATTTAATTACTTTAACCTTCAGTTATTTGGTGATGTGAATTTTTATTTTGTTGATTTTGTTTTATACATTTTAGAGTGCCATAAGATTTAAGTAGATTTGTACTATTTATTTGAGAAAATAAAGACAATAAAAAAAGTTTTTTTTTACAGGTGGTTGGTTGAGGTAGGTAAAGTCTTTAGAATAACTTGATTATGTCTGAAACCAGAAAAGGAAGAATAGGATCACGCTGCATTCCAGATAGCAGGTCTTTTAGCTCAGTCTTTTTGTAAAGTCCGTAAATTAAGTAAAGGAATGCAGAGTATTGTCTGTTTGTCTGAGTTTTGTCCTTTTCTTAGGCTAAATGTTACTTCTGAATTTTAGCATAACATGATAAATTTAGGACTTTTTTCTTCCATTTCCAATGATAAATTCTTTGTTCACAGGGAGTGGAGGAGGAAGAGGAGGCAGAGCAGTACAGTGAAGAAGAAGCTCCAGCACCCGCCAGTGAGCCCAAACCACCTGCTGCCGATGGCACGACACAGGGAGAGGAGGGCGAGAAGGGTGAGGATGTAGAGGCAGAAGTGCAGGGAGGAGGACAAAGTAAAGAAGAAAGCAAGACTGAGGAGAAAGGAAATCTAGCTGGAGAGAGACAGAGTGGTGATGGACAGGTAAATTTTGATTTAGTATTATACATTTTAGAACTTAATAAGATGTAAGTATATTTGCACAAATTAGCAAATTCCTTTGCTAGTGCATCAAAAAACCCCAATAAATGTAAATATGTACGGATCAGTTGTTAACTTTAACTGTGTTGCACCTCAGTCTTTTTGACATTTTATTTATATCTTATAGTAATGGCTATACATGTCTGCAAAAGGACTGTCTTACAACAGCATCATCATGTGTTTGTGTAATTGGTTTAAATACACACATGCAGGAGTCCACAGATGATCCTGAGACAAAGGCAGGAGGAAAACCTGGTCAGCAACTCGATGATGATGAGGACCGGAAGAACCCGGCCTACATCCCTAGAAAGGGTCTGTTCTTCGAGCACGATGTGAGAGGACATGCTCAAGAGGAGGAGAGGTACAGACAGCAGACACAAAGTGTTCCTTTTGTTGTTGGAAGTAGAGAAAGGAAGTTATATTGTTCAATATGATATGCCCTTAAATTGCAACATTTTCTGCTTTTGTTACTGAAAGTCACTTAGTTTAAAGATGCAATGAAATTATAAACACATTTAGACCTAGCTAGTCTACGTAATTAAAGGAACACCTGTATACCCAGTGCATATTCAAGATAATACTGTTGCCTTTACTTTTTAGCAGGGCTTGACAATAAAATTGCTCAGCCCAAGTGGTTTTCAGCAATGGCAGGTGACAATCACTCCCACTAGCCAGTGTATTATTAACATCATGTTTCTCTGTGATTCTCACAGACCTAAAGGGCGAAACAGGAAGTTGTGGAAGGATGAGGGTCGTTGGGAGCATGACAAGTTTAGGGAAGAGGAGCAGGCGCCTAAAAGCCGTGAGGAGCTCATTGCCATCTATGGTTATGATATCCGCAATGGTGGCAGCCCCGGGGACCGACCATACAGGCAACGCAGGCCCAGGTGAGTGCCGTCTATGGGCTTTTGCATCTTTTACAAGGCCGGCTATAAATCCTTGTAATCCATAAGTTAAACAGCTGATATATTCCTAGCCCTGGTGTTGCTGTGATGTTATTTTTCTGTCTAGGCTAAGCCTGCCTGGACGTCACAGGTGTAGTTTTCTTATGTTGTGTTGGCAGGAATGACCTAAGCAAGTGAAGGATGCAGACCATCAGATATCATGGTTAAATAAATTGACAGGTCTTAGAGTTTCTGGCACCCTGTCAGAATTCTGACATGGAACACTAATCATTTTTTAAAAAAGATACTGGGTCAATGTAAAATACATATTCTTGCATATTTTTAATTTCTTTTTGACTGTTGCGCAGTAAGAACGTGTGTGTATGTATGTGTGCATGCAACATTAAGAAAACTTAGATTTTGTGATAATGAAGTAGATCTGTATCATATTCTGGCCTGTTTTATCGTGCACATAACCTCGGTACTTTGAAATAGAACTCTAATGAATACGCAGTTTATTTCGTTTTTCATATCCTCACAGTCTTTCAAACTAATTAGATAGCAGCAGTCCTTTTAGACCACACAGTCTGTTTGCAATGACGGAGCCAGTGTTGAAGTGTAAGACACATAGGTGTGTTGGATAATCTCTACGTTTTTGAATGTGATGCTTGGACTTCAGACTACGGTTACCAGAATCCGGTTTCTGTCTGGGGACAGGGTAAGTACATGGTGCATTTTTACAGAATTGGGACATTTCAGGTTAACACAAGTATTAGCGTTGAGAATCAATTAAAATAGGTTACGGTATGGAATAGAATAGACTTTATCATTGCGCATAGGGAGTACAGTAAAACTGTGGTATATGTATGCAGTTCGTGTGTTAAATTCTGTTAACCCCAATGGGATGTCATTAGTCCTACAAGCTCAACCCAGCCTTTCTTAAGGCCCACACACACACGTGCGCAAACACATGTGCACTTTTTGGGGGGGCATAGGGAAACTTATTTATCCTTTAAGCCCTCCATGAAATGGAACCTTGCAAAACATTTCGGAATCTTACAGTGCGGCTTCTTAAGTGCTTTGATTTATTGAATTATTGAAACACTTGAATTCACAATGTAAAGGCCCTAATAAACTAAGACAGTATATGATTATGCCAATCCCTGGCTTATGCCGAAGTGTCCTTGACCAAGACGCTGAACCCCAACTTAGTTGCTCTAAGATAATGTTGTGGCTCTCGTTGTATGAGTGTGTGTGATTGTACTTTGAGTACCAATAGCTACAAAAAGGCTGTATAAGTGACCTTAAACTCAGTCGAGTCTGCTGTTAGCCTTAGCCAAGCCCTTTTCTTTACCATTTTACTAAACTCATCTACTTTCTGCTTTGCTTTGCTGTGTGCTGCCAAGTTATTACTTGAATACAGTAAATTGAATTGCTGCAAACTTAAGTAATGAAAGCTTTAATTTGAAAGTTTATGTGTCTCTTTCTCTTTCTACAGACAGAGTATGTCTCCAAACAGAGAGAAACGGTGGCGGGAGGGAGGAGAACGTCCGGTTAGGTCCTGGCAGAGTGGAGGAGGAGGTCTGAACCGAGGAAGTGCTTCCCTAGCTTTATCTGTTCAGCCAGCTTCGACATCCCCCTCATCTTTACCCCCCTCTTCAGCTCAGCGCAGCAGCAATCCAGCCAGACCACCACCATCACGCAACAGACCTTCTCACCAGAATCATGTCCCACCTCAGTCCCAGTACAGGAACAATGAATCAAATGCAGCCCAGATGTATCCCAGAGATCGACAGGGCCCTAAAGCTCAAGCAGAGCCTGCAGGAGACAGGGGTGTAATTAACAGGGGTGGGCGTGGTGCTGGGAGAGGGGGACCCTCTGTGGTCATTGAAGACATTACAGTCAGCCAAGGAAGTGCTGGAGAAGAAGACATGAGCTTAAATGCTGCAACTACAGCAGCATCTCAGCCAGTTCGTTACCAGTCTGCATCACCAAGGCGACAACAGCCGGAGCAGCAAGGGAGCACTGACAGATCTGCATCTGGATTGACTGTTTCCTTATCCACATCTGACCCCTCCCTTCAGTCATCTGTGGCTGCGACCAATAGGGAAGCCTCTCCCCCAACCGAGCGGCCAGTGGAGCGTAAATCTTACTCGCTGGCTCGCAGGACTCGCTCTCGGGCTGCAGACCTCGGCAGCAAACAGCCATCCATGGAGGAATCTGCAGCTGGAGGGAACACCTCCTCCCCTGGCAGTGTGGGAGGAAAGAGCTGGACAGGAGGAGTAGATGGGCCAAACCAGACAGGGGGTGGAGGAGGGTTGACTGAGCTAGACCAAGATGTGGCTAGACTCAGTCTGACAGGACAGGGCTGGAGCCAGAGCCAGACATCATACATGCGCTCTGAGATGAGAGGTGAGTGGAGATAGCCATAGGTTACATTCACATAGGTTTATTTACTCCCATCAAACATATTAATTTTTTAAGATCTATCAAATTTAGAAATCAGGCAAACAACAAGTACATATTGCTCCTAACACAGCAAAAAACAGGTTTGTGTCTGTCGTTATTTTTAAGCTCCCTACTGTCTACAAGACAGAACACAATCATTCAGTTTAGTGTTGTATTACATTTAAATGGAGCTCCCTGAAGCTTACCTTAGCTTTTCTGTCTCACTTTCAAAGGTGTAATCTTGGTAACTCCAGAGCACCAGATTAAAACGTGTGTTATTTTTGGCATCATTCCTGGTGACACAGTGGGACATTCTGAGCACATCACAATGTATTTTGCATGCACACAAAGTAAATTTTACAGAGGCATTATGAATAAACTCCCATTTGCACATTTAAGTGTCGGTAACAGTTAATTAATGTGTTGTAAAGTTGTAAAGTTTTGTTTACAGGTGTCCCCAACCCCATGCACATGCCTGGTGGCCCACCGCAGTTTTCCAGCATGGAAGAAATAGGCGTTGGTTCCAGTCGGGCAAAACGCTACTCCTCCCAGCGTCAGAGAACAGTACCTGAGCCAGCACCACCCATGCATCTGGGTGTGATGGAGGGACCCTACTACGAACCCAGTAAGATAACACAACATGGATCAGTAAATATACCATGGTTTAGTGTAGGACTGGGTAAATTTGAACAGAGGTTCATACAGTTCATACACTGGTGTTGGTAAAAATGACCTAAACTCTAGAAGTACTAATATCGATATATGAATTAAGGCATTTTTCACATCATTCAAAAACAAAGTTTAGATATCGCTCAGCCCTACTAGACAGTGAAAATGTAACTAGGGTTCAGGTGCAAGTGAATCTCATCATGAATTTCAACAATTGGGCCAGTGTATAGTGCATTTTATTGGAAACAGAAAGTGCTGTGAACATGATTATTGCACCTGAAATTTGTGGTGTTGATGAAATTTTTCGTCTGTCTGTTCTCTGTGGTCACTGGCAAAGCTCTGCTTTGGGCAGTAGCTGCCGGCTCTGTGTAGGCAATGCAGACTGTCTAACAGAGTATGTTAAAATAGAGCAGGCTCTGTTAATGTTTAGAGTAGGCTACCTGCAGCAGCGAATCACATCAGAGAGAAGAGCTGATGAGTTCTACTGACTGATTCCTGTTCCCTTCATTATGTTCAGTGCCAATGATAAATTACAGATGTTTAAGCCTTCAAAAAACTTAAAAGCTGTAATAAAGCACAGTGTGCACGTGGTTTGAATGCTTTATTAAGTGATTGCACTGTCCTAGTTGTTCAATGAGGTCATTTTGCCACACATTGTCAGATACATTTTCAGCACAATGTCAGGAATTTTTTCTGAAGTGTAATCATCACTTGATTAACTTCAGTTCATCTTTTCCAGTGTCATATCAGGGACCAATTTATGCTCACGGGGATGGCCCCACCCCGATCCCTCCGCAAGGCATGCTGGTCCAGCCTGAAATGCACATCCCCCACCCTGGTCAGTGGAATGGAGTTTCCTTCTTTATGTTAGAGCCGTTTAAGATGCAAAGGAAAATCTACAGTTTTACAAAAGATGAACTGTATTTTCTAAGTGGGAAGTATTTTTTTACAATTGGGTCTCTGTTTGAGTCATTAATCTCTCTGTCCCCTCGTCAGGTCTTCATCCCCACCAATCAGGTGGCCCGATTGCTAACCCTGCACTGTATGGAGGCCCACCTGTATCTCTTTCTCCGGGGCAACCACAGCAACTGCTGCCCCCTCCTTTCTATCCTCCACCAGGTGTCATGACCTTCCCCTACCCCACCATGTACCCAAACCCACAGGTACACACTCTTTATGTCTTCAAGCCATAAATGGGTTTGTTTCTGATTACTCAAAGATATGACAATATATCACGTTTTAAAGTCATGTACAAATCATTATACAAAGTGTTAATTTTTTGGGTTGCTTTTGACAGCATCAGTTGTTTTCATTTGGATCTGGTCTTAATTGTGTTATGAGGGAGAACATTTAATTAGTGAAGAAATATGTATTTTCACAAAAAGTTACGAGATGCCACCATCGACTTTTCAATATCTTGGTGCTGTGATAATAAGTTGCTCTGGTGAAGTCTGGAAGATGTGTACAAAGAAAGAAATACATAATTGCACATACTTGCACAAAAGTATTTGTGTTCTTGTCGAGTGACATTTCATTATTTTTCATTTTCATGTTAATGAGGACTTGGTGGTGATAATATACCCATAAGCTGCAAACCAATAAACGCAGGAAAGAAGCAATACATTGTTTTACATTCTTCTAAACATAAAGACAGAAATGCAGACACCTGTATTAGGCCGAAAGTAAATTTGTTGGTAACCATTAACTCTAACTATAATTTTGTTTATGATTAGAAAGTTGTCAGCACACTGTTTACTTGCATTAGATTTAGTATGTGATGCATTTTGTTTTTTCATCGTTTCTCTCCATCAGGGTCAGTCCCAGGTGACCTATGGAGGTGTAACTTATTACGACACAGTGCAACAGCAGGCGCAGCCCAAGCCTTCACCACCCCGTCGCAAATCCCAGCCAGTCACCATCAAGCCCCCTCCAGAGGTCCACTTTGCCTCAGAGTGACCCTGCCCCTCCCCCCTCTCCCACCACCCAGTCTCAGCCTCGCCCCAATCTAAAAACTACAGGTCAGCACACCACCTCCTTATTGTTAACTTTGAGTGATACAGTTTTGTTTTGTTCATATTGATGCTTAGTCTGTAATTTTGAGGACTTTGTGATATTATGACACCTCAGAAGTTTAAAAGCAGTTATCCAATGTGCACCCCCCCCTACATTTGATACATGGTAATTTTTTACATAATTGATTTTTAAGAACCAAAAAGAGAAATGGCTTTAAATCTGTATCCCTAACTACGGTTTTGTAAAATTTCTTCCATGTGTCAGTGCTGCAGCATCAACTGCATGTTTATTATATTTTCTATGAACTCACATACGAATAAAATTAGTTTACAAATGTAGGTTTGGGTTTCTTTCTGTTTGTAGGAGCAGGGTGGGAGGGTCGGTGAGGAGCTGTGGTCCCCAACAGCATCCACTGCTAATGAGGGAGGAACGGTTGGAGGGAGGTGGAAATGGACTCTTCAGGTGACCCACATCACTGCTGGAATGTGATATATAACCCTGTTCATTTTTCTCCTCTCTTCTTTGTTTTTGAGCCTGTAGCAGTCATGTGGTTTAGCCATGTTGTAGTCAATCTGTTCTGTAACTCTGCAGGCACAGGTTTGACCCCGCCAACGTGTCTTTGAGCAACGATGCTGACCCTGAAAATGTAAAAACTTAAAATAAATAATTGCCTGCCTGTTGGACTGACAAATTTGAACCCTTTAGAGACACTTTGAAGCATTTAACATTATACTGAGTAGGACGGAGTAATACTCAAGACTTGTTGGTGCTGAAGTAATGGTTGGAAACTCATCATCAAGTTTGAAGTATTTTTGTTTTTTCTTTCAGTGTTTTTTTTTTTTTTTTTTTTTTTTTTTTTGTCCTGTCAAATCTGGGGTTGGACCGAATCGCGTAGACAGCAGTTAACTGCAATATAAACGGTTTTTAAGAGTTTCTCCGTGGGAGACTTGGTTATCTAGTTACTGTTAAGTTACTTCACATCCTAAAACAACTTTTAGTTTTAATGAATGTGAAACAGGAGGGAGATGTGTTCTCATTTGTCACCATACACCATAGTTAGGGTGCTCAGAAATATTAAAAACAAATTATAAAATAAAGCAGAATTTATCAGCAATTTTAAAGGGATGTTTGTGAAAATCTGTGGTGTGTGTGTGTAGATGGACTGCAGATGTGTCATTTTATGCATTCATAGTTGACCCGGTGCTCCCTGAAAACTTCAGATTATATTGTCGCTATACAGCCGGTTGGTAGTTGTTCGTTTTTTTGTCAGTTATTACACCTTTACATTTTGTTAAGCTTGATAATATACATCAGCTCTGCGTGTTGCTGTTACTGACAGTTGTCTCAGTTAACAGTTGTCATCAAGCTATTTAACATTTATAATCTGTATACATTTAATAATAATAGTTCATTATCTATAATTTTAATAAAATCTAAGTGTTAATAAAAAGTTGTCAGTAACTATAGCTTCTCCTGTGGGTGGCTGTAATACAAAAATACATATATATATTAAAATTGTTGACAGATACTACTAAGATTAAAATTACTACGAGTTGATCAGAGCCAGCTGAGCACCAGAGGTCACGATAGCCCTTTAAAGCACAGCACGAGATGTAAAGCTGAAAGGATTAGTTGACCAAGTCGTACCACCTGTGGCAATTTGAACATGTTCCATCAGTGGATTGCCCAATAAAATCGTAGTTCATCTGCACATGTCAACATACAGTGTGTTGTTTTCTTAAAGCAGCTTTTTATTTTCTTCCTTGTGATGAGCAGAAAGTTTGACTCACTGCACAAAAGGCTGTCGCCCAACTGAGAGGAGCTGCTAATGCTGGGTGGAGGAGTCAGTTGTTGCTGTATATAGACATTGAAATGTGTATATAGAAACTTGAACAGATAAAATAGAACAGTAAAGTTATTCTAATAATACTACTAGTGCTACAGAACCGTCAGCTTCTGATTCAGAATGCATCGGCAGGGACCTTGAATGTTAAAAATGGATGGATATTATTTAGAGAGAAATAGTATGAAACAAAGGAGCTGTGTGGCTTTAGCTTTGATTTTTTTTTTCTTTTTCGTTTTTGAAATGTCACTGTTTAATTTTAATACTTTTTTTATATTTGTAAACGCAGGAGTGAACTAACTGCCTGTTTTCACCTGTTAACATCTTTGAAGGCACACTGTAAACCACTTCATAAAACTGAAATGCTAACTATCATTTGTTTGAACTGCAGACATTTCTTTAAAATAAAATGTCCAACTTGATGGTAGAAATGTTTAACATAATTTTTTGCAGTTTCTCCTTCTCCCTCCATTGTTTTAAATGAAATTAAAAAAATCAGATGAAAGTGTTTGTACTAAAAACATATGACATTGAAATCATTCTGTTTCGTTATGATGAGCCTCTAACATATTTCAGAAAAGGGTAAAAACAGACCGAACAGAACTCACTCACTTGTTAATCATCAGGGAAATTTTTGTTGTTTAACTCCTGTTCCTCATATCCACCAATGCAAAGATCTGTCCATCAATTCCATCTTTCATTATCTCAAGCACTGCTATGGCATCAGGCTTGTGTGGGTGCTGCAACCTATCAGAGCTGTTGTTGACCAAGTTGTGGTGGACGCCCAGGACAGACACTTGTGTTTAGAAAAGTGGCATCAGCGTGTGAGATCACAAAAACATCATCTCAAAAAAAATTAGCCATCAAATTTTGATGTGTAACGGAGTTAATATGTATTAATATTAAGAATTGCTGCCACTCCTGAAACATGGTTAAGTGAATCTGTTTTTTTCAAGTTTTGATGCCAGATTTATGCTGAAATAACAATTTACACTAATAATCAAAATTGACATTTTTTGTAGAAAGTATAAGAAAGAAATTGACTTTGTTTCAGCAAATTGTCTTTAAAAAAATATTCCCAACTTGCTCTGATTACAAAAATGTTAACAAGTGCTGAAACTATTTAATTTATTACAAAGTACAGGTACTTGTTTGATCCCCTAATTGTTTTCTGTTATTTTTTCCACCTGTGGACATCAGCTTGACCAGACCGGCAGTCTGAACTCAAACCAGTCTGAACCCACATTACAGATACCTACACACATTTTGATTTGTCAGCTTGAGACATGGTCCACACATGCTCAATACGAAGACGACTCTGGACAGTAGCAACAATGAGAAGACTTTCTTTGTTGCATTTTATCGAACAACGTGGAAAGACTGAATGAAATAAAACACAAAATAGGTTTATGAGAACAGTATCAAGAATATAGTCCGGCGGACGTTCTATGCGGGGTCTATAACACAAACAATTAGGCTTTAAAAAAGTAGAACTAATTACTTGTTTAGGATGCTAAAGGTTGCAAAATCTGTTTTTTTTCTTTTTCTAGCTTTAATGGGTTTTAACAAATTAAAAAAATAGAAAAGTTTTTTGATTTGCAGCAGAGTCATAAAATGATTTTGACCAATTATTATTCAATGCTCACAAAAATCTTTTTTGGTGTTTTTTTCCAACATTACCAGCAACATTCTCTAGGCACTTTAGCAATCCTAAGCAAGTGCGTTGATTTAATATTTACAAAAAATATCAGATGTTATAATATTTCTTTTCCCACAAGATAAAATGAAAGTGACTGGATATGTATTGAGGAGGTGGGGGGCGAGCTGTGGTGATGGCACGCTCCTCTCGTCAGGTCTGGACATGTTTGATCCATGCAGCTTATTAAAGAGGGTGTAACCTGCTGGCGATGGCGGCCTCGGCACACTAACTCAGCAAAATGACTAATTTCTGCTTGTTTATCACTGTATTTGTGTTGTTTTTTTTTTTTAAATCAGAGCTAGAATGTGAAATAAAATGTTTAATTGTTGCATCTACTTTTCCCTTTCAGTGAGTGTCATTTTTGAATAATTAAATCACCTCATGGAGCTGCCTCTGTGACCCAGTGGGACATATGTTAAATGTGTGACCTTTGACCTGAGCTGACCAGACTGTGCTCACTGTGATGGCAGCGCTCTGTGTTTTCGTGTTATAACTGCATCAGTGTTTTGGTCTGTTTGCTGAGAACTTGTTGCCCTAGGACCAATAAAATTTATCATGATCAACAATTCAGTTTTGTTTTATGCCAAACACATGACACCAAATCAAGGGAAAAGGGGACGGGAGTATACATAAAGTTTCAAAAAGGTTTTAAAAACTGAATCTAAGAAACGACCTTTTCACTTCTGTCACTTTCCTTTTATCCTCTTTCAACTCTGCTTTCCTACCTCTGTTCTTTTTTTAAAGCCTATTTTGTTTCTTTCCTTTATTCACTTTGCTGTGTTTCGTTTTTGTGGTCGTTAGTTCTTTCTGCTTGCTTTTTTTTTCAAGCCCATTTTTGGGTCCTACCTCTTTTATTGTCTTCACAATCATTCATTCATACTTATCTTTTTTATGTTTTTCCTTTTCCCAAACATTAATTTCGCCCTCTAGCTTCTGTATTTATTTTCTATTTTTATGCTTTTTTTCTTTATGCTCTCTCTGTATAACTACCTCTTTTTCTTTGGATGCTTTTGAAAGTCATGTCTTCTTTATTGTTTTGTCATTAGCCTCTCGTTTCTCGCGTGAAACTCTCGTTGTTGTTTTTCTTATCCATCCTTCCACCCACACCTGCTCCTCAGTTAATATGAATATGTATAATCTGGAAGGGGTGATGTGGGGAGCTCTTGCATAATTGCTCTGATTGACAGATTCTAACAGCCAATCAGACTGCAGACCCTCTCCTCATGCATATTCAGTAGCAGCTGCTGAACACAAGTGGAGGCTCAGCTGTTAAATGACCACAGTGCTCGTTTTTGTCGTTTAACTCTGACCCTCTATTAATGTCACAGTTAGAAATGGGTAGAGCGTTTTTCAAACCCACAACTTTACATTTATTTATAACACGACATGAAACACTAATCTGTTAATTTCTTCAGAGGTAGTTTTTCCTCATACACATCTATGACATGGCTTTAAAAAAGTCCATAAATCTGCTGGGCTCCTAAAGCTTCCCATATCAGTGACTGAGTTTATTCTACTTTTAATGATGATATGTCAATTATATGTTGGCTATGAAGGAAAAATTAAAGAAGAAGGGTTTCAAAGGATGGGAGGATGTGATGAACATGAAAAGAAAGGATAGACTAACAAAGAAACGAGGGTCAGAGGTTCATCATTTTACTGTCGTCATGGGCACGTGCTCTGCTGTAACCATGGCAATGAGCTTGCTCGGCCGACCGTGTCGATGATGTAACGCTTTCAGAAAATGAAGCTGCTTGTCTTGTAATTGGGTCCTTATCTGTGATGTAACAGCTGCACTCCTACGTCAGGATCTTTACACATATACACACAATTTGAATCATGTGACCCTCCCTTTTTTCTCTTTTACATTGGGTTTTTTTTTTGAAAACCAAGAATATTTGTTTTCCAAACCATACAATAACAAATTGCCTCCATATGAAGACTTCTTCAAATAACTTTCTTTCTAAATAACTTTAAAAGATCTATGATAGTTGTATCATGTGTTTGTTATATTTAACTAAAGTCTTTCTCCAACCTTCCCCAAAGTAATTTCTCCACAACACTGTATACACACTTTGTATACGCGTTGTCCTCTCCAGTCGCCTCCCTGTATCCAGGTTCATTCATTTTAATAATAAAAAGTCAAAAAGTCCTGCCTGTTGTAGTTTAGTTATAGCAAAAACAAAACAAAAAAAAATCAACCTAGCAGTACTTTAGAGAGGAAATTAATAATCAGTCTATTAGTTGACAGAAAATTAATGTTTTTTGTTTATTGATTTGTCATTTTAATCTTTTTTTAATGAGAAAATGTCAAAACGTTCTAATACTATGCCCCACGGCTGTTCACCACTTTAAACTTCCAAATAAAATGTGTTTTATTGAAAGTACAAGAATTCAAGTAAATAAAAATGTTAACAAAACAAAAAGGAAAACTTTGCCACACTGGCCCCTTTTCAGCACCAAGACTTGGGAATGAATGGACGGGCTTTGCTGATGTTGCATGTGTTGTTTGGCCACGAACACATGGTTCTTCTGCCTCTTAGAGCTTACTAACATCATCACCATCCTATAATTAACACAATGTACTTTACTTTTTTGGTCACTTTTTAATCTTTTTTTTTTTAAATCTATGACAGATTTAGAGCATGCAGCTTGTTCTACACTCTGTCAGTGCACGTGCTGAGCGTGATGTGGTTTGCTCTGGTTGTAGGGGATCGGCCTGATCATGCTGTCACATTTTCGATTTAAAATATAGGCCATAAGTAGCATGTTGTGGGTTCGAGTTACGGTAGGGACACCTCTTTAGACAATGACTAAGCGCTCGCTCGTGTCAGAGGATGGAGGTGGTGTCGGTTTACAGTAACATATTGCAAACTGCTCCTCAGCCATGCATACAGGAGGAGGCGGAGGAGGAGAGTCAGTGTGTGTGTGTCTGTTGAAATAAGATGTGTTTGTGTCAAGTTACTGTTTGCTGTTTAGTGGACTGTCATGGTGAAACAAAACTGATCAGGTTACAGCACACACACTTAATAGCCATGTGCACACAAATCAATGAAGGGTCGTGTGACTCTACTGGAAATCAATAAGCTGCAGATGTTGATACATTAGTGATGAGACAGATAAATATCCCCTATTGCTTCTATACTTGTGAGCAGGATTATGAATTTTCAGTTCCTCAATTTGGTCTAATGTTGACATTAAGAGATGATTCCAGATCTTTTTAACTTGGTGTGTTCTCTTATCAAAGCGACTGCTGTGCCTCAGATTGCTTTGCACTTGCCAAGTCTGTTGCAAAGCCTAAAAGAAACAAGAAGACATACAAAAAACTTTTATCCAGGGACACAGTTTGATGTTTTGTCCAAGGTAGTACATGCCCGGACCACATACAGGCCCTTCAAAAGTAGAACGGCAATGCTAAATTAATAGTTTTTGGTGAGGACATTCAAGTTTGAGACTAACTTATTTAAAGTTCAGCTTTTACTTGATGGTACTTCAAACTCTCTACGTTTTATACTCACTGTCCCCTGTGAATCCAGAACCGGATTTAGACCGTCACAGACTCCTGCTGTTTTCCAAAAACAATTGAAAAAACATATTTCATCATTCCAGAAAATATGGGTCCATCAGTGTAAAAAGAGGCAGTGAAAATGATTAGTCTGGTGAGCTGTTTGTAGATAAACACTGTACGCTGACCATAGTTAACACATCAGTTTATTATTGCTTAAAATGTCATATATAATCCCTTTTTGTCCATTTCATGTGTCCTACTTATAAACTGCTCAGCGCTGAATGCTGCCTTTTCATGTGTCGTTCTTTAAATACAAGATGAAATAGGACCTACTTTTTCCACTGGAGGCCTGTTAAATGAAATCAGTGTTTTCACTCAGTGATCTGGGAGATAAAGTCTCGCGCTGTTTGTGTGTCAGACCAGAATCTGAGTAAATGTGGGATGAACATCACTGCCGCTTGTCGTCAGGGATATTTTCATTTCCATCAATTTTACAGCACTGGAAGTAAAAATGTGCATGCGCGCACTCGCCCTGGCGGTCTGTCGGGAGCGCGCAACTGCAGCAGATCAGAGCGGGGGGGTGGAGGGGGGGGGGGTTGCGAGTCACTTCTCATCCCACTAATTTAGCAGAAGGGGAGGAGAGAGAGAGGTGGAGAGAGCTCGGCAGTGTGCTGCTGCTGTGCCAGGGGGGAGACGGCGAGGCGGGCGGACGGTCGGAGCCTCTGCAGTATCTGACCTGAAAAACACACTCACACAAACGAGCGCTCCTCCTGCTGCTGCAAAAACCCACAACACCTAAACGCACCGGGCCGGGCGGGTTTTTCTCCTCCAGGTGTGTGAGGAGGAAAAGGCGGACAGGAAAAATCCTCCAGCGTCGATCCGTCATTCATTTCGGAGACACACCGCAGACTGACGGCGTCCCGGTCCGGCTCTCGGAGGAGCCCCAGCGCAGCTGCAGAGACGAAGGGCGGAGCAGCGGCGGCGAATTCTGCGCTTCAGCTTCATCTTCTCGATTTTTCCGCCCACGGAGCTTCGGCGACGGAGCGGGACGCGCTGACGCCGCGAAGCTGCTTCCTGCGAGATTCGTGGCCCAGAAATCGCGGGGCGGCGAATTCCGAGGGACCGGGTAGGGAAGGACTCCGCCGTCCAGCTCCACCAATGGGTTAAAGGTCGGTCGGTTCTTCCAGAGCCTCGGAGGGTCCGCACACACCTGCTCCCACCTGCGCACCGCGACCCGCAGGGCCAGTATGATGTAGGAGCCGCCGGCCCCTCCGCCGCTGCCCTGCCTCTCAGTCACCGTCCGTTAAAAGTAGCCCCCTCCAGTCTCTCTGCCCCCCACCGCCACCACCTCCCCACCCAGCGTCCCACCATGCCGGCTGGGATGAAACCGCTGGAGAAGTTCCTGAAGAAGCAGACCACGGCTCTGACCCGGGCCGGGGGCTTCGTTGGCGGGGTGGGGGATAAGGCCAGCGGGGGGACCGGGGCGTCCCGAAGGAGGGCCAGCCTGTCCCGGGTCGTACCTTTCTTCAGGGAGACGTCGCCAGAAAGCGGCCAGTCTCGGGAGGTGTTCAGGTGAGACATTTGTGGACCTGGACACAACCAGGTGAAGTGAACCTGACGTGTGCAGGGCCGGACTAACCAGGGACAAGGTCTTGGGGCAAAAATGAGCAGTGGGCCCCCACAGGCCCCTGTTGGCCATCACACACAGGCCTTTATTTAGGAAGATTTGCATCGATGGCTTGATCTAACTGATACTACTGGTTTGCTCACAAACCTTAGGGGAAGTGAAAAAATCTTTTTTGGTCATTTGGTAAGTTTACATTAAAATCCAACAATCTCATGCCTTATTCTGTAGATAATTTCCGAAGATATCTGCAAATCTGAGGAGACAAGAGCAGCGACTGCTCAGAAAAAGTAGACGCAGAGGCAGTTGGCTTCCGGGTTCACGAGTGCCCCTTAGGTTTTGGTCCGGTCCGGCAGCCCTGTAACAATAGGATGCTGCACTGATGCGAAAGAATGAGTCGATTGACTTAAATGGGGTTTCAGTTGTTGCTTTTTGGAGCAATGTTTTCTTTACATTGGCGTTTGGGTGGGTGTAAAGAACATTTGTTTAGTTTTCCTGTGTAGTGAGATTATCGAATAATAAAAGTTATTTGTAGTTGAGAATCATCCAGTAACACTGGTCAAGTTCTCCTGCAGTTCAAGGCACATGATTGATGTGGGTGCCGTTGACCAGGTTTCACATTTCGAGAGACATTTGTTGGGTTTCTGTACCAGCTGTTGAGGTTTGCATGTTCACACCTCTTTGAGAACCACAATCAGGCATTGTAGCAAACTCTGTAAACTCTAACTTTTGCCCTCCTCCAGCCCAGATAGCGAGGACCCCCCATCCTGGCCCTCAGCTACAGGGACCGGTCTGGTCACGGTCCCCAACAGCGCTAATGGCTCTGGCTCTGGTTCTGGTCCTGGAGGAGGAGACGTCCGCAGTCCTTCTTTGTCCAGTGACGAACAGAGCTCGGAGGCCAGCCTGATCACAGAGAGCAGCAGCAGTGGGGGAGGAGGAGGAGGAGGAGGAGGAGGAGGAGGAGGAGGAGGGGGGGAGGGACGCCTCTTCACTCTGACACACCGGACAACCTGACCCTCGCTGTGCTGGACAGCGTGGCGGGAAAATGTTATGGACACTGCACAGGTAAGACATGATAATGTCCATTCTGAAAGGATTCACACCGATATGAACCACTCGACTGTGAAAGTCCATATTTAAACCTCTTTAATGTACATCTGCTGTTTGTGAGCAGCGTTGTCTTATGAACATAATCCCAGTCAGAGTCCAGACATTGTTGCTGTGGGGCACATGATTTCCCAAACTTGTATTTGAAGTAGTCGTACAGTCGTTCAGTTTTGAGTTTGCTACAACTAAGAAAATGACAATGATCAGACCTCTGCTCCAACTGTAAGCGGCCACATAACCATCACCAAGTCAGCTCAGTACAGTGTTAACCTCCATGAAATATCTGAACGTTTCAAGGTACAAATCACTTGTAAGTCCAAAATCTGTCCAAATGTTTACTCCCTCATTTAAAGAGCAAGTAGCTGGATGAGAAACTCTTAACCTCTCTCTTTCACGTATTAGTTATTGGACCAGTTTCAAAACTGTGAAGCACTTTCAGCTGAAAGACACTAACAGACTTTTGCAGAATTTATTTCCCAGGGGCTGGTCTGTATAACTGATGAGGCTGATGTTAGTGAATTAATTGGCTGATTTAACATGGGTTTTCCTAATTTCTAAAACAGTTAGTGTTAAATAACAAATCTGGTCAAAATTTCTCTGGTGGCAGCTCCTCAATCTTTTTTTTTTGTTGGGATAAACTGGATATTTTTGTCAAAACAAGCCATTTAAAGACATTATTTTGGGCTCTATGAAACTGCATAATGTACACAAATAAAAGATTGACTGGTTATAATTAGAATAATTAACACAACTGTCATCTGCCTTTCTTCCATTTCATGTTTAGAACTTGAAAACATGTCACTCCAAAACTAAAAAGGGCTGCTGCTGCAGGACGAGTGAAAAGATAAGATTGAATTTGACGATTCAGGATTTGTCTTCAGTGTCTCAGCTTAGGTTCTGAGAGAAATGTTGTCTGTCAGATTCAGATCCTGCCTGTTCTC
The DNA here is from genome assembly GCA_033026295.1 of Channa striata. Classification (NCBI taxonomy): domain Eukaryota; kingdom Metazoa; phylum Chordata; class Actinopteri; order Anabantiformes; family Channidae; genus Channa; species Channa striata. The sequence goes on along the minus strand of CM065180.1, from coordinate 6,027,370 downwards.
TTCAGCAGGAGGGTTTTTATTCTGGAGTCCATATCACACAGACTGTTCCTGCAGCTTCCACTCTGTGTTCTTGTGTGTGTGTGAGAGACAGATCCAGCGGTTACATAATCACTGCCGTCCTCTTTCAGAAACACAGCCTGCTTATTACAGCTGAAGTGGGTGTGCATGCATGCGTGTACGCATGTTTCCCTGCAGCAGCGTTTGCCTGCATGCTTCCGTGTGCCTGTGTGTGTGTGTGTGTGTGTCTGCGTTGGTTTGTATGTGTGTGAGTGCCGTGGAAATCAACAGCGGCCGTTAGAGGCAGAGCAGTGATTGCTGCTTGTTAAACACTGCAGGGTGTGCTTGTGTCCACATATCCTTTGGTCTTTATGTTCTATTAATGTACAAAATATTTAATAAGATAGATGCTAAAAATATAGTTTTTATGAGCAAATCATTTTTATGTTTTTATAAATGTTGAAATATAAAAAAGTATTAAAATCCTAAGAATATGTATGTTATATAATATAAAAATTCCCCTAATTTATAGCAGTATTTTACAATCATAAAAATTAATGACTCTGATATTATAAATATATTATTTTTTATATAACAATAATAATTATTAACAATAATAATAATATATAAAATTAACAATAGGTTAAAACTTGTTTTCAATGGTCAGGAACATCAGGATTGGTCCTTTAGGTGTGACACACCTTTTCTTGCATATAAAGACCATACAGCTGTTGTTGGAGGGTATGTTGTTTTACTTGTTATGCGAAAACATTTCTTGAAAAGCACATATTGGTGTATAGAGTGGTTGGCGCTGCTCCCTCACAGCTGGGAGGTCCCAGGTTCAAATCCACCTTTCTGTGGCGAGTTTGCATGTTCTCCTTGTGCTTGTGTGGGTTTCTGCATACTCCGAATTTAGAGTGGCAACCCATCCAGCCCCGTGACAGCTGGGCTCCAGCCCCCCATGACTTTGAACTGGATAAGCATTTGAGGTAATGGATGAATGGATGAATTTCTAAAGACTGTAAAATATTCTCTCTCTGTGTACAGACAGAAGAATCTGTTTGATTTCTCAGGTTTCCTGTAAAACAGCAATAATTTGATTTGGTTTACAGCTGAACCTCACAGACTAAAAAAAAAAAAAAAAATGAAAGGATGTATTTATGGCGATAGAGGAAAGAGTTCCTGACAATTAAGGGAGGAGATCTCCATGGACTGATAGAAACAAGTAACGGGTGATAAATAAAAATGCAGCAGAATGGAAGAACACTGTCTGATGGGAAGTAATGAAGACCTCCCAAAGTGTGCAGCTTTTTTGCATTCCCATAATCCACAGCTTCCTTCTTGTTAAACAAACTCTCACAAAGGAAGCATTATTATCAGTTCATTGTGTGTTTGTGTAGTTTTGGCTGCTGCCTGTTAGTGTTACGCAACAGCTCTCTGTTAATAAGCAGTTAACAGTTTGTCTCTGAGAATCAGACACTATGAACTTCAGCTTGGTGTATTTTCACACCATGTATTGTTGTCCACGGAACAGGCTGTTGCATTAATTACATAAAATCTTAAAAGGACATGTGCCTTCTCTCCACTCAGATCCCCTGCAGCCTTATATCAGACTAGATCTCATTGTTTTTCATATACTCAGTGATAATTGCTTGTTGCAGACAGATGGATGTGAATTAAACCTATGTTTTCAAAAAATGTATTGAATGGATGTAAATGCAGTTGGATATAAGAGAGGGCCCAGTGATGGAGCATGTAGCAGTGCAGCTGCAGTCATCGTCATGTTGCTGAGACCACACTGTCCAGTTTTTCACAGAATGATTCAGTGCCGATAAATTATGGACCGTCTGAACCAAATGTCCTGTTAGGAGGGAGAAACTGTGGATGTTCAGACTCAGAGTCACTAAAGCTGCATTTGATCAATGGAAGGAATATATTATTATATTATTTATTTTTGAAAAATAAACTAGCAGCTCTCCATTGAAGGTCTCTGATACATTGTTAAACTGTGGGCTTTGTTTTTACATTTACATTTAGCAGACACTTTTATCCAAAGCGACTTACAGAGTAATTTGGTACACGCATACACGGTGGCGTTGGCTGCCCGTAATTGCAGATTCAACATGGATTTATTCTCTAGGGTTAAAACAACTTGCTGTGAGCTTTTCAAAGAAGATGCTTTTTCATCCTCTGTGTTGCTGGTCTCTAACAAGCTTTCATAAACTGAAAATGTTACCTAAGACTAAAGCAGTATAGACACAAAGTGTTTGGACAGTTACAGAGTTTTCTTTTCCTCAGACTCTGTTGGAGCACATTCAGTTTGATAAAACAGTTAGTTGCTACATTAAAGTGGGAAATATAGTCATTTTAAGTTAGAGTTCCCAGGTGTGAAGAAACCAGATGTAATAGGACACATAATATATCACAGGATGTGTGTCTCATTTCAGCATTAGTTCGTGGACACGTTAGTCAGATATGCCGTTTAGATCGAGGTTGAGTCTTTTGTCAAAATTAAGCAGCAAAGAAGTGGCCATACAAGTAATAAGATAATAACAACTGTTGATCAAAGATATCAAGGACGTTTGTTTGTCAAAATGGACAACTGGGTGCAGTATAAGAGAGAAGTTTTCCACATAAACACACCAGTTTCTTGTAAACCTCATAAAATACTTCCACAAAAAATGAAAACGAGAAGAGAGCTAAAGGCTAGTTTTACAGCCAGACTTCTTTCTCACACCGTGCAGCTGATTATCAGTAAGAGAAGTGGCTGCGATGCCACGTTGTTGGTAGTTGGGTAGCTGGCAAGTGAATGTCCCTTGTCTGAAAAACACACAGCAAACAGTACACTCGATCTGCACTCGAGGGCCACTTTTCCTGATACGGCTTTGAAGCCGTGTTCATTGAAGTGCATCCCACAATTCACCACGGTCCACGCACTAGTCCAGCAGCTGATGGCAGTGAACTAAACTGGTTTCAGGATGTAAGAAAATGGACAGACTGGTTTGTGCTATGTGCTACATTTGTATTTGTGGCAGTGATGAAATGTCCGTTTTTACACTTATATCAGACCTACCCGCTGATGAGCTCTCATAAACCAACGCATGCAGTTTTAACACTTGGACAGTGATAATTACAGGAAATACAGTATGTAGAACCTTCATTAATTGCATTCTCAAGGACACAATAATTATACCGTAGCATCTCGATGTTATGAGACGCTTGATAATAAAGAAAAAAGTTGCATTAGTGGATCTCACGTTCAAATAAAAAGGAAACAAGTTTCCAAAAGCCTCCAGTCTGAAGCACAGATATGTTCAGAATAGACAGATCTTGCCTCAGGCTGCATGTTAGACTGTCTTAATAAAAACAAGTTCAAAATGCTCCTGAATCTCAGCAAAAATCTAAAGCATCAGCAAACAGAATAAACTCAGAATGAACCTGAAGCCATTTTGTAATTGAAGGTGTTTTTATCCACTTCAAAGCAGCTTCATTGTGTCTGATCATTTTCTGACCCTGTATAAGAAGTAAATGAAAAATCTGTATGTTTGAGCCCTCGTCTGAGCAGAGACTGAGCTGCAGTCCAAAGGTCTGTGATTAGCTGTGTGTTGTTGTGCTTTGTTTGTTTCTTAGAGTTTAAGGACATACAAAGAGTTTTTTGTTTCTTCTAAAAGTAGATCAGCGTAAGTTTTGTCTGAGTAACTGTGGACGGAGCTTAACGACAAACGTCTGCTGTTACGGCAGATCCCATAAACACTTATATTCACGTCTTAGAGTAGGAAATTAATCCTTACTGCCCAAACATTCTCAGTATGATACTCTGTTGGTCCTACAGTTGGTACTAATGGTCAGAATACCCTTTACTTAATTTAGTCAATGACAGCCCAGAGTCCTAACCTGTCAGAGCCCTTGTTCATTAATCAGAGTTTAATGGCTCTTTTAGTACATGAGAATAGTCCTATTAGTGTTAGCAAACTATCATATTCCAGTGATTTAATACTGTCTCAGCTTTCAAAAAAGCTGACACTCCCAAGGGACTTGTGTAAAACAAGACATCTGAGCAGCAGTGATGGAGATATCCTGACTTTTTGTCTACACACATTTTCTATATCACCCGTGTTATAAACGAGTTTCCTAAGGTGTGAAAGTAAGCATTGGGCAGACATTTTTTAAAAGCAGGGCATGCTTCCTGTTTAAATGATTATCGGCTGCCCACCTGTCTACATGTCCTCTGAGTCACTGGTGTATTTATAAAGCAATTCCAGACAAATGTTGCTCATTTCTTTTGCTAATTCACTTCGATCACAAGATTCATACCTACTCTCTGCTCCAGCCACTTGAAATAAATGAAACGACGCGGTATCTCAGACTGATTTCATCTGTTACGGTCAGACTGTAAACACAGAAACTCTGGAACCCACATTATCCAAAATGCACCAGGAGACTTTCTTTCATTAGGGCTTCTGCTTGGTAAACGCCCATGTGTTTAAAGTCCACACCTCAGGTTCCTAACACAGACTGGATGTTCTATATTCATAGGATCCATGTTTGCAACTTAGTAGAAAATGCTCGTCAAAGCAGGCTGACTTTCTGAACCTCTGATGTCAGACGTTTCGTGGTGGGATTTTGGGGGTCTGCTGTTGGTGTAGTCGAGGATCTTTCCAGTATTTGGGGGTTACTTGGGTTTCTGAGGAATAATGAATGCTTGTCCATGACTTTCTCAGCTGTTGTGTTGATAGATTGATTCACTCTCTGCTGCTGCTGCAAGGAATGAAAGGCAATAGTCAGTAAATATGAAGATGTTACTGACTTGTGTGAACTGCAAATGCACTAATTACAACAAATAAAAGGTTTTGTTTAAATATCAGGGTCATCCTAAAAACACAGTATAAGATCAAAATAAGGAATGTATTTATTATTTATAGGCATGTTGGATAATAATACAAAGCAAACAGTACTAATGTTTAATGTAACACATCTAAAGCACATTTATCTTTTTATTCATTAATTACTGTCAGTGTTTAAAACATGCAACACAGATATTCATAATACAACACATACACATACTAATACATAAATCACTCTGGCTCAATTAAAGCAACATCAACATTAGAAGAAGACGTGCTGTACAACAGGGCTGGCAGGTGACATTCAAACGCCATTTTGATGCAAAAATTATGTTTCTTCCGACCAAACATTTCTCCAAAACAGGCAATTCACCTCCTGCTGGAGGACACATGAGGTTGCCAAGCTCAAAAAAATAAGTGAAGAAGTATTGTACTGTTAGCATCCCTGTCGCGTGCATCAGTTATAGGCAACTGATCCAGAGAGAGTTTGGGGTTATGGTTTTGTCACAGAGCAAGTAAAGCACAGCATTGGGCAGAAAGCCAACCGTACTTCGAAGTTAACACAGATGTTCAACTGCTTTATGTGACCGTGACCCTTCAACTTTTAATGTTTGCACTAGTTTAACCCCGTTTTGAAACAGGCACGGTCCCATCAGAGCCAGAATCACTTTAACCAATCAGCTTGGCAAACACCTGCAGTGCAATTCAGAACATCTTATCAGACGTATCCTCAATTAGAGGAAGCCATAAACTGTCTGTTGTGAACGACACTGATAGAAATGGTCCACTGTTTTTATTACAGGCAGCGTATTCTGTGTTGACATGCAACCTGTCCAGCGTGTACCTCGCCTTTCACCCAATGACGGTTGGAATAGGCTCCAGCCCCGGCAGCCCTGATCCGGATATGCAGTTACAGATAATATGTGCATGGACTAATTAATATCTGCAAGTTTTATGTTTTCCCCTTCTTCTCATGCTGACATGCAACGTATGTGCTAGTTGGTCATTGCCTGTAATCTTTGTGCATAAAGAGATTCTTTTTTTGGCCCAGACAAAGGCGGCATGACACGTCACTGCTTGTTCTTTGATGTTGGCTTGGCGTGTCTCTTGCATAGTAGTAAAATGCCACACTGCTGTCACTGATAAACCGCCGTTTCTACAAAGCTCCACCCACTCACATGCTACAACACCAAGCCCACATTCTCAGATTTACACAATCAGAGGGCAGTTTTAATGAAAACTCCAGGTTTTCGTGAGAGAAGAAAAAGGGGGAAAACAAAGATCCGTTTACAGATTGACCTGTCTTTACGTAGACAGCAAAGTGTGATTGATTTTTTTTTTTTTTTTTTTTTAGTGCAGACACACCTGAGTGCTAAAAATAGTTTGTGTGTGAGCTTTTATTAACACGTCAGAACCTATATCTGAGTTAGCCACTGAATAAAATGTGAGTTTGTTATTCTCAGTTTATATGTATAGTAAATGTACATTAATATGACAGTGAGCAGGCTGTTTGTCCTCTGCATGGATAGGGATGTCTATCACTCCACTCTGTTGTCGGTTTACTTGCACGTCAACACACTAATTAACAGCAATTTTAAAGAAGTCTTGAAATGTAATCGGAGAGAAACTATTTGAATGTCTGAAAACTGGTGTGTTTTTGTCTCAGCAGCCTGAAAATTACACTGCAGTTCACATGTAATTACTGCAGAGCCTGAGCCTGTTGGTCCCCTTCAGTTAGCGTGACCCACATGCAGCTTTTATTTTAGCTCCCTGTGTCTGCGTCACACCTGCAGCACACATTCTCTCACTCAAGCTTTTCTCACTTGAATGTTGTTTTCTGAATTCAAACGTTAGTGCAGCCCGAGTTGCCTCTGAGCTCAGTGCATGCCCGTCTCACTGATGTTCCTCTCCATGTTGGATGTCACTTCCCTCCAATGATGATGGATTCTCACCTGTCTGGTTTTACTTGCTTGAATTGGGAGCGTTGCACATGTGTCTTTACTTGCACAATTTCCAAATAACATCTACAATACAGAGACTGAAATACAACACTGGTACGTCATCGTGCAAACAAAAAGATGTGACGATTATATTGTTGCACAATGAAACACAGTCACACGCCTGCAGAAGAAAATCAGACTGTCAAAATATGGATGAGTCTTAATCTCAGTGAAAAATTGTTGCCTTCGTTTGAAAGTTAATCTCTTTGACATGCATCTCAGACTTATTACCATGACCATTTTCCTCCCTAAACCTAACCACTCAACTGTATTGCCTAAACCTAAGTGTGTCTTAAATTCTTCCAGCTAACTGGTACCTGCCGAGGTCAGTAGGCTGCGATCTTTGTCTGCAGCTAGGTTCCCTTGCAACAAAATGACTGTAAAGCTGCATTTTATTTAAATCAATCAGAAGCTGGATGATGACATTTTGGATGATCATTCATAGCAGTTGCCCTACTGTAGTAACGTTATGGTATTTCTGGTTTCTAAACATCTTGTTATGTCTGTGTTTATTTTCCCAAATTTTTGATACTTTTGTTTTGGCTTTTTGTAATACAGAGGCATTTTAGCAAGTCGCCATAATTAGGAATGAATGGAAACTGTGAGATGCATCAATGCCTTTCACATAAAGTGATGTACTGGCTTAATTTGTTATGTGGACATATTGTTCCAGCCCTACTGATATGACTTAAAATCCAGTTCAACTTTACAAAGTGGTCGTGGTCTATTTTGTTTTTTTTACAGAACATAGACTGATTTGGCTGTTCCTGTGTTTGTAGTATGTGCGTGTTTTTGTGTGAGCATTTAGTATTCTGTGCATGAGAGGAGACTGAGATAGTAGCCTAAATACAGATAATCCTGGTTCAAGGTTCAGTCTCACTATACACACAGACACACACACAGTGATGATTGACGTGATTAGTGTGATTGTGTGTGAGAGAGGGTGTGGATGTCTTGAACAGTAAGGGTGTGTCAAGAGGCTGTGAGGGTTTTAAAAACAATTAGTGTGTGTGTGTAGCCAGATTAACCATGTGAAACTTCTAGGGTGGTTTTTTTGCATTAATTGCTCATAAAAATGGATGTGATTTAAGTCACAAGAACAGACGGACACACTGTGCTTAGGATAATAACACATAAGCAGTTTAAATCGTTTGTGTCTATTGAACCCACCCAAAAAACATGTTGGTAGTAAGTGAACCCTTAGATTTAATAAATGGCTTAACCTTCTGTGACAACAATAAAATCAAACAATCTTGCATCGAGTGTGGATTAAACCTGCACAACATTCATTGTGCAGAATTCTACATTAAACAACGGCTTCAGCTCAGCCATATTCCTGGGTCTGGACTCTGCATGAAATGTAAAACAATGTTTGAAAGCATTCTCTAGTAATTAGGTTAATTGTCCTGCTGCATCACCCAGCTCCTTCTGACCTTCAGCTTGCAGACAATCACCCTGAAACGTTACAGTTCCATGTTTCAGGCCTACAAGTGCAGAACAGCTAAGTGAGAATAATAATGACCTTGTCACCTGACTGTATGAGCCTGAACTGAACTCAGCAGCGTAATTTGGCTTTGCTGTCTGCTAACTTTTGAGCTTTTCCAATCTTAAATCAAGAACAGGCTCATTCCTGCTCTACCTGCTTCGGGTGCCAGGGTTGGTCCTTGCATGTTTTCTTAATGGTAAAACATCAATGTAAGTTAGTTTGGTTTATAAAAATACAGCTCCAACATTTACATGCGCTTCATTTGTGGCTCTAAGCAGAAAGTTATAATAAAGCATGGAAAAACACAGTCAGCCAGTGGTTGCTATGGGTAACGTGTGTCTCCCACCTCATAATATTATCACTTTGTGTGTGTGTGTGTGTGTGTAAACAGCTGTGTTGCAGGTAAAACAGAAAGACGATAAGTTTCCTGACAGTTTAATAAAAGAGGAACAAACCTGACAAAGCTTCTTACATAACTCACTCACTCAATAACAGGCGAGTTGAGGCAGGCAGGCGTCCAAATGAGGCAGAAACAGAATGTAAATAACATTTCTGTGAAACTTTAGGCTTCACTGGTCACTGTGTCAAATTGTCATAACGTTTTTGGTGTGTGCATGTGTCTTTCATGGCGCTTTTGGGATTTTACATTGTATCTGTTCTTATGTCACCTGAAAACTTTTGAATTTTTAGCAGGTGGCCTTAATTCAGTATTATGCTGCCATGGCCTCACCAGCTAGACTGCAAGTCCCATTTAAAATGAAAACATAGTAATGTCTGCAAAAACTATTTTCATCTAAAGCCACTGAAGTAAGAACTCTGTCATGAGGACATGTTTGTATTCAATAAGTAAAAGAAATGATTGGTGCCAAGCAAGATGTGACCGTTGGTTTCAGGTGATATCAGCCGTTGCTAATTTGTATCACCTTGCTGAAAAAGAATATTTTGTCACACAGTTGGAAAGCTGCTGCAGGGATCATTTGGATTATTTCTCACAGACAGTGGTGTGGTTGTTTTTAATGAGTTGAGAAGAAGGCGTGTTCCTCACACCACATACATTAATCTATACTTAAGTACTGTTGAAAATCCCAGTATTTATTCTGGGACTTTTGTAAGAATTCCTCGGAACTAGCTGGATCTATATGAATTCAATGCTGCAGATGGCTTCCCTGCCCGCCTTCCCCCTCCAGAGAAGCCTTTAGTGTTCAGCAGTGGCGTGGGTTTGAATCCACTTTACAAACCAAAACATTGCAGATGATGGAGAGACGGAAAGAAACGGAGAGGCAGCATGACAGGACTGCTCTCTATGTGGGAGGAGGTTTGTTTTTTGTCTTCTAGAAAAAATGATGAAGTGAAGAAGCTGCCCACTCTTTTACCTCTCTCTGGATGACCTTACCTTCCTTCCGTCCTCCTCGCCTTTTTCACCTCTGAGCTACAGGTCTTTCGCTCGACTTCCTGTTTATGAAGATGTTCGTTTATTTTGTGTGTGTGTGTGTGTGTGTGTGTGTGTGTGTGTGTGTAGCATTAAGTGTTTGTATCAGACATGCATGTGTGTGTGTTTGTGCATGCGATACATAAGAGGCTCTTTAGCACCTGTTCACATAGCAACCATCTCTCGACAAGACATTTGGAGAGGAGTGGGAGGAAAAGAGAGAGAGAGGGAGAGAGAGTGAGAAAGGCAGCAGCAGAGGAGGTGGGAGGAAAAAAGACTCAAATTAGAGGCTTTAGACTGAGCTGAAACACAGCGGGAAAAAAAGCTCAAACTTCTCTCTTCATAAATATAAACTTAGTCCGGTTTTGTTGCTCTCAGAAGTGTTCCTTTTTCCACATGCGAATGTTGACGCTGCCTTCAGGAAACATGGTTCCGCTGAAGAAGACGAAGCTTTTAATTGAATTTAAAACCAACATTGTGTAACCCAGATAAAGACCTATATTAAAGTCCTGTTGCTTGTAAACTTCTTTTAAAAAAAAGATAACTAACTAAGCTCAGCTCCTGTTTTACTGCAACCAGTCTGCAAGAAGTTTAGTTAAATTCGGGAGCCAGTGATGTCACAATACATAAAAAAATACTGAGCTCTAAATTGGGTGACATTTTTGGATCATTTGTATGAAATTGGGTGACCTTCCTTATGCAGTATAGTAAATTCTAAAGACATTGACTTGCTTATAATTACTGCTACATTAATATTGTCGCACTTCTCTTCTTTCCTTTAACCATTGGCACAACAGCTGAATGTTTAAGTTTCCCAGTGTACATGTCCTGATTTCCCAGTAGGAAAGCTGTCCCGGAAACCTACTTTTACTTGTTTATAACAGCAGGATTGAGGCAGTCGAGGCAACTACATGGGATTTCCTCATCAGTCTTAAGTTCTCTGGGAAGTATAACAATCAGTGGCTCTTGTTCTATTATAAAAAAAACATCTAATTTGTGAATTACACACAAACTCGTTGTCAATAGCCTTAGGTAGCTTTCATTTTCAGAGCTCCAACAGCCCCATCATCTAACTGTGGCATTAAAATTATGAGGTGAAGTAAATGACATTGATCATGTAGTTAAAATGGCGCCTGGAATTGGCTGGTGTATTTAAGCAAGTGAATATTTTCACCCTGAAGTTGATGTGTTGGAAGCAAAAGACACGGGCAAGCGTAAGGATCGTCTTGGACAGGGCAGAAATTGTGATGGTCAGACAACTAGGTCAGAGCCACTCCAAAACTGCAGCTCTTGTGGGATGTTGTTGGTCTGCAGTGGTCACGACCTACCAAAAGTTGTTCGACGAAGGTAAACTGGAAAACCAGGTCAGGGGTTCTGAGCAGCTCAATGATGCACATGGGGAGCAAAGGCTGCCTCGTATAGTCTGATCCCCCCCCATCATAGGGGATCCCACTCATTATTAGGTGGGTAGTCATATTGTTTTGGCCGATGCTTGTAAATTTCTTCATTTTTACATATACGACATAGTTGAGGGGAAAAAATAAAACTAACTAAATAAACTCTTTATGATTCTTGTAAATTTTAATTTATTCTCTTGGGACAAGAAAAGAAAGACAACTGTAGGTGTCCAATGTCCTTTGCACAACAGCAACAACAGGTTCATTTTTTTAAGTCAGTCTAACAGGACACCTGAGAACAAACAAACACTCGAAACACTTGCTGAAGGTCCCAATGGTCTCTGTCTACCAACACGGCAGAATTACTAGAGTCTGAGGAGTTTCACAGGGCTGGGCAGGCTCACCAGCCATGGGACCAGCTATTGCACATGTTCTTTGATTCTCCCCAGAAATATGGACAAAACACACCGTGCAATGAGGTAGCAATCCACTGTAAATATGAAAACATAGTACATCTGACAGCAGATGAAGGCCTGCTCTGTTTTGGAAGCACTGTGCAGAAGGTGTTTGGACACTGAGTGGATTATCAAAATCCTGCAGAGGCCTTTAGCTTCATAATGTGAAAACTTATATTTATCATTTTATGTAATGTTGTTCTCAGGTGAAGGTTTGTGCGTCTTTGGCACTGCTGCAGTTGTGTTTCTCTTCTTCCTACAGTAGTCTTCAAGTCGGCTGCTTGCTCTCTCTCTTCTGTTTTTCTCTGGTGTCCTCTCCCTGAGCTTGTAGGCGTTCTTTACATCCCATTTGGATTCAGTTGGTTTCTCTTCTTCACCTCCCACGTTCGCACTTTCTCTCCATGTCCTCCTTTCACGTTCACACTATCTTTTCTCCCTGTATCTTTCGGCTCATTCTCCTCCAATAATTCAATGTGCAAATTGAACATGTTCCTTGAATACAGAGTTGCTGCAGCTTTACATTTTTCTGACTTTATATGTGGCACAAATGAAATCTGCTGATATTTATATCATGTATAACATAAATGTCTGTTTAGTTGAACAAAACATGCTTGTTGTTGTAATTATTCTGTTTTATTTATTTCCTTTATTCAAAAATATAAATTGCAATACAGCTGCACTGTAAACTGTAATAAATGAAGACGATTAAGATCAGTGTCAAATACGCACTCTTTCTGAGGCGTAGCTCAAAGTCAAGTTAGAACACACAGACGTGGGGCATATATTTTTAGTTTCAATGAGACTTATACTTTGAGTGACTATCATTATCTCTGATGTCCATTATGCAGAAACGTCCAGAAATAAACTTTGAAATTACAGTAAATAGATGCAGTTTATCTTTAGAACGTGCCTGAGAATTTTCATGCTGTTTATTCAAAAATGAAATAGTCCAGTGACAGTGGCTTGTCCATTTATAGTGCCATTTAGAGTTACTGTCTGTTTAAAATTTGTTGATGTATTCATAAATGAAACTTGTAGGGACAGATGCACAATTTTGCCTGGGGAACGTTGGGAGAGGGGGACACTCTGACTCTAAAAACTACTGTAGTGCGAGAACAGCTTAATCACAGGGATGATGTTTGCTTTTTCTGATGCTTTCATATTACAGGTTGTAATGAACCCTGCAGTCTCTAGGCGACAGGAACCTGGCGTGATTTCACTCTGTAATTTTAGGAAGGATAAATAACAGACAATAAAACACTACAACTCACAACAGAACCAGTAAAATGTATAGTTAAGGATCAGTGTAGTATGGATTATACTAATCAGCCGGTATCAGAGCTGCATCACTGATTGATCCTGTACTCAATACTTCTCCAGCACACACCACACACACACACACACACACACACACACACACACACACACTCTTGTATGACGTTCATCTCACTTCTCTGCATTTTATTATCTTCAGTGTTTCCTCTCTCACGGTTCCCCCTTCATCCTCTCACTCTCAGCAGCATAGTGTCTCTATGGTAACTGCCGTGGAGAGGCGGACCCTGACAAGACGTGCCTTTTGCAGCACACACACACACACAGAGACCAGCAGTGTATTTTAGTAAACATGACCATGGGTTTTCGTCCGAGCCGTGCTGTTTCAGCATCGTAAATTACAGTTGTTTACAGCAGCAGCCGCTCATCATAGTGCGTGTTACACAGACAGTTTTAGTAAAACTGGAATTATCTCAGTGCTGCACTCTGCTAAAGAGACTATACACCAATGTTTTTGTCTGCGTTTGTATGTATCTTTCCTTATAATAGAATCTTTTTCTTCTATTTTTAAAAGCTCTATTTCTGGTTTTGCTTATCAGCAACCTCTTCAACCTCCTCACCACCAAATATGTCTTCATGCATTATATTTGGAGTGTGTCTCTCTCTTCTGTGAATGTGTGTCTTTATATTAATTTGAGCAATGTAAGCTTGTGACAAAGTTTGTCTGTGCCTGTGCAGCTTAATGCAAGAACAGTTGACCTGAATCACGGTCTTGACTAAATGGATACCTAAAACCTCTTTGGCTGATTACAAGACTAAATTAAGAACCGTTTGAAAGTCTACCAGCAGCACTTTGACCCATCCCTGCTCCTGTTCACACACCACAGCAACAGCGATTCTTGAGTTGCTTGGCTGTAAGTTGCACAGAGGCCATGAGGAGCAGCATCGTCCCTGGAGAAGGGCGTGAGAAGCCAAGAACAAGGCAGCACAGAGAGATGTTAGCCAGCAATAGGAATTGCAGAAAGGCATGATGAAGAAAGGGTTACCTAAGAATGAAAGCAAGCTGTGCACACCTGAGGGCTTGGAGACTCAGACTCATCCCTGGCCACCTGCCCGAAGAGGTCTACCAAAAAAAGTAGAAGGCGGGAGAATAAACTGGATGTTCCACTGAGCCATTCACAGTGCGGGGCAACAACATGGGAGCATTGGGCAATACTAGAAAAAACATCACGTAACAACTAACATTTAATGGTTAGTGGACTTAGTGAACAGGATCCAGTATCCATCACGGTGGCAGACTGCTCCAGATGACATCATCTGGAGGCGTTTTCAGTTAGACATCAGTATTTTAATCCAGGAGAAGCAGAGTGAAGTGATTATTCATGCACGTGCACTCCTCAAGCTAGAAGAACATGACGGCAGGTGAAAATGAGTAAATTTCCCTCTACATTAACCTTTAAGGAGTTAGCTACAATAAGTTTTCCCTCTCTGCTTCCTCTGTGCTAAGCCTGGCTAAACACATTCTGGATGCATAAAATGGAGACAACGCAGCAGAAATCTCAGTATGTTTATTATACCCGTGTGTTTGTGTGTGTCTACACTGAAGCCATGTATTCAAATGTGTGGGGTGTATCTGATTGGTTATTTCCATATATTTGTGTGTGCTTATCTACAGCTCTCTATACTTTCGATCTTTAATTAACCTCTAAATGCAGCCATGCTTGTAAAGTCCCACTGAATGTATCATGTGGTACGTTACAGTACAGTTTCAACCCGTCCTTAACGTTTAATTATGTTTTTTTAGTGATGGGCTTTTATTTATTTGTTCCATTAGGGAGGTTATGTGTGTTCCAGGTCACGTTCATGTACACTGTGTACAGCTAACCTATCTCTCCCTGTCTGTTTGTGTGTGTCTTTGTGTAGAAACGCTGCTGGATGACTTCATGTTGACACATCCCATTTTTCTGACGGCCGACAGGTTCCAGCAAGTCCTGCTGCAGCAGTATCCTTCCCTCACAAACACAAACACACACACACACACACACACACATTCACATAATGCATAATTACCTTGACAGAATGTGCTCACAGCTCTGTGTTTTGTAGCTGCACGACTGCATAATAGACTTAGGTTTGAACACCAACATACTGTAAATCCACGTGTTTGACAGTTGATTTGTGCTTGGGCCATCTGTCGGCTCACAGTCACTGCGTTGCTCTGGCTGTTGAATCTTTTATTTAATGTATTAACGGTGTTAGGTCAACTGCAGTTTTATCTGCTGGGGCGTCACACCTAAGTTTTAGTTTCGTAGCTGGAGGTTTGCGTTTTCTTCTGCTGACTGCCTGCAGGCCAACACCATCTGACTCCATAAGCACTTTGGTCCAGAGGAAGGAAAGGGAAGCTCCCGCACATGTTGAAAACACTAGTTTGCCTAATTTCCACTGGAAATCTCTGAGCGTAGTAATGGGCAGTTAGACAATAAATGTCAGGCACCCAACAAGATGAATTATTTTGATTTGAATGACCCCAAGGCCTTCTGTGCAGCAACACCCTCCGGACAAACCTCACATTTTAGGTCTAAAAGTCGTTATACTCATCGCCTGAGTCAGTACTCAGTCAAATCTAAACACGCAGAAATATTGATTCATTCTGTCTGACTTACTTCCTGGGGATGTCAGTAATATTGATGGACATCCATGATAAGGATTTTCTTTAGCATCATCTACAGGAACGTATATGGTTGCTTGGTGCAGAGGTGTCCTCATTAGCTACAGTTAACTAAAAACTTTTACATATAGAAGCCGTATTTAAAGTTTTTTCTTATATAATTTGGTAAAAAATGCCCCCTTTCTTATCTCAATATAAATAATTGATTGCTCAGTCCTAGAAAAGCAACTTTTTTTGAAAAAAAAAAGCAGTTTTAAATAAATTAAAAACACGCAGCAACATTTTTATATATATATATATAGTCGAGTTTGGTCCTGTACCTGTCATCAACCATCTGCATTTGTAGGAGATGCAAAGTAAAACTGAAACTAATTCCCATTAGTACAGACAGATCCTGAGCCCACTTCATTTCAGCAGTACACATCAATATAAGTTTGTAACAGCAGACTCCATCACAGCTTGCTGCGTCTACAAAAGTGCGAAAGAATGTGTTTTTTGTCCTTTGTCTCTGCAGTAACAGAGTGATAGTTGTCTACTTCAATACAGAACTCTCCCACACAGAGCAAAGAGCCGGAGGGAGGAGAGGAAGTAGAGCAGAGAGGGATGTGTGCGATAAAGAGTGGGAGGATTGGACGGAGAGAAATACTCGTCCTCGTCTTGCTCTGCTGTTATTTCTTTTTAGAAAATCAAAACAAAATAAATACACATACCATCTTGTGCTACCTTCATCTTCTCTCCTTTAAGAAACAGACTGAAATATAATTTTTTTTTTATTTGAAGCCCTGTAACATATATGGGTTTACAGTCATTTATGCAGCACAAGTGAAATCAGTAACAAAAAATCAAGACCGAAGAAAATATTTGTGAAAACACCAGATTACACAAGTATCAGTCAACCCCCGCTCAAGGGAAAATCCTGGTGCCATGTCAAAATGAAACTCCCTAGCTCTTCCCAGCTTGTACGCCCACCAGATCTATACATTACAGGCTTCAAATTATCTCACTTTCACTGTTAACATCTTTGCCTCAGGGTGGGAAAACAGTAACATCAATAAATAAGACTAACTCAATTAGCAGAACTTTAAATATGTTCAAGTTCAAACTGTAACAAAAAGCAATCTTTCCTGGACTCACCTGCTCCAGTACACACTTGTCCATAGAGTTTTTTACACACAGCAGGTTAATCAAAAAGACACGGCTCCCCGACACCAACAAAGAAGAATTAAAAAAGACCAATATACAACTACAAGAATTTAAATTTTCTGTAAAATGTAATAGTACAGTTTTGTTGAGAGCATCAAAACCAGCACCGTGATGTGAAACCTCGGTGTCAGAAAGCTCCAAAGCCAGGCTGCTGTATGTAGTGTGCGTGCAGAGTCTGAACCAGCTGTGTTTGCGTCTGCACTGATGTGTGTGTCTGCAGTGATATGTGGGTCATTGTGGCAGCGTCTCTTACCCTGATTCTCTTTAGTGCCGCTGCTATCTGCAGCAGAAACATTCAAGTAACAGCTGATAAATATGCACATTTACACATTTTTATAAGGCATTAGGTACAGTGTATTTGAAATTAATGTGATTTTGTAAAGTATCCCTCCGTAGCCTGTGCATATTTGGAGCAAATTTGAAAGCAGAAGCTTGAAAAAAATCTGCTAATGTAAAAAAGCTCACGAACAATATCTACTGCTGAACTGCATCTTGTTCCTTTACTCAGACTTTCCCAGATTTTCTCTGGAGGTGGAAGGGAAGGAGGGTGGGGGGGAAGCAGAGGGTGAGAAGAGAGAGGGAAGAGGAGACAGGGAGGGAGAGACGGAGGGGCCGACAGAGAAGACACTGGACGGAGCCGAGAGGAAGCAGGCAGTGCTGAACGTGGCGTTCAGGTACCTGGACACCTACAGAGAGCTGCTGCAGGAGGAGGGGGAGCGCAGCAACAGCTTCCCCAAGGTGACACACACGCACACACAATTGTAACGTAACACACATTAAACACAAGACACAGACAAGCCAAAAAGAAACACACGTCCATATTGCACATACTGCAAGCAGGCAGGTTGTTTAAGCAACGTGTGTTGATATGGTAATAAAGAGTAGATGCACTGTGTAAGAATTGCAGTGCTTTTTTTCACAGGCCTCCGTTTTTACTGGCTTGTGTCGATCTAGGTCTCTCTGGTCCAGTGGAAATTGTTTTAACATGCATATTGAGAAACTAATCTGGTCTTTCTGTTTGTCAAATGTACTAGTGGTCTACATCTTATAGTAAACCCTCTGTAATTTCTCTGATAAAGTCCTCTCTTAATTCTTTACTTGGATGCTGACTCACCTACTTCCTAGTTTAAGTTTTTTTCATTTGGCAAAATGTTGAAGGTTTATTTCTTTACCAGGGAACTGTGGTGGAAGAATTCTTCTTCCACCACAGTTGTTGTACCACGTCTCCCTGTCTTTCAGTGTTCCTGAGCTCACTAGTGCTTCTTTCTTTGTAGGAATGTACCACATAGTTGTTTTGCCTACGGCTAATGTTTTTTTATTATCTCTCTGATGGATCTGACAGCTCTTTGGATTTTATATCGACAGTTAATAACAACAGCGTCCTGAAGCAAATGCAACACTAAAAATCAACTCCAGACGCTTTGTGTTTACTTTCAGTGAGATAGCACACCTGACCGAGCCAACATGATGAAGACTGTCGCTGTCAAATTGTATATGTGCCATGCTACAGTCCCACCGCCACACTCACATATTCCCGTATAGGTTCAGTGTAGGAGTGCATATTCAGATTAACACATCAATGAGACATAATGTACGAGGCTCGAAGGAGCTTGTCATTCACCGATGTGGTTTTGTGCAGCACAGAACTTTTGACACTCGATGAACTTAAGTAGCTTTGTATGCATCATTTCGTCCCAAGCCTCTGAGCTTCTTAGCATGTTTCTCTCTTTCAATCCCCACGTCTTTGCATCCTCTTCTTCACATCACTGTCCTCAGGCAAAACACACAACCTCAAGTTGTTCCATGTGCCTGGAAAAATACAGCTACACCTTTATCAGCGTGTCCTGATATTCCAAATGGTGGATTTGAAACCAAGGTTTTCTTAAAAAGTGCTTAACACTAACCAGTCCACAGTAGAACGGACTGATCTGTACAGTTTTCCCATACCAGATTCCAGTCGACCCCTACAAAATAAGCATTACTGAAAGTAAAAGACAGCAAATTACATCCAGTCATTCTTTGTTAAAAAAAAAGGGTTTAAGAAAATGTTTTAGTTTGAGTCATCATAGATTGGCTTATACAACCAGTAACTCCCTTCACATGTAACAGCAGTGTGTGAATTACTGAAAAATGGAAAATCCTGACTGACAGGAACCTCTCTGAAAATGATGTGATGACTGAAATGAGCCAGAAAGTGAAAGAAAAACAGGATTTCTGTTTAACAGTCTCCTCTGTTATGTACACACACACACACACACACACACACACACACACACACACACACACACACAAAATAATGATTATAGTAACAGACACAGGATAACACCTCTCTTGTTTTTGGCATCTAGTTGACTGAGTGATCGGGGCTGTCATAGCAACAGAATACTTAGCTAAACACACACACACACACAACATTGTCTTGTTGGCCGTTTTATTTCTGTGAATAAAGCGGTGTGTGTGTTTGTGTAGGAGCTGTACCTGCGTGCTGTACAGGAGCTGAGCCGATATCCGGAGCTGGTGGAGGATGTCCTCAAACTGCAGCGATGGACTGAGATCTTGCACTGCCCGTAAGATAAACACACGCAGTAATACACAATTAATGAACAATAATAACACACGCATAACACAGTTCTGTTGTGGTCTCGTTGAATCACTGTCACACAGATGTTTATAAACATAATTTACTTAATCATAATACGTGTTTATCAAATGACGTGTTATGAGTGTATCACATATCCCACACACAACAAGAATCCAACATGTATTTATCTTTTCAGCATATGTTACATTCATACAGTAAATGTTATATATTTACTGTTCACATCACGTCACTCACACTGTATCATATATAATTTATTTGGCTTCATCACTTATGTAAAACATTTGCCATATTCTATATATTGCTTATTTTTACATACCTATGCCAAATGCCTATGCTGTTAGTTTGATTTCAGTTCTCATGAACAGTTCCAGTTGTTTTACAGTAATACTTGTACTGGAAATGGGTGAGTTCATTTAGGACTGGAAGTTTGATTGCACCACCAGTTAATACATTTTAAATTTGTGTGTGTGTGTGTGTGTGTGTGTGTGTGTGTGTGTGTGTGTGTTTTAGGTCTGATGAGGAGAAGGAGAGCAGGAAAAAGCAGGTTCGCCCCCTGTTCAGACATTTCAGACGCATCGACGCCTGCCTGCAGCCTAGAGAAGCCTTCAGAGGCTCAGACGAGAGTATGTCGAGCACAACAACACACCTGCACACACACACACACGGGCAGCAATATAGGAGATGTGCTACACCGTGTTATCTATAAACACATACACACGGTTGAAATGCAAACACACCTGCGGACTGTGGCCGCAATATACAAATCACAAACTGACTGACACACCCAGGACTCGTTTACACACACACAGGAGCATCGGGGGACCAGGAAATGTTTAAGCTCGCTTGAAGCAGAGGGAACAAGTTGAATTCCACCAGAAGTGAACGGATTTCAGCGGCGTCACTGAAGAAGTCTGATGAGAACACTCAAACTGTAGTGTTCTGTGAACAACAAAATCCAACTTCAAACAAAACTTTATCAAGCTGATACTTTTATTAATTTAAATTGATCATTAAAATGAAAGTCAGATGTGATCTGTGTAGATTTAATACAGACCACACTGTCTGTTCACTTCTGATTTCAGTCTGTGCTAAGCTAGGCTAAAAACATCCCTCCCCATTGTCTCGTGTAAAGACAGTTCCACAAGCAGCCACTAGGTGATGCCAACTGTTGAATTTAACACCCGTACTTGTCTCTTTTTTTTGTTTTGTTTTGAATTATAATTTTTTTTACACAAACCACCTGTTTGTCTGTTTCCATTTTCCCAGTCTTCTGCAGGGTCTACACTCCGGATCACTCCTACGTCACCATCAGGAGTCGTCTGTCCTGCCGGGTCGGGGAGATTCTGGCTCTGGTCAAGGAGAAACTCCAGTACAGCGAAGACCAACCAGTTCTGCCTGGAAACCTTATACTAGTGGCCGTCACATCAGCCGGAGGTCAGGACACGCGTTACTGTGTTTGAGTCTTTGTGCTCTTGCTTGTGACTGAATACATTTTATAGCAACTCATTACAACCTGTATTTTAAAGTTTCACCTCTTTCTTTCAGGATTTTAATGTGAAATGTCGATGATTTGATTGAATTTGATTTGATCGACAGGAGTGAAATTAATTTAACAAAGGAAACATGGTAGAACCAACTGGCGAAGCAAATGCATTAAAACAGATTTACAAATAAGGAACATTTTGTGAGATTTTTTCTTTTCACTGACCTTCCAAATAAAGTGTGATCATGTTGTTCATGTATGTGTGCCATGTCTTCAGAAAAGGCAGTGTTTCGTCCCAGTGATGAGGCCGTGTTCACCACCCTGGGAGTCAACACTCACCTGTTTGCCTGTGAACCCTCTGAACTGGACTCGCTGGTGAGCTGTTGATTAGTTGAATGACTTAACGTAGACTAACGCCCAGTAGTATTTTGCCTATTTATTTTCAAAAAATTAGGAAACAATAAATTAGCCCAACAATTATTTTGCATTTGTCCTATTTTACAAAAAAATAAATACAAAATTTACACAAGACTTGATTACATTTGGCAACAATAAATATGATCAGGACCCCCACACTACCCTTAGAGGATCAGTGAGAAGGATGTTGGAACAAATGTAAGGGCAGTGTGGTAGAAAGGCTCCAAACTGAGTGTGTGTGTTGTATGTTGTTATCTGATGTCTTCATCTGCATCCCCAGCTTCCTCTTCCTGAGGAGATCCACTGGACGCCGGGCGACAGCAAACTTCACGACATGTCAGCAGAGGAGGTCGCCAATCAGCTGGTGGTGTTTGACTGGGAGCTCTTCAGCTGTGTGCACGAGGTCTGTTGAAGTTTCCATTTCTTTATTTTTAGCTAATATGCTAAATTTCTCTTCGACTTCAGTGATTTTTTGGTTTGTCTATTTCATGACTGTGCAGTGTTTTTTAATAAATGCTTTCATGACTGTATGTCACTTTTTGTCACTCTGTGACTGTGACTCTGCAAATAACATATGAATATGGACCTTAGTTTGTAACTTCTTAACTGAGCCAAGGCTGCTTCCTATGAAGCCTGATGAGACTTTTGTAATCAACTTCGTAAAAGCTTAAGAGCTGACAATTAAAAATGGTAATAGCTCTTATTTGCTATTAGATAAGTACAAATGTCTAAGACTTGAAGCTTAGATATTTGTACAAATATTTAAATCTTTAAACAGACGTTACATGGTTTTGTTGTATCACTTAACACAAATCAGAGAATTTCACTGTGTTGAATTCTCAGGGAGTGTTTAGTTGTGTTTGCATGTGTATTAAAACCTTTAGGTAAATCAAAGTCATGACAAAGAGCTGTGTCTTGTGTCTGTCTCCTAAAAATATTTTATTTTGAACACAGTCACTACTTGAAAATCCTCAAAGTTAGTCTCATTATATGCTTGTGTCTCTTACAGGTGGAGTTTGTGTGTTATGTATTTCATGGAGAGCAGTCTCGCTGGCGCCCCCTCAACCTGGAGCTGGTACTGCAGCGCTGCAGCGAAGTGCAGCACTGGGTCGCCACGGAGATCCTGCAGTGCCAGTCTCTGCCGAAGCGGATCCAGCTGCTCCGCAAGTTCATCAAGATCGCAGCCCTGTGAGTAGGGATGGGATTGTCTAACACGGGAAATTTAGGGAATCTTTTTGACCTGCAATGTGGTAAACGTTCAGACTGAATCTGGATGAGAAATCTGAACATATTCTTTGTGTTTCAGTTGTAAGCAGCAGCAGGACCTGCTGTCATTCCTGGCTGTGGTTCTGGGTCTGGATAACCCTGCTGTCAACAGACTACGACTCACGTGGGAGGTACGTTACACACAACTAACAGTAAGAGGGTTTAGTGTGGACACTGGAATGGTAAAAACAAATGACTTGTACTGATAAAGCAGCCAGGTTTTAGAAATTTGGCAGGTCACTGAAAGATTGTTCTAGATCAGATTCCCAGAACTAACAGATCACTACAAATAGTTTTTTCTTCGAAGGTGATGTTGTTATATTGATCTCCTCTCTGTGTTTGTGTTCAGGGTCTTCCAGGCAAAGTTCAGGAAGCAGTTTCAGCAGTTTGAAAGCATTGCTGTGAGTAGATGCTGCTTTTTTGTTCTATTCTCACTGCAACCTTCAAATCCAATCGAAGCTATTTTAAATGACAACGCTCGTTATGAATGGGTATTTGTTCCAGGACCCTTCAAGGAACCATAAGTCCTACAGAGACGTGATCACTAGCCTGAGACCTCCACTGATCCCCTTCACACCTCTGCTACTCAAAGGTACAAACACTCTTTAGCATGCACACAAGAGAGCAGAACATTAACACATAACAAAGAAATATGGAGAAACACTGATATTTATTCATAACCCTCGGTTTCAACACAAACATCTAATTGGGACTGCTTTACACTTCTTTGATTTCCACAGTCAAACTCAATAAAATATATAAACTCTATAAACTGTCAATGTTGCCTGCTGCATCTGCCACATGAACTCATCAAATCGTTATCAGTTGGTCCTGGTTCAGCACATTATATCTCCTGCTCTTATTGATTCTCAGAGACTCTGCTCGCCTCCAGCTGTGGACCAGATATGAATTTGCTGGAGACACTCTAGATTCACCTTGTTAATTATCTCTTCTGTCTAATCAGCAGCATGTAGCTACCGACCTGCCACACACGCGCACACACACACACACGTTTGTCTTTCTATACTTGGGAGGACACTCATTGACATAATACAACCCTGACCATCACAACTGAAGGCCTAACCCTGACCAAAACCTAATTCCAACTCTGACCCTAAAACCCAGTCTTGACCCTCAAAAATCCCTTTTTGAGGGTCAAAATGAGTGAGGACGGGCCAAAATGTGCTCACTTCACAAATATGTCCTCACTCTGTTGTTAAAAAACGAAACTTGGTCCCTACTAAGTACAGGAACACACACACACACCTTTCTTCTGACTTCACAGGTTTACCGTTCTAATCTTTCAGCCTAATGCATTACACCAACTGTTATCAAACTCCACATGATCCGACATTATGTTAGTCAAAGTAAAATCATTGGTTTTGCAGTAAAATGACCCCAGTAATTTTAGTAAAAATTAGGAGGGAACTTTCCTGTAGTCTAAGACACTCGCGAAGTGCAGCAACTTGTTTACTGTGAGAGTGAGGTGGTTTCCGTTAACTTACAGTCATCTTCTTAGCTGCTGGCATCACTGCCACCATGATCTATGAAAAATAATTCTAAGAGAAATATGTTTAGTCTAGTTTCATCAAGATTTGCAAGCAAACGTTGTCAGCAAATTAAGGTGTTGATGATTCAATATGGAAAGCGATTAGAGTTTTGTGTTAATTGAACTAATTTGTAATTATTAATTCCTCATGCTGTCTTTTCAGATTTGACATTTCTTCACGAGAGCTGTAAGACGTTTCACGGTGAACTCGTCAACTTTGAGAAGATGGTGAGTTAAGTCACATTTAGTCCACTTCATGCAAGAACATGTTGGGATTAGTTTTTAAAAATGTTATTACGTTTAAGTGTTGTAACTGTTCATGAGGGGGCAGAAATATCAAATGCTGTGTATATCTTATATGAATATTATTTTGAGATTTGCAGAGGAGTTTGCAGGATTGTCCAGCAGTTGCTAGTCTGTGCAGGTCTTTCTATCAAGAGTAGCGCAGTGGCACTCAGCAAAAAGATAATACAAAGTGTGTAGAAACGGATCTTTTAAAGCCACTTGTACATTATTTTAAAACGAATTCTCGTATGAGTTGTGTAAGCCACTTGACAACGAATGGGTTTATTTGGACAGTGAGGGTTTGCACTTTAGTGAATGTTGGATACATAAAAACAGGAATTCAGGTCTGAAGTAAGAAAAAACTTTTAAAGTCTCTCTCTAAAATCTTCCTTTCTTCTCTCTACTGCATCCACTTTTTATACTTGTTTTTCTCCCGTTGTGCTTTTTGGAACCTCTCTCATCTTATCCTCTTTTCTTCTGCAGCATAAAGTGGCAGAGATGGTGAGGACCATCAGACGCTACAGGAGCTCTCAGCTAGGTAACACACATGTTCATGGACGACTGAATAATTGTCTCCTCCCTGCCTCTCCCTGCTGTTAGTACAGTCCAGGCCTCGGGGAAAATTGGAACATTTTGGAACATTTGGTGATGCATTCACCTCTTAGCAGGGTTCCTAGTTTTGTGCAGTCTGTTGAGTTCAGTTTTTAGTTTTTATGTTTTAATTTTTACTTTTTTTTTTTTAAATTTGCTCAGTTACAGCTTGATCAGGCACCTAATGAGATTTTCATATCACGTTGTCTCCGTCTAGTGGTAATGCTTTGAAACTGCATTGCTCTTTGCCGTAAACTTGAACTGATAGAAACATGAATTTAACACCCTTCCTTTTTATTGTAGCCATGGATACGGAGACATCTCCCTCCCACCTGCAAACAAAGGCCTATGTTCGCCAATTACAGGTGATTGACAACCAGAATCTGCTGTTTGAAATGTCCTGCAAACTGGAGCCCAAAGACACGTAAAGAGATGGACTAAACGAGGGAAAAGGGATGAAGAGGAAGAAGTGGGAAAGACGGAGAAGAGCAGGAGGAGGACATATGGTCAGATCCTTTTGTTTAAGACACAACTGGATTGAGGGGGATTTAGGCAGAAAGTGATGGAAGAATCTCATGCAGAAACTAGAAGCCTAGGATCTTCTCGCCTCCTTTTCTGCCTCTTCATCGACGCCATGAAAACAAAACATTTTGAATCATCAGGCAAAAGCCAGTCGTCTGCTTCTTGTCCATCCCTGTCTCTGACCACTTGCTTAGTTTTAGTTTCCTTCCTTTTCTCACCCTCCTCTTCCTCTTTGTCCTCCTAATCCCTCCATTAGCAGCTGTCCAGTCCAGTCACTGCCAGCAGCCCTGAAAACCTCTACACATTCACGTGGAGGAAATATGTCAAAGTGTAGTGATCCAGTCATTGAGAAACCTTTTTCTGCAGCACATCATCTTCATTCCATGGGAGACATTTTGCCCCTAAAATCCTGTAAATCACCAGTTTGGAACAAAACTAAAACCTTCATAAAGGTCTGTCATCAACGAATTTAAACAGTTTGACATCATGCGAAAGCCTGTCAAAGGTCTCTGTGCTGCTCTGAAATCCCAGCTTCACTGCATATCAGTTCTCAGTGACCTAAACAATATGACTATGAACAATATGAAAACTAGACAGCAGCAAAGGAGAAGAAATAAAATGTGATGTTGTTGGACATCAGAACGTCAAGAGGAAACCAGACTGTATATTTGTTCTGTCGTTTCCTCCTGTGGTAGAGACAATCTGACTAACACCTGTTGACCTTTAAACTATTACAAAAAGGTCTCCATATTGTAATGTATGCAGCCATCAAATGGTGAATGGTAAAAGGCAAGAAAGAAATTGTACCGGCCTGAATGTAATTTAAAATTTATTTTCTAAAAACAACAGTATAAACAGTTTATTTCAATTAGATTCATACCACAACAGTTTTGAAGTGGAGAAAGCCCCACAAAAAAATGGGTTTTAGAGAGCATCATGTTACGGGTCATAGAGCTACAGGGCTCATTCGATAATCACTTTATCCAGTTAAACTTAATTGGCAACTAATCGTTTCATGAATTTTTCAGACCAAAAAAATGCCAAAAGTTAACTGGAAACAGCTGGTAAATTGTGAAAATGTGCGTCTGTTTGTCTTCATATCGTACTAAACTGAACCTCTTTGGTTTTGGACACTTCACATGGTGTCACACCCTCATTGGCCATGATCTGTTGTTATCGACATGATCCAATATTGTGCCTTGCAGTGTTGTTTGGTTCTGACCCCAAAATTCACATTTATGATAAGACATGAAAATGCGTTAGTTAAGGTTAAGGAAAACATTTTCAAATACAGAAATAGCTTTGACTAAAATACTAATACAGAGTAACGATATCAAACGTCTTATCTCGAACGGTCAAGATATAGTCACTGTTTAGTCAAGCGTAGGTGCAGAAAACAAGTGTTCACAGCTTCATTGTCCACCGTTCCTCCTGTAGTTCGTGTAGATGGAGGATTTGAAATTTACCCACTAGGGGGCAGACTCTGCTCATTTGTCCCTCATGAACTGCTGCTTTTCCACAACATCTTGCATATTGTTCATTTCCCCACCACCAATGTCCCAACTGGACGACTCTGCGGGGGCACCATTCTCGATAGTACCCCCACAGTTAGGTGGTGTGTTCTGTCACCCAACCATCCACCTCAAGTGTCCTCCCTACAGAGACTTTGTAAAACTAAATTCAATCCACAAAAACAACTTTTAAGCCCTATAATAATTACTAGAATCCCTGAATTTGTCTCATGTCTCGCTCCTAAGAACTATCAGGAAAAGTAATCTACTAAAGCTTAACTATAGACTGATGACAGCTGATACCGTACCACTAAGCAGCGAGTTAACGCTCTGATCAGCTGGTTTGTCAGACAGAAAAAAAGCATTTGGTGACACTACGCAGACTTCAGGATGCTGTGGTGGACATTTTTCATTGTCTTCTGATGAGATCTAGGCCTCGGTGAAGCAGCTAATAAAAATCCCTTGACATGTTTATCACACAAACAGACAAAATAATGACACTAGACCATAACTACCGCTCTCGCTCATGATCCGCATGAGAAAGTCAATGAGAAAATTGTTCTATACGAACAGCCAGAGGACGTCGTTGTGACCACTGCGCCAGTCTGACGAGGAGAGACAGAGAATAAGCCTGATGGACGAGCTGCAGGCATGTGGGATTATTGTTCTGCTTTAATGATGATGACAGTTTCGTTGGAAGAACACTGTACCTGACACACTTTCGTCTAAAAGTGTTACCTGCCCTCAGAGAGACTTTTTTTTACAGAAGTAGCCATTGGAAAAGAGGATAAACAGCATATAATATATGAACAGCAGCTTTTGTTACCCTTTCATATTTTGAAGAACACGTGGATACGGAACATGGAATCTGTGCAGCAACAAACGGAATCAGTAAATGCGATTCTAAAACTGGTTTTCAAGGAGGTGGGTGCAGTCATATTAAGATGCTACTACATTTAAAACTGTCTCAATACGAGTTTACAGCTGAGACTCCAGCTCTCCAAAATCTGCCATCTGGATTTCATGACTAAATATATTTTTCCATCTGAATACTGAAACATTTTTACATCCCAAAAAGGACACAAAGGATTATCCTGTGGCTCTGTATCTGAACTCTCAGTTCTGGTTGATTGTGTCCATGGTTTACATCAGGGGACTGACCTCTGATATGTGCTTTGCATCACCTGCCATACTTCATGCCAAGCAATCAGGAACTCTTCTTTATCTGAACGCTCCAGGATTTAACCTGACCAGTGACGATGTGTTCGCTGAGCAGTATTTACTGTAAGAGAGACACTGTGGTGCATTCACAGACCCCGATGACCTCATACTTATATGTGGAAGGTGTTCAGGATTGTGGACTTTCCTCACTGGATGAGTGTGTAGATGCTGGTTTTCTACCTGAAGTGATTTCAGTTTCAGTCTGAAAACGTCAACAATCTCTTAAGTCTCTTCTGCTTTTTATTTGTGCACTTTAATGATGACTGTCATCATTAAATGCCTAACAGTGTTTTATGATTCTACAGGAAGGTGAGAAAAAATCATGTCACATTCATTTTGGGGGAATATACCAACGTGTTTTGTGTGTTTTAACCAATTTAGTATAAATTACACACATGATAATGAATTATTAACACTGGTTTATGACAAATGGAGATGGTTTAATTCCTTCCGACAACCTTTTGTGTCTGTTCAGTTTTATGATAATTTTTCATAGTGTGTAATCTTGCAGCTATAGTAGCTTGGCATTATGTTATCGCTTATATATTTAAAACAATATTTGATTAGGAAAACCTTAAGATACTTTACAAGAAATAATATTTAAAAACTAAGTTGGTTCTAAGTGACAGATTTCGTTAGTAAACTGGACATATCATGAAATGTTTATCAAAAACACATTATAGTAGCTGAAGTCTGTTTATCACCACAGAAGACGCTTTAAAAAAAGGTCCCCTACAGTGTAAAATGTCATTTTCCCCATTTCTCTCAATCACAGCGCTTTAAAACAAACGGGACTTTAGTACCAATCAAGGTGAAAATATGTCTGAGGTTCATTTTGGGACTGAAGCACAAAGTTAGACGTACTCTGCATATTGCATATTGTCACCGTGACCAATCAATAAGCGAAACTGAACTGCAGGTATTGCATGTGTGTTCTTGTGTGCATGCACAGCATAAACTAAACAGTGATCTACTTGTAAAAACACAGCACTGCAGAAAATAGTTTTTAGATTAAAAAAAACTAATATTAGGTAATTGGTAACATTTACTTGTAGCCCTGTAATCATCCGAAGGCATTCATCTAAAGCACATGTGACTTTAATAACTATTTTGCTTTAGAGCTGCTTTCTTTAAAACAAAGTTATGTCAGTTTGATTTTCTTTTTTGTGTGTGTATTGAAAATAACAGAAACAACTGGTTTTCTGGAAGATATAAAAACCTGTAAAACCTTAAACACTTTAGTTTGTTTTGGGAAATGGTGAATGGTAAACAAAGTGTGTGAGAGTTGGATTAAATTGGCTAAAACACGCAAAAAGAAATACTGGTATGGCCCTTTAAAAAGTGACGATGACCAGCTGATTGAACTGATAACGACATGGCAGCCAGTCAGCCATATTAAGGGGATGCCGCCATCCCCGAGAGAGTCAAAGGAATGTTTATTTCTCAGCGTTTGGGATCTAACTGCTGTCACACCGGAACAACCAGCCAGCTTTTAGCAAGGAGCTGATCATCCCCCACCGCCACACAGAGCTGCTGCTGGTTTGGTGGAATGGCGAGTGGACGTCCGAGGCAATAACAGACGTGACAGGAAGTGAAGCTGATTGGTCAACTTCTCGCATCAACGAAGCACTTTTGCCAAACCTCAGGGCTCAGAGACACAGAGAGGTTTTGTTTACTCTTTATTCTCAATTTTCAGTAGAGTTCAGTTCAGTTGAGTCCAGTTGCGTTGCAATCAATTGATTCTGTGTTGTTGTACAGCTGATCACACTTCAGTCATATTTACTATAATAATAGAAATCTATAGAGTTGTTGTTTTTATGCTGTGATCTCCACCAGGTCTGGGTCCTGTTTGTCAGCAATGAAATGTTATTTTTAGTTTGGGTTTTGAGTGCCAAGTTCAAAGGTCAGAGCCATGTATAAAAAAACTCCATCTGAAATCATTTTGTCTGAGTGTGAAGGGTCTCGTCAAGCCAATATTTACTATGATGGACAAATTTATAAGGCAATAATGACAATAATCTTTCCCTTAAATAAACATGACTTTGCAAAAAAGTATTTCCTATTATGGATTCTACCCTCAGAGGTTAACGGTTCCATTGGAGTCCTATAGGGACAGGGAGGCCGTTTGGTCAAACCGGCCCCAAAATGAAACGTTTATTCAGTGAACAGACTGGATTTTGAAAGACAAGGCTGAGCTTAAGACAACATGGATTTGAATGGAGTCCTTTTTTTGCAGTACACTGAAGAGTTTCATTCCAAGATGTTGCGCAACATAAAATAGGCAATTTCTGCTGTGACTGCTCAATTGTCAACCTTCAGCTGTTCATGAATACTTAACTCATAGACCATGCAATTTTGAGAACAGCCATAATATCTCGCTTGTCTTTTACACATTTACAGAGCCTCTATTCAAACAAGTATGTATGTCCACTTCATCGTGTCCTGCTATTTTGCAATAGCCAGTAAGATAAACATTTATATTACTCTCCAGTATCCGCTCACTATCTCTTTCTGTTGTTGGATTGAAACTCGTCACGTGTTTGTGTGTTTTTTGAGTAAATGATTTGAAAAATGTCTGTGCTCAGCTCTGGTGGCCAGTGAGACCATCATTCTCCATCTGTACCATAACATTGTATTTGTTGAAGCTTGGTCCGGCTGATCCTATCCAGAAGCAAGTTTAACTCCTCACACAAAAGACATTTCAACATATTTACCATATAGGTTTAATATCTCTGAATAGAAACAAGTCGGTGTTTCAGATCCAACCACTTAAGGTTAAAATGTTTTGTTATCTTATAACAGGGCATTAACTTTGGTAGTAAAAATAACTTACAATGCTGAAAATCGAATAGTATGACATCACCCACTGGTGATGTCATACTATTATTGTCACTATGGTCATTATGGTCACAGCTCCAAGGTGAACAATTTTTCCGTGGTTAATATCACAATCACTGCTGTAGGGAGCAGCCTGACGTTTTCTCCCATTCATTTTAAAGTCAAACCTCAGGACAGCAATATAATAAGTTTCCTAATAATAAATTTTCCTCACTTTTGCAAGTCTAAGTTGGAACAACGTCATGTTTGACTGGAGATTGCTTGATTCTGGATGGGACACAACTGGCAAAACGTCTCCAGTTTGACAAGACCTTATATTGAAAGTTTTGAAAAAGCTTTGTTTGGAAATGAGTTACAATTGACAAACGTGTGAGTTCAAAGCCCGTAAAACATATTTAATTTTAAAGATCTTGTCGAGATGGAGATGGTAGGGTAGAAAGTGTAATGCCCAGCGAAGATGACGACATCACTAGTTTATCAGTGGCTCTCTCAGGACCACTTCCTGGGTGTTGGCGCCTTGTTATGGATCCAACTGTAGTTCTGTGCAGAAACAGAAGCCCCTGAAACTGAACCAATTCTCACATTCGTCAGCATTAAGCCAAACTTAAATTGATCAAGCCTCCTGGTTTTCTGCAGTTGTTCTGCTGGGATCCATAATTTCAGGAGGCAGGCAGTCTCTTGGGTCGAGACAGTCTGCTATTGTCGCCTGTATGAAACACTGAACAAAATTAAAATGTGTATATTTCACAAACCTGTAAATAGGAAAAATACTAACGGAGACTCTATTTTATGTATGAGCTCAGAGAGAGAGTGACATTAACTCAAGGAGAAATATTTGATTTGATGTTTTTTATTTGTAAAAGTGAAAGAGCGTGTACAGTGATGCTAGAAAGAGAAAGAATTTATGAATTGTACAGTTTAATTGCTTCAGTTGGACTGTTCTTGTTTTCTATCTAAAGCTTGGGGTTGTTTCTGTTGTTTTTGGTTTTGTTTAGGTTTGCTTTTTTGTACAGAAGTGGTTGTTTACATTGATACAAGTTCTTATTTCTGTGGACGGCCTGATGGGACCGGAGGTCTGGCAGGGGGCGGGGCCTGGAAAGCTAGTGTTGGTGCGTCATGAAATATTCCAGTAAATGCTGCACAAAACAAAATGGGCCTGATTACAGCCAAATTTATGTTTGACACAGAATTAGAGTGACCTTTAATGGAAAAATAAAAGTCTATGATTTTGATTAAAAGTGAATGTTTTGAGATAGTCTTACGTTTTCTAAAATAAAAAGTAAAGTAAAACTTCAAATTTTAAGTTTGCTAGATGACAGGTCTGGATAACCCCAGGTAACATTTTAAATCTGAAGGAAATGTTTCAGTAAAGTTGTGAAAGAAAATAAAAGTTTTTTTCTTTTGTCTGTTTTTTGATTTTAAAAGAAAAATAATTTATTACAAAACAACCATAATAATGCAAGAGATGAATTTTGCAAGCAACTAATACTATATTGAGATTAGGGCCTTTTTTCCAGTAGCTGAGAATGTATGATGCGAAAAGTTGTATCATTACTGTATTGTTTTTTTTTTTTTTTTTTTTTTTTTTTTTTGTTTTGTTTTTTTGTCGGGGTTGGGGGTTGGGGGCTAATTGTCATTTATTGCAAAAACAATCTATCAGGAAAATAACGTTGCTATGAAAGCAAATTTCCAAATCTGTAACTTCAGAGAAAAAAAGAGTGGTTATAGCTAAAGTTACAATTTATCATTGGAAATATAGTATTCTTAAAATAAGGTTATACTTTATTTTTCAACACCTTATTATTATATTAATGGTTGTAATTTTACTAATGAGTAAAAATAATAAATTATTTCTGCTGTTTTTCCTTCAAAATTGCAAAATTCCTAAAATATGTTTTTTCTTGTGAAATGCAACTTTTCTTATTATCGGCATATTATCAAAATTGCAGATTTTGTGTGCCAATGTTATTTAACTAATGTCATATAAAGAAATAAGGTGAATCTGTTATAATCTCCAGCAGAATAGAATTTATTTAAAGACTCCCGTTGTTTGTATTACTGTGAAATCAACTGATTGGAAAGTTATTGATTCCACCAAATCTAACACTGTTAAAATGTTTATTCAGAGAAAGTCTGCGGACACATTTACAGTTTAATCAGAAGGACTGGATGGATTAGAGTTTTGCCCCGTCTCCTGCTGATTTCGGCTCCCTCTGCTGCCACACTACAGACACTGAAATAAAACCTCTGGACAACAACAAATCTGCCTAACACTCATTTGTGAGTGTGTGTGTGTGTGATGTGCTCTTCCCACTGTAGTAGAGTAGTATTCATAGAGTAATCGTTTAAATCATCAGTGAAAATAATTTGATAACTTTTAATATTAAGATACAACTTCAAGGGGATACATTGTGCTGATTAGGGACGGATTGTGATGAGTGGTGATCCTTTGCCTTTTTACTGTTTACACACACACATATATATATATATGTGTGTGTGTGTGTATATATGTGTATGTATGTGTATATATACATATATACATATATATATATATATATATACACACATACATATATATGTATGTGTATATATATGTATGTATATATATATATGTGTGTGTCAAAATTAAAACTTTGTTTATCACATAACTGGAAATTCTTCTAAATCTAATTCTTAGAATAAATCTTCTAAATTGCTTATTAACAGACCATAAACTCTGTCATGATCATCATGCTGCAATAACTCATCACTGGTGTCCTGTTGACCTTGGCCAGTGTGGAAATAAAATATTTTTGGCAATGTCACAGTTCAAACCACAAACCCAATGAATTATACTGTAGTACCAAAATAAAGACTGTAAATCAAACATTTCATGGTGGTGTAACGGCAACATCTCAGGAGCACAGTTTGTGGCTGCTAGTAATTCAACTTTATTTATATAGCACCAATTTACAACAAGGTCAACTCAAGGCACTTTACATAATAAAGTCAAGACTATACAAACATTTAGAGAAAACCCAAAAAATCAGAGAGAGCAAGCCATAGGCAACAGTGGAGAGGAAAAACTCCCTTTAATGCAAGAAACCTCCAGCAGAACCAGGCTCAGGGTGGGTGGACACCTGCCTTGACCGGTTGGGCAGAGTGGAAAGTGGAGAGAGAAAAGAACAGAGCAACAAAAGCAACAACAAAACATTGGGCAGGTTAGTGGGACCAGTTGCTGCACTGGAGGACACACAGCACCAAAGCCGGGGACACCTGAAGACAGGGACAGAGAGGGAGAAGGACAACTACGGGACAAAGAAGATACAGAGTTAATGTCATACAGTGGTGACATATAAAGGTGGGTTGAGAGGAAAAAATGAAGAGAAGAGGAAGTGTCCCCCAGCAGTCTGAGCCTATAGCAGCATGACTATAACCAACTATAAGCTTTATCGAAGAGGAAGGTTTTGAGCCTAGTCTTAAAAGTAGAGAGGGTGTCTGCTTCCCGAATCTGGACTGAGAGCTGGTTCCACAGGAGAAGAGCTTGATAGCTAAAGGCTCTGCCTCCTATTGTACATTTGGAAATTCTGGGAACTATAAGTAGGCCTGCATTTTGGGACCGAAGTGGTCTAATAGGATGATATGGTACTAGGAGATCTTTTAGATATGATGGAGCTTGAGTGTTTAAAGCTTTATAGGTAAGAAGAAGGGTTTTAAATTCTATTCTAGATTTAATTGGAAGCCAATGGAGAGAAGCTAATGAATGTGAAATATGATTTCTCTTACCAATCCCAGTCAGTAATCTTGCTGCAGTATTTTGGATTAATTGGAGGCTTTTTAGAGAGTTACTGGGGCAGCCTGAAAGTAAAGAATTACAGTAGACCAATCTAGAAGTCACAAATGCATGAACGAGTTTTTCAGCATCGCTTTGGGACAGGATGCTCCTAATTTTGGCAATGTTCCGTAGGTGGAAGAAGGTTGTTCTAGAGATTTGTTTTATGTGTGAGCTAAATGACAAATCCTGGTCAAAAATAACTCCAAGATTCCTTGCAGTACTACTGGGGGCAAGAGTTATGTCATCTAAAGTAGCAATATGGTTAGAAAACATGTTTCTTAGACTTTTAGGCCCAAACACAATAACTTCCGTTTTATCTGAGTTCAGAAGAAGGAAATTATACGTCATCCAGTCCATTATGTCTTTTAAACATGCTTGTAGTTTGATTAATTTATTTGTTTCATCAGGTTTCATAGATGGATATAACTGCGTGTCATCAGCGTAGCAGTGAAAATTTATTAGTGTTTTCTAATAATGTTGCCAAGGGGAGACATATATATCCATAAAGAGTATTGGTCCTAACACAGAGCCTTGTGGAATTCCATAACTAACTTTTGTGAATGTGGAAGATTGATCATTAACATGAACAAATTGGAATCTATCTGATAGAAAAGATTTAAACCAGTTTAGTGCAGTTCCTTTAATTCCAATAAAAGGTTCTAGTCTCTGTAATAATATTCTGTGATCAATGGTGTCAAATGCAGCACTAAGATCTAGCAGAACTAGTATAGAGACAAGTCCATTATCTGAAGCCAGAAGAAGATCGTTGGTGACTTTAATCAGTGTGGTTTCTGTGCTATGATGAACTCTAAATCCTGACTGAAATTCTTCAAACAAGTCGTTTCTGTGCAGGTGGTCACATAATTGCTTTATAACTACTTTTTCAAGTATTTTAGAAATAAAGGGGAGATTCGATATTGGTCTGTAATTGGCTAAGACACCTGGATCCAGACAAGGTTTTTTAAGTAGAGGTTTATTACAGCTACCTTTAGGCCTTATAGCTATTGATGGTGGCATTACTTTCTTTATGACGCCATCACTGTTCTTTTCCTCCACCTCATCTGACAGCAGCTCCAAAACATTTTCACTCTGAATTTCACAGCTCTTCCACGGGCTGGGACTCGCATTGCTGTAGTTCATGCAACAGGCAGAAGGAAAAGTAAGTTCCTATTAGTCAGAATGTAGTCACTTTTCGCTGTGTCCCTTGTGCAGGACAACACTCACATTCACCCCAAATGACTGAGTTTAGATGCTTTTAAGATGAGAATTGAGCGTACACCAGGACATGTTGGGACTTGGAAGTATGAATATTCCAGGATGATCACTAGCTGCTAATGTT
This sequence comes from Channa striata, assembly GCA_033026295.1. Lineage (NCBI taxonomy): Eukaryota > Metazoa > Chordata > Actinopteri > Anabantiformes > Channidae > Channa > Channa striata. The sequence continues at coordinate 5,991,181 of CM065180.1, read as the reverse complement.
GCTTGTGCATGTGTAAAAGCCCCATTAGAGAAAATATTTGAACTATGACGTGCCTAGTAATGTATGTTATTCTGTCATTAGTCGCTGGCACTCCATCTCTCTATAATCTGTTTTCAGGGTCAGTAACTGGAGAGGCCACACAGCTGTGTTTCTGCAGGTTCACGTCCAAATGCATCACATTATAAGGTGGATAAAAGTCTTGAGTGTGTGCATGAGCAGGGCGTGTGTGTTTTATTTCAGCCGATAGGTTCCCTGTATCTTCCTCCCTTGGAGGAGGACCGGTTTCCATCCCTGATTAGGAGAAGGTTTATATTTAGGGTCAGTTTTGGGGGAAGGGTGAAGGTTGAAGTCTCAGATTAAAGTCATCTACAGTTAAGTGTTTGAGAGCGTGTTAACAGTGCAGCAGTGAGCGCTGTGTGTGTTAGTTTCAATCTAATTTCAGGTCTTATGTAACAGGTGCATTATTCACTTACATAATACATCACACCCGTTACAGCTGCTACACACAAAAAACTCCTGCATTTAAACATTTAAATACGTTTGTGAACAGACAAATCAATAGACGAGAAGAGAATTTATCAGGTACCTTGTTGCTGTCAAATTCATGTTTAATGGTCGGCGCGCATAGTGCTTTTATCCAGAGTGTTTCACCCATTTAGACACACACACACTGATGATGGCGGCTGCTATGCCCGCTGCTCACCTGACCGAGCAGGACCAACTTTGGTTTCAGTCTCTTACTTTGGCATGTAGCCAGCAGGGAGGGGAGTCGAAGTCCTGACCCTGTGGTCTGTAGTTTAATATTTCTGCATTGCAATGAATTAACCTGCACGACTTGAGCAACTTGTAGCTTTTTGTTGGGCAGTGGTAGGAGAAACCTTTTGATCTGTTACTTCAGATAAACTTCAATAACGATAATATTATTTTCATGGTTGTGCAAAACTTGTCGTCGTTGCGCATCATATGATCCCTCTGGGGCACATCAGTACAACTATGCAATTTCTGTCTGATACTTTTTGAAAGTCTTAAGCGGTAGGATAGAGAGAATCTCCCATTACCTACTAGATAAGTGAAGAGCTTAGACGCAGTGACTTTATTCATTTAACAGTCTTACCATTTCTTTAATATTTAAAGTAGAATATTTAGTGGAAATTGATCACCTTTTTTTTTAAACATTTAACAATTGATCAGTGGCACAGGTTCATGGAAACACTCGACACTTATGTTCGTAAGCGTAACAGCACTCTATCTGTGCGAGGCCATTAGTCTGTTTGTCTATCAGCTGTTCCGGGCTCCAAACTGGACGTGTAAATGCACGTCGAACACAGAGACCAAGTCAAATCTGACCTTAACGCTGGTGTTTATCGCTGCAGTTTCACTGCAAAATCATTTACGCTACGACAAATTACTGGAAAGAATTGGCAGCGTGGATGAGAGGCAGTGCTGTATTTATCTCTGCTGATAAGATTAGTTTAACCTGCCATCAGCTGCCTGGCAACAGACTTTTTTTTGATTGGACATTACACACAGCTGTGCTTTTTGAGTCATTTTACATCGAAAAACGATTCCTGTCATAAAGTTGACTGACAAAGTCAAAATTGAGATGCTTTTGCCGTTGACCTTTTGACACCAGACTGTGATCTGACTCATCATACATGGACGGGACTGATACAGCAGAAGATGTGGACAGCTGATATGTCAGCGACTGAGTAACGCAGCAGGCAGACGAGTAGAAACTGTGGGCCAACTATGGCCCTGCTGACCTGGCTGCGCCTGAGCCAGCGCACTGTTGCATATCGTCTTGCACTGGCTGAGGCTCAGGACGTAGAACAGGTTGCACCTGAACCACATTGTCAGTGGCTCAATCCCTGGATGCCAAAGTGTCCCTGGAATTCACCGTTCTCCATAGCAACAGATGCTGGGGGTCATGGGCCTTTTAGTGTATCATCAGTTTTTTTGGCAACTTAGAAATTGATGACATTTTCGAAATATTCTTGAAAAGTGGGAATGTGTTTTAGTATCTTGTTTTGTTTTACAAAAATCCTTTATTTTAAAATGTCTCTCTTTCCCAAAATCGTCTTCACTCTCAAAAACGAAAACTATTTAGGCAGGATCAGACTGAAATGGGTCCTCATAAGTGCACATTTACAGACACACACACGGTGGCCGGGGTCATGCAGATCTGTCATCCAGCACCACAGATTCAGCCACTTGTACTGTACACACACACATTTTTGGAGGTCCAACGGCCCCTCCCGCCCCCGCTCTAAACCCTTTAAATAGAGCTCCACTCCGGCTCTTCGGCCTCGGTGATCGCATCCCTGCGAAGCTCAACTACACAAGTTCTCCTCAATCTCGAAACCAAGGTAGATACACACACATGCATATCTCAAGACACTCAGAAACCAAGTCTTTTTGTGCCATTTGTAATCATATGACTTTCTGTTTAACGACTAACTAAAAATGCTCAGATTGATTTCAAAGCTTGTTGCTTCCACTCTATTCGATATGTTTGTGTGTTGCACACTAGGCGACTGCAGACAGCTGCAGCCAGACATGTTTCAGTTCCGTCGGCTTAAATTACTGTTACTATACTGTGTTCTGTATTTAAACCCTGTGGTTATGAATCATTGCCGTAAAACTGTGTATGTGAAAAGCAACTTTGTAAGTTGTTGTCATATTGATGTAGTAATTTTAGGATAAAGTTTAAGATAAAGTATTTTAAGGACAGGCTAACCCAGGGCTTTTGAAGATGTAGCTGCAGAAAACTAACACTAAGGTTTCACATCATGTTAAAATTACTTTTTACTGATTGTATTTTACAACGTGCAAGTGGAATTGACTCTGATTTGAGCCTATATATAGGAGAAATTTAAACAGCTATTATTAGTCAAAGGTGATTGGAAGCAGTGATCTTTCAGACAGAAATCTCCTGACAAACTAAATCTGGGAATTGGGGAATTTAAAAGTTTGCAGGTTTCCATCTCTGCTCCCCGTCTTTACTCCCTGATGTCGACGTATGCACAGATAACAACACAGGATAAGCTTAAAGCCGGTTTAAAAATCCAGCACAAGATGTGACCATGATAATTTTGCTTACGTGACAAGAAAGGAAACAAATATTAAAGATTCTCTGCCCAGCAGGTGATTCCTTTTGATAAATCAGCGGAACGTAAGCTTGATACACGATCTGGAATCTGAAATACACGCCCAGAAACATCAGCCCTGACGTCTTTGACAGTATAGAATGATCTCCTGTGATCAGATGGCCTGACGCTGACCCTTCTGTACTGCGTCCAGGCACTCTGGGTTTTCCACTTTCCTGCCAGAGCCACCTGCTTTCAGTGGATATCAACTTCATATGAGCAGATACCAACAGGGATTAAAATTAGCAAGCAAAGCAGCCGGGAACGTGGAAGCTTTGTCCAAAATTATGAGCAGTTGTCAGGTTTCAAGTAGGTGGTTTTCATGCTGGGGGGGAAGGAAACTTCATCCAAACTCAGGACAAAACAGTTTTGGTTTGTTTAATAAGGAGTAATTTGATATTAAGGAGGAAAGGATGATGTTTAGCTGCTGCGAGCCACAGCTGATGAATTACGATGGGATGATTTATGTGTAGGTGTGCGTGTGAAAGTTACAAAATCACAAGAAAGAAAAGGCCATGCAGTCATCCAGTTATGTTTATATCATTTTATTAATTTACTATAAAAATGCATCTTGAGACTTCAGCCCCACTGATGTCAAATGGCCAAAGACTTACAATTATGATATTTTCATATTCCTGCAGCCTTATCTCAGCAGACATGGAGCGTACCTTCATTGCTGTGAAGCCCGATGGCGTCCAGAGAGGTCTTTGCGGTGAGATCATCAAGCGCTTTGAGCAGAGAGGCTTCAGGCTGATTGCTGCAAAATTTATGCAGGTAACTATGATGACAGGTGTCAAAAAGTTGCTGTCAAACCCAGAAAGGAACAATGAAACCATCAGGCATTCCCATTTCAGGCTTTGTTAACATTTGTACTCAGGATTCAACTAGATGACTGAATAACCTGCAGGTTTATTTTACATCAGCAAGATTTAATTATTTCAACTTTCTTTATGAGAGATCCAATTTATGCCGTATTAAGGTAGTAAGTGCTACCTCAGAGATGAATATAGTGGATACATTTACACACTTAAATTAAATTAAATGAACATAGAATTGGACTGTATATAGCTTCATGCTAGATCAGATGAGTTTGCATTAAGTTCTCAAGCTCTCTACTATAAAAAAATCAATTTCTACTCGTCTCCACACTTTCATTTTTATTTTATCATTTGCAAAGAATCTGCTGTTAAAATGAAAAGTAAGAAGTCTTGTCCTCTATTTCTCAGCTTTTGACTGTGGCCCTTAAAGAAGTGATGGTCAGACACTGTTCACGCTCTCAGGGTCTGAGAGTCAGACCTGGCAGAGGCAGAGCTGGTTTTAGATTAGAGAGAGGCGCTGACAGCTGGGGAGCTGTTGAATGTTGCAGCGGTAGTGAAGGACTCACTCTGGTATCACTGTCACACACACACATTCCCAGCTGGTGTGTGTGTGTGAGTGTTTAATGATCCTACAGTGACAGTTGGCGTCACGGTCTGTGTAGGTTAGTGCTCACAATTTGAGACAAACAAAGCTTTAAGGATGAAACTTATACCGTCACTATAAACACTGTGGAGATGAACTGTAATAATCCATGTTCAATCATAGATGATACAGCCAGCTTTCATTTACACTTGACTGTATGCAGAGATGACTCACTGTGTACAGCAGTTTGGTCTCTAAAAACCGGAAAATGGCTGCAATAAGCTCAGATGATGAAGTTAATTTGGAGGAAATGTCACCAGATTTCTTTCTTTTTTTTTTCTTTCTTCATTTCTTTAACATAAAACAGAAAAATGGGCAAAGCGTGAGCACTTGACAATAGGACTTTATTCATATTCTTTTCCTCCTGTGTGTTTAGGCCTCTGAGGACCACATGAAGAAGCACTACCTGGACCTGAAGGACATGCCTTTCTACGCTGGACTCTGCAAATACATGTCCTCTGGACCCATCCTCGCTATGGTAACACACAGGCACACAAACACACTCCATCCATCACAGATCTTTCCCTGTCCATTTCATCATATCTCTTTCCTTACTTGTGTCAGTGCTTGCTCAGCCAGCTGTCCCCGTTCTCTCTTCACACCCTCTTGGTTTCGAAGTTTCCCTCCTTTTTTTGGAGCAGACCACACTGTGTGTGATAAGAGGGAGAGGTGACACTGTTGGACAGGACTCTCAGATGATAAAAGAGCTTAAATTTATAATAGATTCATCATGACTTGAGTCACACTTCAGCTGTCCTGCTTTACAGGACTCGTAGCCACGAGTCAGCACATACTGTAGATATTAGAAGCTGACTGTAAATTACGCCTCGAAATTTCTGCCCCAGAGAAATATTTGCTTTTATCAACATGTTGTATTTTATTGTTGTATCCTTTTTTTGGTTGCATGTAATCAGTGAACTGTGCTGACCACACAAGTGACAAAGTGTTTGTTACTGTGTGTTTCAGGTTTGGGAGGGACAGAACATTGTGAAGCTGGTCAGGATGATGCTGGGTGAGACCAACCCTGCTGACTCCAAGCCCGGCAGCATCCGTGGAGACCTGTGCATCAACATCGGCAGGTAAGCAACATGTACACATTCACCACTCGAAAAGGTGAAAAAGTAAAGGCCCTGAAATGTAACTAAAAAGTACATTTCTGTCTCATGAAACATATTGTAAAATGTAAATGTATTTTAAGCAACTTAATATTAAAGTGTCTCTCTAATGAGCACAATAGCAACAGACCTGACTGTGACCGTCTGTCTCTTACTGTCGATCGCAGCAGAAATCAAACTCTTCAAATAAGTTATAAGCAGATATTTAGTGTTAGGAACCTCCTGTAGCTAGTGAGAAAAGCCAAAGTGACATTAGCTTAATATGCTCTACATAGCTGCTATTCAATACCGACTGTTCCTGCAGGTAGATAACAGCTGTTCAGTGAATGAAAAAAGAAATGAATGAATGTTAAATAAAGATAATTTCCTTTAAATGGATTAAAGTTGAAGTAATGAGCCCGATTGTTAAAATGTTGAAGGTAAAGGTAAAGATCTAAATACTTAAGTACAGATACCTGCAATTTCTACTTAAGTAACATAACATAACAGTAACATTTTCTAACTTACCACCAGAATTGATCTTACAAAATCATCTGCCATCATTACACACACAGTCATAAACCCTTATCCCTCTGTGCTGGTCTCCCTCGTAGGAATATCATCCACGGCAGCGACACCCTGGAGAACGCCAAGACTGAGGTCGACCTGTGGTTCAAAGCCGAGGAGTTCGTCAACTACACCCCCTGTGCCCAGCCCTGGCTGTATGAGTAAACTGTCCATTCACCGAGCAGTAAACTACACCCAACTGGTACCCATCCTTTCCACCTCCATCACGCCCCCTCGCCCCCCTGCAGTCGATCCTCTGTCTTGGTCTTCACTGACCGATCCACAACATGTAGCACTTATCAATAAAGTCTCATGTTAACATCAACTGTCTCTGTGTCCTTTGAGAAGGTTGAATCACTTCATGGTAATGTTAACAGCAGTGCTTGGAGCCAAGTGCTAATTTGCTGACATTTATGAGTTATCATGTTTAACATGCCCACCATCTTAACTTACCATACTGACATTTGCCAGCTGAGGCAGTTTTGCAGCTATATGGTCATAAAATTTACAATTGAAGCCATAGTGTGCACAGTCCGCACAGTCCTGCACGGCTTCGATTCACTTTTCACACTTTACCGCGCTCAGTCCAGTGCACAGTCCTTCAGGTTGTCATCAGTATGGTAACACATGTTCAGTGAGTCTGTCACAGAAGGCTTCGACTGGTAAATGTGGTGCAGGATGTAGGTGGTGGTCTATTAAACCTACAGTTGTTGGTTTGATCCCCGGCTCCTCTGGTCACATGTCAAAGTGTCCTTGAGCAAGACACTGAACCCTGCTTAGTTGCTCCTGGTTAGTGTCGGCCAGCTGCACAGCAGCTCCCCCATTGGTATGTGAATGTGTAGATAAGAAGCCGTGCAAAGTGCTTTGAGTACCACCAGTGCTGCACACTCACTTGTTGATGTGATGATGACACTAGATGAAAAGTAAGAGGTTAGAAATGGATATTTGAACCTCATTGAGTCTTGCATGTTGTGTTGAGCACTGTACCGACTGTAATCCCAGAATCCTACTTTTAATCAAGAGTCATGACAATAAAATCATGACCCAGTATTTGTTTCAAAATGTTGCAACTGATGTTTGGACACTGGGTTTGAGTCAAATTTTAATCAAGGAAAGTTTTTAAATTTGATGACATTATTTTCAGCAGTGGATGATGAATCCCCATTTGGTCCTACACTGAGCATTTGGGACAACGGGTCGGGTAGAAGTAGAATATTTACATGGTGAAGAACGAACTCCAAATCGGTGTGTTATACCCTGTTGCTATAAACCCACTGTAGAATCCGCTTAGCACGAGATACTGTATCAACACAAACGTTTTACAGCTACAAGGCCAAAACACTGAATTCGTATCACATGTCAGCTGACATATTGTACGAGTGGTTGCTTTTAGAAGGCAGAGGTAAATCAACACATTTCTGGCTGAATATCAGAAATGTGATACCAGTCACTGGGTTCCAAATTAGTTTAGTGCATACGATGGAGAAAAAAAAGACAAAAATAGAACCAATCAGCTGAATCCTATACTCAGCAGCTGGCTGAATCGTCCTAAACGTCAGGTGACAGCGCTGACCTGAGATCTACTGGGTGGAGTCCAGATGTCCAGGAGGGAAACACATCAGGCTCAGATTCAGTCTAGACTGCTTGCCGATGAACTGACACCTCTTTACTTTTAGAGTCCTGAAAGTGAGCAGAGTCGACGGCAAAGAGTCAAAGAGACAGGAAGATCCAGCTGAAATAATGTTTTATGCTGATGTCATTGAACACTTACCTCTTTAATTATCCAGATGCCACTATAAAATCTGTACAGCCTGATGTAAACATACACATCTTCTTTCAAATCGCTTTGAGTTTCAAGTTTTCCGATGATGAATAAGAAAAAAGACCAGTGGAGTGAAAAGCAACAAAAATCGATACACTTCTTAACTGTTTGGTTTTGAATTTAGAAAAGTTAAAAATTAGCTTGTGCAATTTGTCCTATTCTGAGATTTATCACAAAACGTATGGAAATTTAAAGCAAATAGAAATAATATGGAAAAAAGAAGTGCAGCACTGTAATAAAAATGTATTCAGATGGACAAAATATTTCAAAAATCAAATTGAATTTCGCAAAATAAAGCAATTTCTAAAATCGTTATTCCCATAACATTTTATTGCATAAAAATGTAAAGTCAGTTATTTATTTTACAACAAAATGTAATAATTTCTTCACAATCATGTTGCCAAAAATTTCACAATGTATTAAAAAACATAACATCAATAACTACATTTCTTTTGTCATACATTTGAAGTCAATAGTTGTATATTTCTGTTTTTCAAATGTTTATATATTTTGATGAGAGCTCAAAGTGTTCACGGCATGAACATATGGACCAGATGGACATAACCAGTATCATACCGTAAATTTTAAAATTGGATTCTCACATTGGATTCTCTTTTATCCATTAGCACTTTTTTTTCCATTAGTCTTTTTCCGCTTGTTTTCTGTTACGTCACGGTTCTGTCTCACAGGTCTGTAGCCGTAACGTCTACATCAACAGTAATAAAACACATAATTAATTTCAGAATAGGCGGACATGTTTATGTGGCACAGTAGGTTCAGGCCCACACAATGATCAGATGCTGAGTGGCTGTAGCTGCTACATGTAATAGTCTTGTCTTTAGTTTCCTTATTATCTGGAGATGTGTTTTCTGTGATTACAATGTCGAATCAGGTGTAGCGTGTTTCAAGCAGTCGCTCTAGGTCACTGATCTGTGTGACAACTTTATCGCAAGACAAAAATGATGACATTGATCTGTTCTGGAAAACACCAGCTTATTTCAACACTAACATATTTTCATGTCATGTCTATGCTTCCAGGACTTTTTCAGCAAATCCAATTTTGGGGTGCGGGGTGGGTAGGAGGGTGGGATCTAGGGTTTCAAATGCAAAATTTAATAATGCTGATCTGATCCAGTTCTGTCCAGTCTTCAAAGTCTCCGCCCAATTCGATACCTCTAATCTCTAAATTTTTAAATAAAAGTTCAATCTTTATTGCAAAAATATGAATCTGATCCAAAATGTATTTTAGTCAAACTGTAGCCTGAACTTATGCCTGATCTAATTTTGAATCATAAATTTGTCCAACATCTCATCTCTAAACAAAACAATTTAAATTTAAACCTTGATACATTCCTGAAATGGTACAGTAAACTACAGCATTACTAACCAAATCTAGAAATTCTGTACAAAATCAAATTTTTTTTCTGATCCCACCTTGGATTCAAAAACTTTTTATCCAACTGAAAATTGGAACCAATCAAATTTCAGCTTTAGTCTGAGTACAAAATTGTTTAATTGATCACATACCTCCAATACCTGACAAAATGGTCTAGTAAGTTTTGTGCTTGATTCAAGATCTATGAAGTCACACTTATCTCATCACATGAAGGAATCAGATTATTTTATCAGGTTTACTTGAATTCTTGGTTTGTATTTTGGCTAAAGGCGAAGTCAACCAACTCTTAAATGACACAATGACTCGACCACAATTAAACTGTAAAGATTTTCTGGGAATCACAAATACTGTTACACAATAACAAAAATATAAAACTAAAAGACAACCACTAACAGTCTCAGCATCCAGACTCATTAGGACAGTTTTTGTATCTTTGGGTCCCAAACTACACTGCAGAAGTCACTTTAACCCCTGACATAACCACAAACAACAAAAACTGTCAGTGAAGATTGATGAATTTAACATTTCAAATCATGAACTCTCAACTTGTAATACATAAATCAATAAGCTAAGATGTTTTTCACCTTCAGTAATAATTTCTTGAACAATTAGTTTCCCAATGTACAAAATCTATTGCAAACAGCTGTGTCCATAAAACAAGTACAACTTCGTCACCAGGACCACAGATAAGCTGTCAAATCATTCAATAAAAACATTATCAAACGTGTGAACAGTTATATCATTTATACATGTACATAGCACCGTAATACAAAAAGACAGTTTTGACATTATTTCAGATTCACGTACAAAAAGACAAACAAGAACATATCAATATACACATATTAATGTGACTGAAAAATGAAAAAAAAGCTAGTAGCTTAGTGTGCAATTTACGTACATACATACATGCACACAAAGTTGAGTTTTAAACACACACAGACACACACTGAAGTTCGTTATAACTAAGAGCCCTATATAACATTACTAAGTGTCAAAACAAAACTTTTGAGATAGTACACCAACAATTTAATGTAATATTTATATGTAATATTTAACTAATTGTTTTTTGTTATGTCTATAGTTTTTCTTTTTGCAGCTCAAGACAGAAGCTTGCAATACATACTAATTGGTATTATACATTTTTTTAACTATTCAAATTTCTTTAAAATTACCATTTTAGTTTTATGATGAATGTCAGTTTGAGTCAGTTTAATCTTTAGTCATACTTTGTTTATTGCTTTGTCTCGTAGTTTTTTAACGTTTGTGTGTCGGCCTGATGTTATGGTGGTGATTGCTTATACATTTTAGTGGGATTGTGAATTAATTTGGTCTTCAACTTTCCTTTCACACGTGCAGACCCAATTTTAAAATGTATATGTCTCCATATCTACTTTTTTCAAACATTCATCTTAAATAGTTTTAGTCTTGCTTTTTGCGTTTAGTTAATATTTTCTGACCCAAAGAATGGCAAATATTTACATTGCTTTGACTAGATTAAGTTGTTGTGTTAAAAAAAAAAACAAGTAACAAAAATTAAGAGGACTTTGACGCTAAATGTGGCCATACAACCTCCTTTTACAGTCTACTGACAAGTCAAAAATAAAATCATTGTTTATGCACATGTTTCATATACTCAGACAAAATTAACACTGAACATCACAGATAGAAAAGGTTTAAATCAACGTGTAGTGACACTGATCCGTCAAACAACATTAGGACCTGGCTGTCACATTTATTTTACAGCTGATCTGAAAATATTTTTTTAGCCATGTTGACACAGAAATACATTTTGAAATTAATATTGTCACTTTATTTTTGTCTTCACCAAATTAACCTGAAATTAAAATAAAGTTTTTTGCATCTTTAAACATGAACATGTTAGCATCCATTATTTGTTTGCAAGTCTTGTTAGCATATTACAGTCCTAAACAGGACTAAGGACATAGTTAAGTAAGTGCCAGTTATAATATCTCCCTTCTGGAATATGTAATGCCCCTTTGTTATAGATAAATAATGTCATAAATGAAAAGATGTTTGGGTAGTAAAAATATTACAATGTTTCACACACAATTCACAGTGTGAAACACACATTTATTCTGTTCTTTGCAACCTTGCAGCTAAATGACGTTTGCCAGAGCTATCAAGCTTTAATAAAAATGGGTTATCAAATTACACATCTGTTTTAATTAAATTATACTTCTTTTGTTGTTTATCATGGGTGTTTTAGAATGTTTAGACTATATTTTACTAGAATTTTTAAAAATCTCTTTAAATCAATACATTTTTTCTTATATGTGCATGTTTAAATATTTTGTAATAAAAATTTTAAATGCTGTTAATTAGTTTAATAATTATTTAATATCTTTGTAGTGAGGTATCAATAGATATAAGTATTAGTCTTGTAGCTGCTGAAATAGCTTATGTATATCCAGGAAGTGTTTTGTAATTAATTGTGGGATTATTTATGTCTTCATCCTTCACATTCATACAGCTCCCTACATTCAATCACAGAACTCACCAGTATGAACATAATCCTGACTACTGGGAAAAACCTAGTAAAAGCAAAAATCCTCTCTGCTGATCATAGAGCAGCTGTGTGTATAGCTCACATGGCACAAAACTGCCTGAAATTAAACAACAAATAAGTGCATTAATATTTGAGGAAATTTCCCAGTGTTGCAGCAGTGTTGCCTTAACAAAAAAGTGTGATTAAGTGCTTCAACACACACACATTTTTTTTTAAATGACTGTTAATCTCAATATGACATTATACAGCATCTAATAATGTTATTATGTCAAGTGTTTTGACCCTTGAACATTCTGCAAAAACATACAAAGATCTTGGTAATGAAAAAAAAAAAAATCACTGTACATACAAAATGCACACTGTTTCACAATGTGGTTTCTTTTTCTTCTTCTCTTCATCCATTTTGTTCCCCCTAGAGGAACCAAATATGATCGACTCACCCTGTTCTTCTTTATCATCTTTCTTAAATGGGACTATTTTTTCATACAGTGTTCAGTGCTGTGACTTTAAAATCAGCTTCACTGAAGGTACTATGTTGTTAGAGAATCAAAAATTAGAGAAGTGGGACAGAATTCTAACCATGAATGGAGGGATTGTGGAGATTCAGCTGGACACTCCTATACTTGAGACTATAAACCAAATAATACAGCAAAGCTGAAGTTGTTTTGTGTATATCATGATGTTTGAAACTCAAATTGTTCAAAATCCAGAAAACATTGGCTGGATAGAGGGATGGAGTGAGAAAATGATGGTTGAGGCCTACTAGTGGTTCTGGTTGGTGAAAAAATCTCCAGAAGATCCATTAGTCTCTGTTTCATTCCTTTCAGCAGACAACTCTGTTCCTTCAGTGTTCTTCTCTTTAGTCAGTGAACCTACAGAAACAAAGACGACATTTAGGAGAACACCACCACCAGCTGAGATGATCACATCACCCACATCGCAGTGGGATACAGTGACGGCTGTAGAATGAACTGGGTATGTGTAGATCAGTGAGCCTGCTCCAGCAGTAGCCATGCAGCCCAAGCTATGACACTACTTCCGCTGTGCTTCACAGATGAGCCTCTATTATTTAGATCATAAGCAGATTCTTTCTCCTCACAAGTTTCTAACACTAGTTTAATATTGGTGTCATCATAAAACCTTATTGCACAACTTTTGTGGCTCAGCTTTTTTTTTCTTACCTACTGACGACGGGTTTAAATTGTGATGCCTTCACCCCGCTATGTGGAGAGTGTTTTGTTGTACAGGATGGTTTCCTTCTGTCCCAGGACATTCCATGTAGTTGTATTAGCTTTGACCAATTCTTGTGAAATGTTTTCAAATGTTTTTCTTTGCACTTTTCTCAGATTCAAAATTATTTTTTTCTCCTAGAAAGCTCTTTGGTTTTCATTTAGATTTATTGTCTTTAACAACAAATACATTATTTTTATTGTTTGGATCATCACTGTCATTTGGCAAAAAAAAAAATCTCACTAGTTGTAAATACCGTCAAATATAAGCTGAAATTCTCAACATTTTTCTTCTTCTTTTTATTTTAAACCCAAATGTCTTCAGTGTACAGCAAGAATAAATTACTTTTGGAGGGGACTGTATATGCATACCTCCTACTCCTTCGGTACTAGGTCTGCTGTCTGTGTTGACAGTGGGGGGTTCGGCTGCTGAGGCAGGAGTAGGTGGTGATGGGTAATCAGGTGGAGTCTCATTCTCATCTCCAGACAGGCCCCTGGGGACGCCCGTCACAATGACACCAGAGAGACTGACAGGCAGCTTGGCAATAGGAAGCTTCCTCTCTAAGGGAAAGAGAAAAAGAAATCGTCCCTGTGTGCTAATTATTGGAAATCCATTCAGATGTAGGCTTTTCCTAAAGTTACGACAGTCTATGAAAACTAAATATAACATCAATCTAATTAGTAGTATAGAAGTTTTATTAAAATCTTATTAAACACAATATTTCTGAAACTTTGTTTATTCACTGTAGCCCAGCTGATGGATCCTACTGCCAAAACTTATGAAACTTGAGTGTTTGGAGGAAATAATGAATGTGTTTGAGAATGAAAAAGACTTACTTTTCTTTTGTCCCCTGTACTGTTGAGATTTCTTTCTCTGTTTGGATACTGCTGATTGTGGATCTCTGGAACCTGACACACACATTCTATTGGTTTTGTGTCTAATTTTAACAAGACAGCCACTTCCTAGAAGAACTGGATTTTTCTCATATAAAAGTGTTCTTTTCTCTAATCTCTGCGTTATCATTAAATCATTTTTTTCATGCATGTCAAGGAAAAAAAATCAGTGTTGCGAAAATTTAAAAACAAACAAGATCCACAAGAGATGGGGGGTGTGTTCATTTAGGTGACTGAAATCTGGCTGAGTAAATAGATTTACAAACATATTATATGCAGTTTTTTTTAATTGCCCTTGATCCATATTTCAACCAGTTTGTCATGAAATAATTATTGTTAAGAGTAGGCTACCTGCATTAACAGCAGGAGGCTGCAGCTGGTATCCAGTCAGCTGACACCAGCCCACTGGGTACAGGTCAGGTGATTCACAATCCACCCACTGATCATACTCATCCTCCCACCCATCGAAGTGTATTCGTAGCAACCGGTGGACGATGCGGGTCACCGTGGCAACACAGACCAACCGGGGCTCCATGAGGTCCACAGCCTCAAGCTTCATACCAGAACGGAAACCGTGGTTAGGCACTTCCTGATGAAGGCAAAAGACATGAAGAGACATCATAGATAAAATGGAGTTTACTTTTTGACATGAAATATATTTCACTGCATTTCAAATATTCACCTTGTTGAAGAGGTTGACTGGAGCAGCCACAGACTTGCTCTCCTTCATATACTCAAACCATCTGAAGGGAAGATTAGTATAACCTGAGAGACAAGAAAACATGGAGGGAAAAGCAGAAGAACAGACGTCACTTCTTGTAAGAATCTTTTACTAACTGAATATTTGTTTGCTCATTATACAGCTGTTTGATGGGCTTTACCTCTGGGGGGGGTCAGCTCGATGCTGTTGATCTCACAGAAGCCGACTGGGAAGATAGAGGGAGATGTACAGTGATAACAGAACCAGTCTGAACCATCAGCTGCCTCTGAACCATCTATGCCAATCATCAGATACCCATCAGCCAGGACCTGCAGAAAGTGGAGGGGAAGATAGAGAGGGAGGATGGAGGATAGATTGAGGAAAGATGAAAAAGAAGAATGGAAAAGTAAAAGGGGAGAGATGGAAGAGGGTAGAGGAAGCATGAAGGAATGTAGGAAAGAGGGATGGAGGTTGGAGAGAAGAAATGAAAGAAATATCGAGAAATATTTAATGAAATGCACAGAAATAATGAAAACAAATGAATGCAATGATAGAAGGAATGAGGAAAGTCAGGTTAAAGAAATATAGACAAAGGATTAGGAAAGGACAGAGGAAAGAAAGATAAAGGACGGAAGGAAAACAGGTATTAAGAATGAACGAGAGACAAAGAAATTATGCCAGCATTTCAGCGGACTCAAGTAATATTTGATCATTTGGAGCTCACTGGTGTTTATTTTAACCTCGGGCCTCCTCCTCCACCCTGGTCCTTACCTTCCTTACTGTGGCCACACAGATGGCTGAAAGGTTCAGAGGGTCGATGGCCTCAAGCTTCATCCCATCTTCAAACCAAGGACCGTTCTGATCCACCTCCTTCACCTGAAGGAAACATTAGGGCAAATATTAATATATGTAAAAAAAAAAAGTTCAGACTTCTGTTTGTATTGCTGAAGCTCTTTGCTCAAGCTTGGCGATGTTTCTACTGAGAGAAATTTTTTTAAATGATTGACCCACTGTCGTGCCAGTGAAATGAAATCACTTGTACAATTATCATTTATACACAGAGAAGGCTAAAAGTCAAAACAACCAGGAAACTACGTGTGACATCATACATCAAACTGTGCTGCACCCAAGTGGTGAAAACTTGAAAAAGAAACTGATATTTTCTGATGAAATCCATTAAATGAGATCAATATGCATTTTTTTGTATTTACTATTTACTGTGGTATAATAGTATATACATTCAAGTTTTAGTTACTGCTAACATTCCTGTCACATTGTCCTTAACATGTTCATCTTGACAGACGTGGAGTGAGCGAAACGAGCAGGAACAGGTTGACAAGCAATTCGGTTAGTATTGTTCTCACCTTGGCAAACAACTGTCCAGGAGCGTCCACCACACTGTCCAGCTTCTTTGACAGATCTGAAAACAAACCCATTTGTCATCAACCACTGACACTTAATGCTTTCTATCAATCTGCTGCTTCTTTTATTTTTTGCCTGTTGACATTTCTATATTAATCAATAAGACAAAGATGGTGGTCTCCAGGAGTGTAAAAAAATATCGATACATTCGGGTTTTGCAACATCATGCTTTGCGATACTGTATCGTTTTGAAAATAGCTATTTTTGCATTGCAGTTTATACTGTGGCAGATTGTTTGTTTTTAATTTTATGCTGTGTTTTAAACCCCTGAAAACTACGCAATAATTCAAATTATTGCGTAGAAGAGCAGCAATATATATATATATATATATATATATATATATACATGTATACACACACATACACGTATATTAATATATATGCTGTCTTTCTGGCTCCATCAGAGCTGATTAAAGCATTTAAGTAAGTTTAAAGTAAAATTTAAAAAATCCAATTCTAAAATCCTCCTGGACCACTGGACTGATCAGCTGGACCCACCCGATCGTTTGAAGCGGTGTCCGATGGATCGAGACCACCCAATGCTGTGGATCAGCGGGCTGTACATGTGACACCAGAAGTCGTCTGTCCCATCATCACACTCCTCGTAGACCAGCCGGAGACGACCTCCTATCACCTGAAATACCACCAACATATTAAAACAGCATTTAATATTTTTTGGCCACAAAACGCTTAGTACAAGATGCAAAGCTCTGCTTGAGTTTGTGTTACTATGTTCTGACAGTTTTTGATCCTGATTTGTTGATTAAAATAGATCCAACTCCATTTTCGGCTAAAGGGCTGGACCAATGAAAAACACTATAAGTAGTCAAACCGAGTCCCACCTGTTCAACTAGAGCGACCCGAGTCCTACACAGGTGAGTCTTATCCACCACCTCTACTCTCATCTGCTTCTTAAAGGGGAACTGCATGCTCTCCTGCACCTGAAGGTGGATGATGAGTGAGAAAGAAAATCAAGATATAATCAAATTCAGGTGAATGTTTGGGGACACAGTGAGAACTGAAGTGAGGATGACCATCATGTTCTCACAACCCGTTAAAGTATTTTCTGAGGGTTAAGACCAGGTCTTAGAGTTAAGGCTACGCTTTTACATAGGACTGTTGGGATTAGGGACTGAGGACAACACTGTGTCTATGAATGTCCCCACTTTGATGGCCATACAAATGTGTGTGTGTTTCTAAGGGAGCGAGACAAAAGACCTTGGAGGAGAAGTCTGGCGGCAGTGTTTTTGATCCTGTCAGTCTTTTAATCAGAAATGTCTTCCAGTTGTTGAACCTGTGCAGAATGGCTGAAAGAAAAGACACATGAATGATGTATGGTCTTCATAGTCTAATTCTGTGAATACAAGCATATAACGTCAGATAAATCAAAAGTTCACAGCAAAACTAGGATAATATGACTGAACATTCAGGTCCAAAAGAATAACACAAAGTAAAGAAGGATATTTATATGAATTAAAGACCCTTGAATGTATTTTATTTATTTGCAATGTGAAGCTCCAACAGATAGAGGTCCGTTTCTCTCCCTTTCTCTTTCTCTTACTCTGAGGTGGGACTAGAGGTTTTCCTTCAGCAGCACACCAGCCAACTGGGTGGATGTCTGGCACACACAGATTCAACCAGAAATCTCTGGTGGAGTCGCTGTCAAAACCTTCGTACCGCAGCAAGGCCTTAAAACCTGCACATGCACGCGCACACACACACACAGAGATAAACCATAAGTTGCCTCAGCAGTCACATGATATCTTTGCCAACTTTGCTGTGTCGGAATGTCCCACACTGATCAATAAAGCAGTTTAATAAAAAAAGTTTACTTATTATTTATATGCCAGCAACAATATGATAATTTATGTTCTATAACAAAATGACTAATTTTAACATTTGCAATCGTAGAGAGTTGTTTATTTAGTATTTAAATCTAAGACGTTTATAAGAAATAATATAAATGTGACTGTGACACTGTTTTGAATAAGTTAAAGGAAACTGTTCTTTATTTCATGTAATCTTACAGACATTTTTCCTCTTTTAAGGAGATAACATTAAATGCAGGATTGTGTTGGTCCAGATTGTGTGTGTGTGTGTGTGTGTGTGTGTGTGTGTGTGTTTGTCTGTGTGTTCATACCAGCCAGTTTGATGATGCCAGCAATCCAGTAAACCTTCATGGGTAGTCCACTGTCAGTGTTTGTGACTTCAACTCGAATGCCTTCAATGATGTCGCTCCATGACTTCCCCATTGGGACCTAAGTCACAATGGCACAAAATAATAAACAACTATATCATTTTTCAAAATAAATGAACCAATAACCGAACCAGAAAGATGTTGTTTCAATATCAGTTCATTATTCAGTCCAAAAGAGCAATATCAGCTACAGTTCACACCAACTGTACAGTGTAGTTTTAACCACTAAACTTTCTTTTTAGTTTGAATTTAGTTTGGTAGTTGGGTTTTCTCTCCTGTTTTTTTTTCTAATCTGCTTGTCAATATTAGTAATGAGCTGCTATATAAAGTTTCCTTTTCAGATAAATAAAGTTGTATTGGATTCAAAATTATATCAAATTCAATTAAAAGTTGTGACGATGAGAAATGTTACAGTACATAAAAATCAAAGCTCCTAAACTGTGTGTGTGTGCGTTTGTGAGTGTGTTGTACACACATGTTTGAAGCAGCTGACTGGTGCTCCTGTGACATCTCCATCTCCCAGGTAACGACCCCAGTCAAACACCTCTGCAGAAACTGTAGCAAGCACACAAGATTACCAAACCGTCTAACCGTTACAGATGACTCGTGTAAACTTTCCCTTTAACCCTTCATGTTCCCTGAATGGGTCCCTGGATGGTCTAAATATCTGTCGAATTTGATTCCCTTCAACAGCCTCTGTTTCAGCAGGCAGATTTTCGACATAGTGGCAAAATATTTTCAAGGCAAAAACCTTTTGCTACCACCTAAAAACAAAGGGCATGTTTAACAAGCAGGCAGATTTTATAGAGCGCACCTAAATTTAGGCCGCACCCGCTAAAATTTAAAAGAAATATATATTTTGTCAAATAAACCGCATCGGACTATAAGCCGCCAATATCCAGGCTGAGAAATAATATCTGTTGTATGCGCTCCTACTCATTGTTCAAGGCATGAGGATGTTCTGTGCGCTTTTTACCGGCATTACGGTAAAGAGTGCGTTTACGTGTATGTGTGGCTGGTATAACACATGTCGGAAAAAAAAACGTCCTTGTTATAAATAAACGGCTTGTTCCATAGCCAACGGAGAAGACGACTCTTATTCTTCAAAACAAAGTTGGCAACAAAAGATTTTGTACCATAAGTGTTTATTCATACACCTGAACAATGCCTCAAGCATTGTGATGTTTGCTAAAAGAATAAAAACTGGCGCTTTTTGTTTGCACTTATCTCTGTAAAAGATTCAAAAGAACTCAAAATACTTACTCGGAGATACAGTGAATAAAATAAAGATTTTGCTGCCTTTTCAATAAGTCAAAACAATACATCAAGTCCAGACATGATGGTTTGAACCACTTTGCACTACTGTCACTCTTGTAATCCCCAGCTGTCCTGAGAATCATTCATTAAATGCTAATTTATAAATACATTTCCAGACAAATGAGTGGTAATTGCAGTACTACTACCCAACACAGTAGTACACTCAAAGTGAATTCAATCTCCAGATATATATTTTAAGAAATAGTGCTGGAAGCTGGCACCAGAAACTGTGAAATGAAGGCAGAGGACTCACTGTTTTTTTTGACACCACTCTGCTGGTTGGCTTGATGCTGAGTGTAAGCAGCTAGTTTAGTCATCAGAGGCTGTTTCTGCAGAACCTTGGCTTTCTTAGTGGGAGGTTTCCCCTTTAAAACACACAGAGACAGGCCTGAGAGACAGAGACAGTCCTGGGTCCCCCTTTAGAGCAGTAGAGAAATAGAGTAAAATAGAGTAAAGCTTTAATTCACAGAGGGGGGCAATTTAGCTTAAAGGTAGTATCAGTCAATAATAATTAGAACACAAAAAGAGTAAAGCATTTAAAGCTTAAACAATACCATGCATAAAAAAGTCATGGGATATACAGGTCAGTGCCAACCCACTGTCATCATTACTGACATGAAAATCATCAAAGATAGCAGCGTCAGGAAAGGATCCAGAAGCCATGACGCACGAAAGCTGCAAAAACTTGTTTAAAATGAAAGCAAAAAAATAACTGACTTATAGAAGCCATTTTATACCGTTTCATCAATTCTAGTTTTTAAATCAAAACTTATCATGTAGGATGTAGTACAATGTGAGAGGGATCTAAACCTAGTAACTACTGGGGCTGGATGTTTACAGGCAACAGATTTGTTAAGAAACAAAAAAAAGTCTGTCTCGGGCTTTTGATTTTGGCAAAACTACTTTATGTGGATTTTTCTCTTTTATGATCTTACACTAGATGCAGCAAGAAAATAGACAAACCCTTCCAGGGTTCCCCAAGACACTTTTAAAAAAAGCAAAGTGACCCTCACCACAAATTGGTCATTGCTCAGAAATGATGTAATAAAGATTTATCAGGATGGATGAGTGTTGTTTGGTAATTTCAGATAATTCAAATATATAAGGACCAATTCATAATATATAAGAGACACGTTAAACCAGTGTTGTTTTCAGTGCAGCCGTATGATGTTCTGTGTTTCTACCTGCAGTCTGGCGAGGATGCTGGCCTTCTTGGAGTTAGAGGAGTAACTTCTTGAGCAGGACACACTGCAGAAACGTTTGGTTTTACTGTAGAAAGCATCTCGGACTCCCACCATACCGCACATCTCACATGTTGCTGAGAAATGCAGAGAGAGATAAGAAGCTTTGTCATTGGGTTGTCTTGTGTACAAAGGGGAAATAAAAGATTCCCCATGGTCCCAACAATTTCTCCACTGTCCTTCAAATTTTACTCAGAGGAAATGCAGCAGTTTATCACAAGTCTCACCACAAGTCAATACAACAAAACCTGCAACTGCCTCACTGTAAAACGTCTGACACAGGAAAGCAGGATGAATATAGATGAAAAATAAACTAATAATTTAAGTGTATAGTTTTTATTGAAACAGGCCAACAAAACCCTGACATAACCTGAGGAAAAGACGGGGAAAACCAGACACATTGGTTCATTCTGAAGTGTTAAATTGTGAAACTTTAAAAATTGGAAGTGTTAACCTTCTTAAGGCCTTAAAAATTAGGTTATGACTATAACATTAATCTAGAAACACTTTTTCCATAATATTAAATGTTGGTTTTAAACAAGGATGTCTGGAAATGTTATCTTTGTCACACTGACCCATGCCCGCCTTCCCATCAGGGTAAGTGTACAACTGTCCGTTGGTCTTAATGAGTGTCAGGGAGGAGGAGGAGGCGGGGGTCAGCTGAGCCACCCCTACTCCTCCTCCCCCCAATTCTTCATCCTCACTGTCCTCTGGGCTTGAGGGTCCGCTCCCCCCGCTGGACTCCGTGCTGCAGCTGCTCCGCTCCTCTTCCAAACCATCAAGCATCCCAAAGGAGTCTCTGCGCTTCCTGGATGAACGCTCCACCTGAGCATGTAAGAGACACATGAAGACATGGTCAGGAGAAGGGCCGGCTTGTTTGTCGCTTACCTGAGCTTATGAGCAAAAACCAACTGTTGTCAGATTTTGTCAAAATCTGTATATATATTTTTTTATGACAGGCTTAATGACAACAGCCACAGCAATATTAATTTCATTACTGCATGTTAACACTTACACTGTTGACTGGTCAGGACAATTTGAAACTGTTAGTTTGGGCTTTAGGAACTTGCGTGCATTTCATTTACTATTTTCTAGATCAAAATTTTATACACATTCTTTTAGATCAAAATCAAAATGAAATTATTGATTATTGCAGACATTGTACTATTTTCATTTTCTAAATTAAATATTATGGTCCACTATTAGTGATCCATATTTCCTTCAGCAGGACTACTGTATATTAAATATTATATTATTATATACATCAAGTGTCTCAGCAAAGGGTCGGAATACTTTTGTGACTGAGTCTTATCACATTCTGATTTTTAATAAATGTTCATACATTTCTAAAAATAAAACTTTGTACTGTCATAACAGTTGAAGCGCAAATGGCAAAATTAATTCTACGACTGGGACATAAAAGCATGTCAGACCTGTAAGTAATGTTTGTTTACTTCAATGAAAGGTATCGGATCAGCTACGCTGGCTTTGTTTTTCAAAAGATCCACTTGTATCCCTGAAACACACAAAGTCAAGGTGACCCATACTGTATGTGCTTCAAATGTCCCGTTATTCTAACCCCCCACTAACTTTAGCTCGATCCCAAATTTCCCCAGCAGCTGATTCCTATCAGTCACACCGACCCACACACATGCCACACTGTCAGCTGTTGCGTTCACCGTTGTGCATCACTGGGGTTGGAGCTGGGAAACCTGCTGCAGTGCGGTGAGAGGAGGAGAGAGACAGAGGCTGACTGACAGCACGGGGAGAGGGACGCTGTAGCTCAACTGCCCACTGACACCAGAAACCAAACGACCCCTGCAATCCAGTCCATTTTAGGTTTCGACATTGGACACACTAGCACAAAGCTCATAAATTACAAGCCGAGACTAACGGTGCATCAACGTATGGCCACGATGAAATCGGCAAGTGTAACGGCACCTCGGAACACAAAGACAAAGACAAATCGGATCTTTCATCGCAGGTTCACCTTGTCAGCCAGCAGCTAGCTGTGTATGGTTACCATGGTGAAGAAAGCGCCAAAACAACAAAGGCACAACGGACAATATTTACTGAATTAAACGTGCACGTACGCCGAATTACAGAGGGCCTATTCCGATAAAGAAATGGATTTAAAAAGTCTGTTAGTAAGAAATCGACGTACGTCAAGAAGCAAACAAACCCACGGTCGCAGATTTTCCAATGGCACTTTGCACGGAGAACAAGAGGCGAACTCCTGATAAAAGTCTAGCGTTTGACTGATATAAAAGCTATTCTGTCACTAAATATCGTGACTAAAAACGTGTTGTGCACTCCTCTATGATAAATTTAAATGCACTATCAATTTTAAATAACGTCACATTTCTGTTGAGGAGCAAGTGGCTGTAAAAGTCACACATTTGTGAATGAAACGTCGCTTTGTGGCAGCCTTTCACACCGTTGTGAACAGCTTTCACAACCATAACAAAGGGGTCAAATCCGAGCTCCTACCGGCCACACGCACCTCAAAACTCACCAGGTCTCTGGAGTTTTCCATCAGGCCAGACAACAGGAGGACAGTATTTCACAAACACGCAGAAATCAGCATTAAAATCCAGCGGCAGACATATCAACAAAATTGTCGTACTCCTAATACGCATGCGCGAGCGTTCGCGGACGCTGACCGCTCATTGGCTGTTTTTTCTGCTTCGTTTGCTCACTTCTGCAAAGACAGTGAGTCCAGCAGTGACCCCTGCTGGACGTCACCGGGACGCCTGATCTGCACAATGAGCACGAATGTGCTGGAAAACTGCTTATTATCTCAATGTAACTTTCAGATTCAGCTGCTCGTGTTGAAAGGAGAAAGTTGCAATAATAATACTTAATTGAGGAATGTATTTTTATAAAGAATAAATTAATAACATTACTTTTCTAACACAAAATAAACTGCAGAAAATTGCAAACTGGTTTATCTTAGCAGTGTGAGTGAACTTAAACTTAACTTTAATATTTTAACTTAAGTTTAAACAATATGTTTGACTGTAGCTCAGGAGGAGAATTCATCCACCAATTGCAGGAATAATGGTTCATCTTCTGTTGTGGTTGATGAAGACAATGAACACCAAGCTTCTCCCAGTGGGTGCATGGCAACCGCTTGCACTGGTGTGTGTGAACGTGAAGCAACATGTAAAATGCTTTGCGTTCCACTATAAAAAAAGAAAAGGCTTTATAGAATACGGATGTAAATTAGAATTTTTGGCCATAATCCGTCTTATTTACATCTGATGTTGAATCAATACAGATGTTCATTAATATGTAATGTCCCTCTCAAATAAATTTAAAATATTAAAATAAAAAAATGCAGACCATTTAGAGTGCCTGTGATCCTAAGGAAGTCGTATTTGTATAGTGATGCAATCACTTCGTAACTGTGAATAGTTCAAATTAAGTAATTAAGTAAGTAATTTGATGATTTGTGTAAACTTACATTTATTCCACTGTTCATTTGAAGTCCAAGACAACATATTTGTAATTTTTCAAAGGTAAAAATGAAAAAAAGGTCTTTAAAATATGAAATGGACTGTCTGAATAATTTAATCCATATGCTTCTTGTTTTGTAATATAAATGTTCTTTAGTCAAGTCAACTTAAATTTCTTAGGTCCAGTTAGGTGACAGGACATCACCATGCGAACATCTCACACATCAATACACAAAAGGCAACTACAACAAGCTGAGAAAAACATATAACATGAGGGAACATGGCTTGAAAGCAGCAGCTAGTGGTTAGTAAAGTAAGAATGGCATTTACATTAAATGTAGAATAATAAAATGGTCAGAAATTGGCAAAATTAATTACACAAAAGAGTAAAATCAGATTGAAATATATCACCTTTTTATGAGCAACTCTTCCCTGGGTGAAAGGGGAAAATACAACAATAACTTATTCATGCACAAGCCTTCATTTTGGAACTTACAATACATTTATTGCTCATCAGTTGTCATTAGGCCCTCAGGTAACAGAATTCAGGGATCCAAAACATTTGTAGAGCATGCAAAAACCTGATCTGACACTTGTTACATCTTTGGGATTTAATACGACACATATTAAATGTTTTAAAATTGAATATGTGTTGTAAGATTTTCTCTAAAGCACTTTGAGAGGCAGGGCCATCCTGCCCAAACCTGTTACAAATATGAAATAAAAGTCAATGCAGATTGTGTCTGAGCTCCTTCAAGTCCTGGTACACCCAAACATGTTCTGGGACTGGCTTTAGATTCAATGAGGGGAGATTAGACAGCTGCTAAACGAGGAACCTCACAGAAGCATTAGTAGAATAGAAAGAGAAAAAAATATCTGATACAGATAAAAAGGTCAAATAGGGGATAAGATGACACCGTGGCAAGTTCTTCTTGCAGGGAGAGTGTCCCGGGCAGCTTTGGGTTATGTTCATCAGGGACCTGGTTTGTCAGTGAAATACAGCACAGCAAGAACTTCTACAGCTCCAAACGGCAGCAGGACTTTCTGTTTGTCCAAAGAGAAGGTCACTCTGCAGCAGCTGAACAGGAGACTGGCCTTGTACATGCAGCAGGTACGTGACGAGTTATTATTCTTTAAGGAGCAAGAGAAAAATGAAAAGTGTCTAAAAAGTAAATATTGCTAGATTCATTGTTTATAATGTCTTCATTTGTAAAATCGTTTTGATTATTTAATTGATGACATCTTCCTAACTCCTGATGATGAAGAACATCTGGGGGAGTTTTTCAGCTAGAAGCAGAAAATATTTTGTTATAGGGAAGTCAGTGGGAAGTTTTAAAGATTTAAAGTACATTTACACCCTAATCTAAAGCCATAGCAAGCAAGTTGAAATCAGGTGAAGTCACCCATTTTCAAGTGCAAGGCAATAAAATAGCAAACAAAGTTTGTAGAGACAATGACATTTGACTGAAGATTGACCAAGTATCTCCTCTGGTTGGTGGATACAGGTCTTATGTCTGCAGGAGGCCAATCAGAGGCTTGAGCATCAGATCAAGGAGGCACTGGACAGAAAGTGTCCCAGGGAACTGAAAGAGATGGATGGACACCTAAGGACAGCATCCAAACTACATGAGCAGGTCAGTGAATTAATGAACACATGTAACTTAGATTTAAGCAAATTTATTTCTGTTAATATAAAAAGTGCAAGACAGCAAGATTTGCCTGCAGTATCACACAGTTAACATACTAAATATGGTGCATTTAATGCTTTAACATTATAGTTCCCTCAAACAACAACAACAATTCAAATAATAAAAATCATCCTCATCATCATCTTCACCTAATTAATAACTTCAATTGTTGGTCTGTACTTTTGGTCTGTACTGTTTTATAACAAAAGCTTCCAATATATATTTTTATCAAAAAAATAAAATAAAGTGGGAGGCAGGTAAGCTGAGATGCAGAATCTCAGGGTTGAGTAGGGTTAAGCTTCTCAGTTTGTGACTCATCTGGATGTTAAGCATGTGTTTAAAGGCCAAACAGGCTAAGACGAGTCTGAAAGTTTATTGATTGAATTGTACAAGATCAAACCTGAACCTCAACATTTCCTATAAATACAGTTTGATTGAAAACAGATCATAAATTATCCCTGAACAGACTGAAAAGTTCTGCCTCGAGGCACTGAGGCTGGTTACTAAGTCTGAAGTCCAAAACAATTTTTTCAGCCTTACCGGTTTACAGATTTACCGGTTTAGAAGTCCAGACCAGTAAGTCCTGAGTCACTTCCACAGATGACAGCAACAAATCAAGTCCAAGTCGGAAGCAAAAAGTTAAGACTCCCCAGTCCACTTCAAAATAGCAGGTTCTAAATCCAAGACAGATAGATTATATGCTCCTCAACAAGTATAACAGACTTTGAATGTAATCATGAATGGGAAATTATCATTATCAGCCTATAGTTGTGGATTGGTAAATCCATATGGCATTTTTTCTATCAGTCACACCTGCAGTCTCACTACCTTGTGAGCTATCTGATGAAGCCGTGTTTTGTATTGTTAGGCTAACAAATTGTTTATATCATTCAAATATGATAAAGATGGTGCAAAAGTAAGGTGGAAGTCACGACATGGTCCGTGAAAAGAAACATTAATTGAGATTAACTTCTTGTTCTTGACTGATAACATTCAAAGAAGCTGAATTGAATATTGTCTATAAGAATAAAGGCTTAATAAACTGCACGTTTCATAAATTACATGTACATTAAATACTTACAAGTCAAAAGGCAGATGTCCAAGTGAAACGAGTCTTATTGAGCCTTTTTTACTCTCTAATAATCTAACTACTGCTGCGTCTATGACCCCTGCTGTAATAACACTACCAGCACGTCTGGGTGATGTGTCTGTCTGTTTCACTCACAGATCAGTGAATGTCTCACAGCACAGGCTCACATGAAGATGCAGCTGCTTGATGCAGAGCTTAACATTTCTAACTTGACTGCCAGGTACTGAATACTGTAGGCCCACACACCTTTAACACACAGCGCAGCGCATCCATACAAAGCTCAGGAGTGCATCTCATCATTCCCTGCTGTGTGAACAGGCACAAAAAGGAACGGGAAAAACGTAAGCAACTGGAAAAAGATCTTAGCAACCTGAGGCTGCAGGAGGAAGAACTGAAGGCCCATAAACTACCCGAGCTCCAGTGTCTGCTGAACAGTCAAACACACCAACTGCTACAGATGAAACATCAGCAGGTGCCAAAATAAACTTGCATTATTCAAAAATTCACAATTGTATCTACAGACATACCTTTGTTCTCCTAACTGTGTGGGATGTGCAGGGTGTCCTGGCCCAGGTGTCAGGAGACACGACTTTAGAGATGCAGACTGCTGCATCATCAGACCTAGTCCAGCAACTGGATGACCTGAGACAAACAAGCACGAACCTGCTCCAAAGGAACAAGAACAAATGTTGGTTAGACACACAGGTATTCAGACACTAACAGCAAAGAGATGTGGAAATCATTTAAGTGAGTTTTGTTAAACAATATTCATTGGGTGTGTTGTGTCCAGGTGTTCTGTGACTCTTCAGTGGGCTCAGAGGTTCAGGTTCAAGCTGAGCTTGAAGAGTTGCGAAGAACATCAGCCAGTCTGCAGGACGAGCTGACACAGCTGCAGGCTCTGGTGACAAAAAATTCCTACTACTACTAAAACGTTTTAGTAGTTTAGTTACTAGTAAAACACAGTATGTTAGAGGTTCGGAGGACAGGGCTTGTTTGTTTTAGCATTTTCAAATTTCTAAGTTTCCACAGAAAGAAATACTTAGTTTGTTCACTTTGCTCAGATTAGGGTCACTTCAGTATACAATGTGAATGTAGCTTTTATTTATATGTCAACCCCATGGACCGTCACAAAGAAGATGGCCGCTTGTACGTGTCATGTCCATAACCATCAACTACAAATTTAAAGCTCTTTCTCAAGGCATTTGTTTGGTTTTGACTCGTACACCATCACAGCATTGACCTTAAAACAAGAATGTCGAACATTTCAGCACTAATTAATTTTTTAGTCCACATTAAAAAAAAAGTATAGTTTTATATTTTTTATAAATAACAAGCATATAGTTGGGCTAATATTGCTATTATTGTGCTATTAAAGGGGTAATATTTCTATAGTAAGATGTAACACTGTTTTCATTGTTATTAACTACTAAAATAAAACGTAGGTTATCATCAACACTGAAATTGGTTCTGCTGCACAGGGAAACTCCATTCTTGACCAGTGGGGTTACAAGCAGTTTTAAACCTTGATCACATCTGCTGGAACAAGTGTCTAATACCACTGATTTGTTCAGTTCATTCAGAACGTGTCTAGATCTTCTGTTCTTCAGTATTCTGTTAAAATGGGAATAGAAAAAATTAAATTGACAAATTTATTTGTCATTCCTCATTTTATTATATGAGTTAAGTCAGACCATGACAGAGATTAAAATCATATAAATCAGAATGTGATGCTCACACGATTCTAAAAGGCAGGATTTCAGTGACATACTGATGACCTGCTTCATCAACTTGGGCAACATCGTGTTGAAGAGCAGGTGAGGCCGATGCTGCATCTGTATATGAGGTGAACATATAGA
Source organism: Channa striata (assembly GCA_033026295.1). Taxonomy (NCBI): domain Eukaryota; kingdom Metazoa; phylum Chordata; class Actinopteri; order Anabantiformes; family Channidae; genus Channa; species Channa striata. Next base: position 5,962,076 of record CM065180.1, on the reverse strand, counting down.
CAATCTGATTATAACTGGACTAACTATCATAAATGACATTATGTTTATGTTCAGTGGTGAAAAACATAATCTAGCGAATTATAGACTGTCGGCTATGGAAGTAGTGCTAACATTCCACTGAAAGGAAGCTCCGTCCTCCGTGAACACACGAACCTTCTATTTAAAATAACTTGTTAGTAATTGTCGGCCCTTCTTCTCTCTCTGCTCTGTCAGACTTTTCTTGTCCTTTCTGATTTATTCTTGCTGCTTTAACCGGTGACGCTCTGACGATCTGACTCAGCAGGAAACAGGGAGGATCCAGGTGGACGGACCGAACCATGCGCTAAATGGGAGGAGGGGTGTCATTTATCCGAAATCTAATCTTATATGTAGATACATTTATCGCATACATTACTGCCAATAATTTGATATAGCCTACCATATTGTGATAGCTGAGTAGTAAGCTGTGATGGCCGAGTGGTTAAGGCGTTGGACTTGAAATCCAATGGGGTTTCCCCGCGCAGGTTCAAACCCTGCTCACAGCGCTGATCTGACGCCAACACGTCAGATTTTACGATGGTTTAATGTGGTTCAAGCTGAACTTATGAACATCCCTTTAAGAAGGTGCAAAAAACCTGCTGCTCGGCAATTACACATTACACTCAGGTGTTCAAGGCTTTTCTAAAAGACATGTAAAAATATCTGGATGTGTTAAAATGTGGTTGAAGTTGTCGTTTTCCTCTTTTCAAGCAGAGCACAACATTCAAAATCCTAACAATTTGTCTTTTGGTTGATGCAGAACATCCTGTTGGAAGCCTCCAGTTTGGAGCAGAGAGAATTCTGTGACCTGCAGCTGCTGGTCCTACAGCAGAGAGCAGACAGTCTGTGCAGAGAGCGAGACTCTTTGAGGCAGGCTGCAGCTTGGCACATCAGAGATTATCAGAACCTGTTGGAAATCAAAAGCCAGCTGGAGAAAGAGATGCAAGACTACACGAGGCTACTGGCTGAACTAAGCCACATCGGGTACAGTATGAGACAGTCATAATCAAAGTGTAAGAAATAATTGCAGCGATTTCAAACACTTGCAACTCCTTTTGTCCTTACTTAAACATAATAAAAGGTTTTGCACGTTTGAAACCATCTCAACACCGTTTAGCCCACAAGCATGTAATAATTTTTAAAAGATAGAGGAATTACAAAAGCCAACTAGTGGTCTGTACAAACAATACAGAAGAAAAAAACAATCTCTCAAGGGAATATGCCAAAACAAAAAAATCACAATGATATAAATCTTTAGTATTAAGCATGGGGATTATTGTTGTAAATTAATGAAGAAATTGCATCTGATATGGTTTCCATATCAGTCTGCTAATAATGAAGAACCTTTATTTATACACATTTGCACATACACATTAGAGAGAAATTTACTCCTGCATACTTAACACTGTTAAGCAACAATTCCTCTTGAAGGAGACCAGGCAACACCATTGTCTGTTATGCCCAGGCTACTATAAGATCGCTGTGAGCAGGGTTTGAACCTGCGCGGGGAAACCCCATTGGATTTCAAGTCCAACGCCTTAACCACTCGGCCATCACAGCTTACTACTCAGCTACCACAATATGTATGAACAAATAAAAATGTGACAACAGGGCTAAAACTTGCAGTAATACTTGTGTGTGTCACTTTATGCTTATTTGTCCATTTTTAAATTTTCTTAGTTTTAGTTACTGCAAGGTCAGTTTGTGTAAAACATGCCAAAAAATGCCTTAAACTACATCCCACTAAATATAGTCTTCGAAGTAAATATTGATAATTATTAATTTTGTAAGATTAAGTAAATGTCATAATTTCAACTTATTAAGATTTAAGCTATTTTTAGCTATTTTTAAGCTATTTTTATCTTTATTACTTGCTCTAAGAGATATTAAGTCATAATGCGATATTAACATAATGCCTTTGTGTGCCTCATCCAGCCTTGCTACCAATGGAAGACAGGCACCGCTGGACAAAACAGTCTGTGTTCATGGAGAAAATCTCAGGGTGGTGGGGCATCCAAGAGGCCTCATCTTTAGTGTTAGACAAGCACCTGTCATTACCCCTTTTACCATAGTCCAGTTACCAGTTACTGTGCAGTTACCAGAAAGAAAACATTCAAACAACTCGTTTAAGATAAAGTCTTCAGATCTTATAGAGTCACTTCAAATGCATGTGAAACAGCAAACAGAAGCTCTTACCAAAAACACTGAAAGGGAATCCAAGACCACGGCCAATAAAGAAGAGACAAATATTCAAACCGAGAACTCCAAAGCCACAAGTGGTGGAAAAACAGAACTAAAGGAAGAACCAAATTGTGTAGCACAAATGGCTTCAACTGATCCCAGCAAAGAAAGTGCTGCTGTACCAAAGACAGAGATGGATAATTTGATTTTACATCAAACAGACTTGATCAAGGATAAGAATGAAGATTCAGACCAAATTATGTCCTACAGTTTAGGGTCTACATCAGAAGCTGTCAGGGATAACAGGGAAGTTGCTGTTACAACAAACAAGGCATCTGCGTCTCCCCTTTGTAGGTTCAGTGATGCTCTGGTTGAGATCTCCAGTGAGCTGCCCATAGTGAATGACAAAGGGAATTTAAATGTCCTCAGATTAGATCAGAGTTCAGCACTTTCTAATATGACCAGCAGCAAACTAAATAAAATCCTTAATGATGAAGATAAAAGATCTGGCACTGAGAATAATGTTTTCAGTTGCCCAGACAGTAATGGCAATTTTGAGAGCAAAACTGCAGGTACAGAGGAGAAGGTAGAAGCAGTGGTGAGGAAAGAGAAAAACTGTTTTTATGAGACCATAGAGGTAAAATTGACTCCTACTGTACAGTATCTAAATAATTTAAAAGGTCCAGAAGAATTTTTAGGTGCCACAGAGTCCAAAAATTGTGCAAGTCTAACAGATTCAGGTGTCACTTTAAGTTCATCTGACCTGGATGAGCTTCCAAGTCCTACAGAAAATGATGTATTCCTGAGCCCAACAAAAACTTGCTTGAGTCCAGAAATATATTCAGGCCTAGTTGAGACAGAGGAGTTAACAGGTTTGAAAGGTAAAGTCTTTTGCCCAATTGACCCAGAAGATCATGATAGTAGAGCCGATTCAAGTAAAAATGATCCAGAGGTGTATCTCACTTGTAATGATACACAAAAATGTTTAAGTCCAGTCATGACAGAGGTATCTTCAAGTCTGAAGGGAGAAGAAGAAAGGAAAGCATGCCTGATTATATTGAAGGGAAAAGCACAAGTCAGACCAGCTGAGAAATTCATTATCTCAAAAGAACGACAGTCCTTAACATTTAGTGGTGAACAAGCATTGACAGAAGGGGACAGATGTGGAACAGTCACAATTTCAGTGAAAAAAGGAGATAGTTTGTGTTTTGGATCATTTGCAGATAATGACTCAAGAAGCAGAAGTATTGGAGGCTCTGGGTTCAGTGGTCCAGTTTGTCATAGTATTGTAGCAGACAAAAAAGAAGAGCTTGATTTAGATCCATTTTACTGGAAAAACTCAAGCGATGTAAGGCCTAACAGAGACAAAAACAAAAATACCAGCATTGTTGCAGACAATAATAATGACCAAAAAGAGACTACCAGCATGAGAGATGGTTTTGCTAGACATTCGGGAAGTATTGCTGCTTGCAATATGGATGTGCCTGTTGGTCCTGCTGCTAATTTTAGTGGCACAATTACTAATTCATCAAGTAAAGTCAGTGCAGGATCTGCTGTTACAGCAGTGGTACAGGGAAGATTTGGGCATGGAAGCAAGGAGTGGATGGTTTATGGAGGCGCTCTTGGACATAAAAGCAGCTTGCAATCTGGGACTAGCCTAACCAGTGAAGCGACTAAAGAAGGCCTAACAACGGACATACATTCAAGATGCCTCTCAGAAACAGGCAGGTTTGGCAGAAGAGGGAGTGGAGAGTGGTATGTTTATAGAAGCAGCCTTGGGAGTAAGAAGAGCCAGGATGGTGGTAGTTTACTCAGGGGAGGGAAAGGACAAAGCTTGTCAGTGGCTACAAACCCTGCAACAACCAACTCAGCAGAAACTGGGAGATCTGATAAAAGAGAAAGTATAGAATTGATGGTTTATGGAGGAAGTCTTGAACATAAGTCCAGCGTGGACAGTGGTTTTAATATAGTCAGAACAGGAAATGAAGAAAACAGGGCAACTGACATGATCCCTGCAACCAGACAAGAGGGGATGGGAAGGTTTGACAGTAGGATAAATAAAGAAGGGATACAGATGATTTCATATATTGAAACATGTCCAAACAACAAATTAAGGAGGTATGATAACCAAGGAAGAGGCGGCTGGATGGTTAATAGTAGTGATAGTTTCTGCAGAGAGTGCAAAGAAAGCCTGCCAACAACCACGAACATGGCAACAAGCCCACCAGGAACCGGGAGGTTTGACAGCAGATTGAATGGGGAGTGGAGAGTTTATGGTAGGAATACTGGATTTATTAGCAACCTAGGTGGTAGCAATGCAAACAGCGAAAAAAGCCCATCAATAGCCAGAGAACTTCCAACAAGCCTGAAGGCTGTTCCAAGAGCTGGAAGGTTTGGCAGTGGAGGGAATATGGAGTGGGTAGATAGTGGAAGGAACAATGAATATTTGAATAGTGCTGCAGGGTAGACAGGATCAATGTCAATGCCAATGAAGGCCAAAAACTCTGTTTATCAAGTAGCTATACACATAGAGGACCAAGACTAAGTAGTACCGGTAGTGGTGGAAAGCTCAGCTCAGGTATCGTTGTTAGGCGTAGTCACAGTGTAGGCAGCAGTGGCAGCCTAAGTAGCTCAGGAAGTGGTGGCAAGCTCAGCACTTCACCCAGCAGCCACAGGATAAGTAGCTCTGGAAAATCCATTTACAGTTCACCTGGTGCAAACAGAAGCAGCGTCGGGTACTCAAGACCTGGAGGAAGAACAACCAGCATTCAAAAAGCCCCAAGACCCAGAGGGAGAAGTGCGAGTGGGGGGTGGAGCAGTTCCACAAATGGTGGGATTCGAATCAGCGGCTCAGGGAGCAAAGAAAGAATCAGTAGTCCAGGCAGTGGAAGGATTAGCAGCTCATCGGGACCAGGGAGGGCCAATAGCACGGGGAGTAGGGTAATCAACAGCAGTGAGTGGCTGAAAAGGACTTCCGGCTGTGGAGGCATGGGCAACAAGGAAAAAATCAGCATTTGTAAGATGGCCGCACTGTCAATTTCAGCGGCGGGACAGGAAAGAAGCCAGGAAAGACGAAGACCAACTTAGCAGAGTCAACAGCAACAGGTTCTTTTGAATGTACAAAATGCACAACCCAACAACAAACAATACAAAAACATAGAAAAGTGTAAATATACTACAATGCTTTGAGGAGCCTGTGAGAAGTTATCATATTCTGCTTGAAATTTGCCTTTTTGTACTATAAAAGCATCAAAGTTTGTAAATTTTTTTGAAAAAATTAGATCATTTTGACTCAACTGTGATGTAATGATTTAGACAGTGATGCAACAGTGGCACAATGCGATCTTGTAATCAGACACACGTACTGGTTTAGCTGTGAAAAGGGAACTCGATTATTCACTTTTTATACATAGCAGTCTTGTGGTTTGGTCCACAGATAAAAAGGCTGATGGGAATCACCGGTTAAAGTTCAGGTAACTTCACTTCTGTTTTTATAATAAGAAAAAGATTTACATCTGTTGGTCTTGGGACATACGGGCATGTTGTATTTTACTTAGAGTTAAAGAGTCCATATTATGCTGGAATGATATTTTTATTTCTGTAAAGCACGAGGCCAAAGCTTGGGGCAAACATGGGTTTATATGAGTTTATATGAGTTTTCTGATTACATCTGTCATTGTATTGTCTATCTCTTAATTGTAAATTTCATTCTATTGCAAATAAAGCTGATAAATAAGCCTGTTTGTTGTATGTTAAATCATACATTTCATGTATGTAAAAGGTAGAAAAAAAATATTTTAATTAGGTAAAGTCAAGATCTTAAGTCAGATGTGATAAGAAAAACTCAAAAGAAGCAATAAACTGTTCTGAGGATGAGTTCATGTATCTAACATCCTTATGTGTCAAACTGCCTCCATTGCTCTATGTGGTTTTACCAGCAGGTGGCAAAAGAACAAAAATTATATTGAGGTAAAGCTACAGCGTCAACTTGCCATGCTTTTCTGTGTGTGTGTGTGTTCCTGCAGATATTACTTAGTGAGGACAAAAATTTTGTTTTTTTAACAACAGAGTGTGGACATTTTGTGAAGTGAGGACATTTTGGCCAGTCCTCACTAATTTTGACCCTAAAATTTTTGAGGGTCAAGACTGGGTTTTAGGGTCAGGGTTAGAATTAGGTTTTGTTCAGGGTAAGAGTTACGGTTAGGCATTCAGTTGTGATGGTTAGGGTTAGGGATTGGATTACGTCAATGAGTGTCCTCACAAGGATAGATGTACGTGTGTGTTTGTTTGTTTTCATGCTGAAGTGGTGCTCTAGTGAAGAATAATCCCAGATGATGAGGATCAACAATCATTCGTGTGCGTGATTCAAATAGACAAAAGTACTGATTGCACATTTAGTTTAATATGCTGATGAAGCATTAGTGGACTTGTAAAAAATTACGATGTTCATTGCAATTTCAGTCAACAGAGGTCAGCAAAGTTAAAAATTTTCCATGTTTCAGAAACTGGGTGACATGTTTTAGAAAAACTAAGTGAATAAAACCTACAGTAAAAAACTGTTGTTACAGCTGCAAATGTAGTTAGGATTTTTATTATCTTTTGTTTTCTGGTGACATAAGACAACAACCCTTGGTGCTACCGAACCTTCTAAATTTGACTTGTAAGGAGTAGTAAGAACAGCAGTTGCTTGAAGTGAACCTGATGTCTTCTAGGAGAAGTGTCATGCTGGTTAAATAAATGCAGTTCATTCTTTCCCTCTGATGTGTATTGGAATGCAAGTCTTGTCCAACATGAAATGAAAATACTCCACTGCAAATAAATATGATCTGATTGAAGGTACAGCGCATAGTTCTACTTTACTACTCGCCCACAAATGTTTTTATTTTTAACTCACGCGTTTGGGTTTCAAATGTTCTGCTGTCTGTTTGCTGTCTGCTGAAAGATTTGCAGCATCTTGTTGTAGACATTAAAGGATTGTGATGGTGTTAACCTTTGGTGTAGTCCTCCTAAAATCCACCACAGTCTCCCTAGTCTTGTCCATATTTAAGGTCACGTGGTCATGGCCACATGCAGGGTTTTAGAAAACCTGAGGTTCTAAAACTGAGACGGTGAAATAGTAGATTTCTCTGAACTACTTATGTATTTTTAAGGTGCCTGGGGGCATAAATTTGGTAAAAATAGCTTTTAAAACCACTGTGGTAATAATTGCATTGTTTGAATCAGTGAGTTTCTGTTTGTGTTGAAGTCCTTTAATTTTCATCTGTAGGCCTAAACACATCTCGTCCAACCAGGGGGCAAAATGCAAACAGCAGAGTGTCAGCACCAGCTTTTACGGGACATTCATAATGTGTGAAGTCAGAGCCGCTGGTCTGTAGTTTAGGGTAGATGGAGGTGATGTTTTAGGCAGAACTAGGCAGAATGTCCACAGCAACAGAACTGGCCCCTGACTCAAGCTGACGTCAAAACGGTGCTGTAGTGTCCTACAGAGCTGACGATTGCAGGCCTTCAGGACCCTACGGTATATGGCTAAAGGGTTTGTGACCATCTGTGATGTTTTGGTGAGATGTGGGTGGGAAGCAGTTGAGAGGAGGTGGGCAGCTATGTTCCATCTGTGTGTCCCATTTATACGAAATGTTTGTTGAATTAGTGATGCCGCGTACTAAGGCAGGTTTTGGTTAAAACTGCAGCCATTTTGACATCTCACTACAAAATGCCAGATAACATAATTAATAAAGCCAAAATGTCAACCTTACACACTCAAAAGCTTGAAATTTACACTGTGCACACAAAGCGGATTGGTTGAGGGTATGCAAAAAAACATCAACGTAGGTTACTTTAAGGTTTTTCAAAGCCATTAGAAATTATGTATTTCACAGGAGGACAGTTCAAGAAAGGGACGCTGTACGTTTGGAGGAGGGGGAGGGGTGGCTAGGGGAACTAAATTAAAGCTGTTAACATACAACAAACAGGCTTATTTATCAGCTTTATTTGCAATAGAATGAAATTTACAATTAAGAGATAGACAATACAATGACAGATGTAATCAGAAAACTCATATAAACTCATATAAACCCATGTTTGCCCCAAGCTTTGGCCTCGTGCTTTACAGAAATAAAAATATCATTCCAGCATAATATGGACTCTTTAACTGTAAGTAAAATACAACATACACCTGTTTCAACTGATTGCCTCTGTTCAGATTTGTCTCAACCTGTGTTCCCTTGACCTTAAATACTTCTTTGTTCTTTCCAAACCACAGGTTCTTCAGGGTGTTTTGCTGGACCTTTCCAACATCCTCCTCTAAGCATCTTTGCTCTACTTCAGCTTCAATTTCAGCTTCCTAAATGTTCACTTACAAAGCCAAAGCCTTGTCCTTCTCATTCAGGTCACTGTCCTGGGGATGGTGTTGTCAACAGAGTGTTTTGTTTCTGTATTCTGGGATATTTCATCTCACAAATGATCACAAATGATCACAAAGATCATTAACATGTGTTGCTCCAGTAGTCTTCTTAGACCACCTCCTTACAGTTCTACAGTGGTCACTGTCTGCTGCTAAACAATGGGTGGGTAGATGGTTGTGAAAAGCAAAAGGTTGTGCAACACAATCTCATCCCACAGCTTCCTAAGGCGTCAAATGCCTCTTTTTATGGAAGGTGCAGTCCTGCGGTGTATCAAATTGAAGCCACTTTGCACTTTGCCTTGGCCTCCTGGCCTCCTAAGCCAGGGATTGTGGGTTCAGACCCCATCTGGGGTGGCTCACAGCAGAGTGGCACAGCGGAAGTGTGCTGGGCCCATAACCCAGAGGTCGATGGATTGAAACCATCCTCTGCTAACTGTCCTTTTGGCCTGGTAGCTCAATGGGTAGAGACACTGAAGGGGAAAATGGACAATGCGGAATCAAATCCCAGTGTGGGTTAAATATGCAGGAGTAAATTTCACTGTAACATGTATACGCAAATGTATATGTGATCAATGTGACTAAAATAAAGGTTCTTCTTCTTCTTCTTTGTCCGATGTCTTGCTGCACCACCCTCCACCTCGTACGATCACCTATAAGATTTTTCACTTTATATCACATGTCTCCATTGTAGTGTACTGAAAGCTCTGAGCGTTGATCACAGACACAAGGTGTCCCAACTGTCAGCATGTTATACAGAATGTCTTAGGAATGAGAATGGGCTGTGATGTGACCTGATCTTGTCAGTTATGATGACACCAGCATTCACATAAAAATCACATCATAAATCTGCAAATGTCATAAAACTCATAAAAGGTATCTATATGGATGGTTATTACAGCACTGTCAATAACAGTAGTTTTGAATTAAGTTTACAAAAAAGTTTTGGCCTGGCCTATTGATGGGTGCAGAAGGTGGAGGCCCCCAGCTCCTCCAGTCCAGGTTCCTGTTGAACCTCCTCTTGCTCCGGGTAATTGTCAGCCAGCTGCATGGCAGCTCCCCCATTTGTGTATGTTTGTGAGTGTTAATCGGCAAATAAGAAGCCGTGTGAAGCGCTTTGATTACCAACAGGTATAAAAAGCGCAGAGGACAGAGCATTTATCACAACAGCAATGGGTTCTTGTAACACAACTAAATGTTATCTTTATTAAATATTACATGTTGTGTAATGTGTTGTCGTAGTTTGACTGATTTAGAATTGTGAATTTATCGACCTACTCAGGCCAATGTTTAAATTTACTAATTTTCAGTTTAATTACTACTACTTGAACCCCAGTCATGTTCAATTGATTAAAATGTATTACATATATTGCTTGGTAGTTCTTCACTTAATAAAAGAAACGTTTTCATCACATGACTTACAGTGTACATTCATTAGCTCTATACTGATTAACTAATTGTTTATCATCTGTCTGAGGCTCAGTTAAACTCTTGTTCTTCTCTTTGACAGATGTTAGTTTTCTGTTATTTTTCTGTTGCACACATCAAAACATATCAATGTCTGATCAGTGATTAATGGTTCTTCTGAAGCCTCTCCTTTGCTGGAAGTCCCTCAGGTTCAAACAGTCACACAACCTCAAAGCTTAACCCAGAAACAAGGTGCATTCCAGTTTACTGCCAGTCTTTAAAGGTACCTGCCTGGTTTGTTTGATCTGCTGAAAAGAAATGTGCTGCAGGGAGCAGAGCAGTGGTTATGTGCACGCCGCAGGGGTGGGAGGTGGGGTTACATAACTGACATGCACAGGATCGTAGATGTCAGGCAATAATGGAAAGATGCTGGTTCTCTTTAACACAGCAGGACTCGACCAAAAAGTCACTAATAACTATCTTCAATCCGCCTTACTAGTAAAAATCTGCTATTAGGTCCCTGACAACTAGTCATCATCATACACTCAGTGGATCCAGAGGCTATAAACTTAAAAAGTGTCAAGTCACTCTTCTCACAGGGAGGTGTCTGAAGATTCGACAGGAATGAACTTTTGAAAGATCACACGTGTGAATATCATATATCAGTAAAAAAAAAAATGTGTTAACTTTCAATGGATATTGTGAACACTTGCTGCTAAGCTCAAAATGTCTGAGATGCACTAGTCACTGAAGGACCATGAAGGATGACTCCTCTGGTTTGATCTCTTTATCGGTCATCGGTAAATCTTTTAAGGGAACCTGTCTATCATAAGTCTGATAATGTTTAGGAGATTATTTAAATGAAATCATATCAACCGGTTGCCCCACCATCACCTGTTTAATGCAGTTTCTTATTTGACTAAATGTGTAAGGCACAGTATGCGTAACCACTGCTCTGCTCCCTGCAGCACATTTTTTAAACAGATAAAACAGTTCCAGTGTCGTGAACAACGACAGGACATCCTTGTGCACAACATCCTTAACTGACACAACTAAAACATTTTTATCAGATATAAATGATCACATCCCTTAAGTTTCAGGGGATCATCATATCCCACAATTTAAAAACTAGCATAAGACTCAGGTGAAGGTATTAAACCCAACATGGACTTTGCAAGACTTTTGGATTAGGTGTATCTGATAAACTGGAATATTTCACATTGTTTTCACATTGGTGTTGCAGCAGTTAACGTTTCAGTTGTGCAGGTTCGTTTCAGATTAATTTCACATTTATCTGTTGTAGCTTGGTGGTTTTATTTGAATTATAGCAGCTCGCCAGTGAAAACAACAGGTGGTGGCTTCATTGACAACGTTTATTGGCAGCTAACCAAATAAGAAGCTGGATGAAAATAAGATAGGAAAACTTGTCCAGTCAGTGTCTAATGGTATTCCTGCTGCAGATTGTAGCTTACACTTTGTTTAATAAATACACTGATTTATAAGTAAACATGTGACAAAAAATGTATGTCACTAAGCGTGTCCTGTACATTATGCTGTAAATGCATTGAACAAAATCTATATAAATTAAAAGTGATACCAAGCAAAGTGTGTAATCCCTAATACAGAGCTGTTACACAATCAAATGGGTGAAACTGGGAGGAGTAGGAGGTGTGTGTGTTTGTGTTTGTGTGTGTGTGTGTGTGTGTGTGTTGTTGGAACCTGGCTGTATGCTATTGCTGGTATTTCCTAGAGGCATGTTGGAACAAGAACCCAACCCCTAACCCCCTGCCACAATGTCACTTCGTATAACTTCAATGTCAATTTGTAAAATTCAATTGATCCTCACAGCTGACCATACCAACACACACACACACTGACACACACACACATGTTTGTACAGTATTGACTTGTGAGGACACTCATTGACGTAATGCAATCCCTAGCCCCTTACCCTAACCCTAACCATCACAGGTGAATGCCTAACCCTAACCTAAACCTAATTCTAACCCTGACCCTAAAACCTAGTCTTGACCCTCAAAAATCCCTTTTTTAGGTAAAAAATTATGAGGACCAGCCAAAATGTCTTTACTTTACAAAAATGTCCTCACTCTGTTGGTTAAAAAAATTCTTTGGTACTCACTGAGATTGCCATACAGTCACGCATGCACACACACACACACACACGCACACACACACACACACACGTTACCATGAAATAATTAATGCCCCTTAATCCCATTATTGATCTGTTTTGATTCCAGTCAGTCTCCTCATTTTAATGTTTAACCTTGATGTTTTTCCCACAGGTCCCGTCATTCTATTCAGTCAGCGTGCTTGTTGCCACACCGGCGACACACCCATCACTGTGCCCGGCCCTGATGTGCAGTGACACCACCTGGACCTGGATCAAACACAACATGAGCCACTTTTCTGTTCAACTGACATTTATCCAGCCCCTATCTGGATAAGTGTTTTCAGGATTATTAAATAAAAGAGAGGCTCAACATTTCCTGTTGTACCAGAAACCAGACACAAGATACATGAAAAAATGATAAATCCCCTTAAGCTAAAGTTTTGTCTCAGATTGTTTTTTATAATCATTATTGATATTCTGCTACTCTTTTACTGGCAATTTTCAACAACTTTAACAAACATGTAATTGACTTATATGTTTCATGGGTATTAAAAAAACACTGTCAGATTTCACGGAAATAATAAAAACTAAATAATGTTTGGTGGAAAAAAGTTAAACACAAACAACTTTGTTAGTTTTTTTTTTTTTTTACAAAGGTTTTGTATTTTCTAACAGACATTAATTTAACTTTTCATAAATAAATACTATTAAACTACCCTCTTCCTTCCTTATATGAAAATATCTCTATCTGGAAAAGTGGACTGTCATAACTGTAAGTTATACAGAGCATTCACTCAGACCCCTTTCACTTTTTTTCAAATATTATCATGTTACAGTGGACAGGTGTTAAAATCCATTTTTTTCACAATTATTTGTACTCAGTACAAGGTCAATTGGCTGTAAATTGCCCATATATGTGAATGGCTGTCTGAGACTGGAATAGGATCCAGCCTCCCCACGACTCTGAACAGGATTATTATTTAGCCTATTGAAACATGAATTATTACTTTTCTAACAGAGGACATGAGGTTAGCTGGTGTCAGAGAGGAACATGCCCAGGATAGAGTGAAGTGGAAACGGATGATTCGCTGTGGCGACCCCTGATGGGAAAAGCCCAAAGAGTAGTAGTAGTAGAAACATGAATTATTACTTTGCATTTGTTTCTATAGAATTTGCTCTTACTGATAAAATCTCCACAGAGTGAGGGCGCTTCAGGTACAGTTAGTTCTACAGTAACGCCCTGCGCTTTGCATCAAAATATTCAGGCAGGCAAGGTGAACTCGAACACTAGGAAGCAGCTGAAGCATATATAAGCACATAGTGGGCTGTGTGTGTATAGAAATTCCTCTAAACCTTTTATGTAGATCTTGAGGCTGTAAATCTGTGAGACTGTAGACAAGATAGGACTGAATTTAAGAGGGCATTTTTTCCTACTTGTTGTACCCGCCCCTCTAAATGGAATCCCCCCTTTCCCATTAACCCTGCTGCTGTGTCTGCCACTACCACTGTCTGGCTGGTTAGCCAGTCACTTCCTGTTCCTCTGAATCATGAAATCCAAGAGAATCTTTGCCCTGTTATTCCTGCAGCTCCCAGTCCAGATGTTCCTGTGCACAATGCCAATACTTGGTTGTGCAGTTCAGTGTGCAGGGTTCCATGTGTCACGCCCTGGCACGTATGTGTAGAATGGTTTCTGAGGTCTGTATCTGGGGTCCTGTGGCCCCTGTTTCTGGTATTCTGGTGCTTAGTGCCAGATCATGCGTTGGTATGGTGAGTGTTTCAGTCTTCTTCAGCCACTGGTGGGTTTTCCCACTGTCAGCCATCTGAGCTACCATGGCTTACCATGTCAGGACACTCCTGCATGGAGCCTACAGTTTACATGGCTTACTGCAGGGCTACCAGAGCAGAAACCTTTTGATAAAATACTGTAAAAACAATAATTTGATTTAATGATGACAAAGATGCCATGCAGTGACATTTAAATGTATTACTTTTTTTATTAGTTTAGTATTAGTTTTGCATTGTATTTTTATGACTGGGCTTGCTAACCTCTATCATGTGCTTAGCTAAAGACGAGCAAACTGACGGTGGATTAACATGCCAGTGTGTAATTTCTGACTAAAAAGAGCAGTGGAAGAACTGGTTACTGTTGGTACGAGCACAATTAAACAACACACCAGATTCTCATCAGCTTCAAAGAGCAGAAACTGGCAGCAGATGAATAGTAACAGCTGTCAAGTTTTATGATGGTTATTATGCGTGTGTGTGGTTCAGAGATTGTGGTTACAAGATCTCCTGATGATGATCACGTCTATGTCTGCGGTCAGTGGTAAACTGATAACTTGTAATTTAAGTTATTAAAACAAGATTTTAACACAATTTGTGATCTGAATCTATCAGCTAGTCCGAGTCACTGACTGAAGCTTTTTCAATCTAAAATTAATACCATGTGCAATTTTACATTAAATACAGAAACATAGATTTGTAACAGAAACACACAGATCTCAAAGTGGTATTTCAGTCATGTCTCAAAGTGGTGGGGTCTCATGGACATGAATGTCATTCTGCAACTGTGCTAAGAGCCAAAATAAGTGAATCTACTGTAAAGGTGTGATGATTGTCAAATTCACTCTTAGCCTGTCACATCACTGGTTTCATCAATGTGAAACCGCTGAGCAAATCACTGACACAACACAACAAAAGCAATAAGACAATTGCAATAATGTTTCTTTGGGAAATTAAATTTGTCCGCATTGTGCAAAGGCCAAATCAATCTTGTAAAGTATGTAACAATGCTTTCAGTTTTTTAAACATGCTTTGTTTTGTAATGTACAGGTACAACATGTTCTGTGCAGTGCTTTGCGCACACAGCAAACAACAGTCTTAACCAGGAACAACATTTTTATACCACTGCTTAAAAGTTTGGTGAAATGGAAAATAAACACAGTAAATCTCATCTACACTGTTAACACTAGCAAAGCTATTTACAGTTGTAAAATTATATTAGGTGCACCTCTGAAATAGTTGCAAGCCAATACAGCGGCTCTGCCATGAGTTCTCGTAATTTCTCAATTTTTAAGATGAAGCTCTACAGTAAAAGGTGGTTCTAATGTTTCGGTCAATCTAGCTGATCACTGTAGTTTGTAAATATATTTAACTCCAAAACTATTTGTTCAGCTTCTAAATAGTAAGTTCAAATGTAATCATTTATTATTTATTTAATGATAAGAAGTGAATAAAAAGTTAACTCGTCAGGAATAACGTCACAAAACAGAACTGCTTCAGACACCACTGTGACCATGAGGGTTTAACTTTCTGCTTCACTTAAGGCCAAGGAGAAAACAGCTCGAGGTAAAAATCCTTTTATGGTAACACATGTGCAGATAGTCTAAAACAGGTGGGTGGGCAAGTTGGTGCAATGCAAGTTGTTAGCAGTCAGAGCTGCACAGACACAAACAGAGGTTTCAGTAACTGCATTTAAAATGCAAAGTGACCTACTCAACAAATAGGACAACGATTATCATGGAGTAATAGTTTTGGGTGAAGACTGTGAGAACATGAAGAATTTATGCTCCTAAACTGCAGCGATGCATCTGAATAATAGAGCTGAGTAAAAGCAACAGACGAAATGTTAAAATGCAGGAAATAGCTGCATGCTGTTATCAGAAAGTGCTTTTAAAGATGCAGTTTTGGTTGCTCAGGTTGGCATGCAACTGCAGATCAGGGGTTTCTGTATCAGGTGCCGACGGATGATTGGAACAGGCGATAGTTGAAGCCGTGATTGATGGTTGGCTGAGAGCGAAAAGAAAGAAAAAGAAAGAGACAAGGAAGAAGATTTATGATAAGAAGAAAGGCCCAGAGGTGATGTATGGAAACTTCTCAAGAATTCAGGTGGTGTCACACCCTAAACAGGGTGGGAGGAGGGGAAACAGAATTTGCCACCATATATATGGACTTGTTTGTGTTACACAAAGACAGCGTTCTGAGGAACACACAGAATTCCTACAAACTCAACCAAAGCTTAATAATTTCTCAGAAATAGCCAGAAATTCAAAAGTGAGCTTTTGCTGTCACGTCTGCTGTGTGTGGGTTAAACCTTCATCCTCTAACAGAACAGCCTTAATACTTTTATGGCCACAGCGGAGACCACACCCGGCTCAGTGTGGACGCCTGCATGGACCACACAGTGTGCACACACAGCAGACCGTCCAGTTTGCCTTTATCTGCTTTAGTCTAAAGGCTTTACATCCTGTCAATAGTAAACTCGACGTTGTTTGAGTACAATGTTGTTGAGAATGTTATTTCTTCAATGACCTTTTATGCAAAAGTGCATCAAAATGACCCTCGTGTCTGCACGCGTTGCACACAGTGAAAATGTTCCTCCCCCTTTCAATACTTTACATTTGTGACACACATTAAAATGACAATTTGGCAAGTGTTTCAGAGTGAAGGAGTTGGCTGATTTTCACCTGCAGCCCTGCAGAAGTGACAGGTCCAGAATAACAACGAAAGCAAGTAAGTCAGTGCTAAGATTGTACATCAATCATGCACAGCAACAAAAACGAGCCACTGTATTACTTGACATCCACTATTCAGTATATGCAAGTCAGGTGTCAAGAGGGCATAGAGTTAAAACAAGCGTAACCTAGATTAATTTACTGTGCACTCACAGCAGTTTAGGTTTAAAGAAAGACTGTGTGCTGGCTTAGTAAGGGGAAAGACTTTAGGCACAAACCAAGATCTTTATCTAACCCTGACAACTGTCCTTCGGTTGCCTAAACCTAACCACGCACATCTGTAGGATAACAGTCCTGTGGTATCTACGCCTTCTTTGCAACTCACTTTCACTTAAAAATAAAAGCGATGCGCCTCACTCATAAAAGAAAGAAGTTGTCTGAACTTAATTATCCACTCATTACCTTCCCTTGTAATCAAGCTTGCAGTTTAAAGCATAGCAGCACAATGCAAAGGAGAAGGAAATTCCCGTCATTTATCTAAATTACCCGACTATCCTCCAGTGTCTGGCTGGATTTTACCGAGAGACAAACTTTTATGATATTAATGGAGTGCTGCATTAATGAACTGGTTGTTCACGGATGGTTGGTTCATAAAGCAGTTTAGGCAACAAAAGGACTGTGATTAATGAGAGACAGCAGTTTTGTTGAAATATAAACGAGCACATTGTGTGCGAGTGAATTCACTTTAAATGAACTGTGAAGTTGAAACTGAGCAGCCAAGATTTGCCACTAACAGGTTCACGTGGGCCTGACAATCACAGCAGCGGAAGGAATAGAATTTAAAACCCTTCTTCTTACCTATAAAGCTTTAAACGGCCAAGCCCCATCATATTTAAAAGATCTCCTAGTACCATATCATCCTACTAGACCACTTTGGTCCCAAAATGCAGGCCTACTTATGGTTCCCAGAATTTCCAAAAATAAATGGGATTCAGAGCCTTTAGCTATCAAGCTCCTCTCCTGTGGAACCAGCTCCCAGTCCAGATTCGGGAAGCAGACACCCTCCCTATTTTTAAGACTAGGCTCAAAACCTTCCTTTTTGATAAAGCTTATAGTTGGTTCTAGTCCTGCTGCTATAGGCTTAGACTGCTGGGGGACTCTGCACTGAGCCACTTCCTCTTCTGTTCATTCTCTCCTCTCACCCCACATCTATAATGTCACCACTGTATGACATTAACTCTGTGTCTTCTTTGTCCCGTAGTCGTCTCTCTCCCTCTCTTTCCCCCTCTCTCTCTCCCTGTCTTCAGGTGTCCCCGGATTTGGCGCTGTGTGTCCTCCAGTGTGCAGCTACTGGTCCTATTAACCTGCTCAATGTGTTGTTGTTTGTTGCTCTGTTCTTTTCTCCCTCCACTTTCCACTCTGCCCAACCGGTCAAGGCAGATGTCCGTCCACCCTGAGCCTGGTTCTGCTGGAGGTTTCTTCCGTTAAAGGGAGTTTTTCCTCTCCAATGTTGCCTATGGCTTGCTCAAGGGGGATTTGTTGGGTTTTCTCTACCTGTTTGTATAGTCTTGACTTTATTATGTAAAGTGCCCTGAGATGACCTTGTTGTAAATTGGTGCTATATAAATAAAGTTGAATTGAATTGAATTGAATTGAATTGAATTGAATTGAACTGTAGCTGCAGATCTGTAGCATGACTTTAAAGTGTTGGATGTAGGATCTTTATCTACTCACTAGCCGTGAATGTGACGCTGTGGACGAAGTTACGCAACACCACACCTTAGTCCGAAACACGTATGACAATACTGGCATGTGTCGAACAGCCACACTCATTGTTGTCTATGTAAACCACCGGGGGCAGCAACTGAAACAAGGTCAGACGCCTCCATTGTCCTGATTCCCTGGAAATAACCTAACATACACTGTGGTGAACAAAAACTAGTCAACCAATTATTTAATAAATAAGTCACAAGGAGGGTGTACGTAGGAAATATCTGAGCAATACTGACAGCTTTACAGAAATAAAGCCACAAACAGGAATAACATTAAGATTATTTTACTCAGCAATAGAACAAAATGTACATAATGGAATTGCTTGTGGAAGTGTTGTGCACTATACGACAAATTAAACCCATAATTGTATTATTAATTGTACATAATAAGCACTCATGATATCAAAAATGACAAATAACAACGTAATACCTTTGATAAAGTGAAGGAGAAGAGGAAGAAACAAGTTTATAAGAAGCATTTAGCAGAGGCCTCTGTCTCAAAGACAGACACCAGTCAGAGGCACAACTTCATGAACGTGGAGCCTGTGTTTGTGCGCACGTCCATGGGCAGGCTCTTTCCACTGGTTAGATAAGGTTTGTGCTTCAGGTAAAGGCTGACAGGCACGAGGGTGGAGCAGGGTGGAGGCTGAATGGGAGCAGGTTTAGTGGGTCGAGCAGGCTTCCCAGAGGCAGATGGAGGCGGGGGTGGGTGTGTGTGTACCGTGGCTGCAGTGAGACAATGGCTGTCAGTGACTAAGCAGAGCTGTCGCCAGCTGACTGTCACTGTGTCAGTTCACACTGTGGAGCTACAGTTAATAATTTGTGGTCTGCAGACTTTTCTGCACATGTCGACCTGACATTAAGAAGAATGGATTTATGTCACTGTGGGGAGTCTCGACATCTGTCACGACACTGAATGTTGATGTTGGATGCTTGTGACAAAGACAGAATGTGCTGCATGAAACCAGTTCCCGATTTATGAACAGTTGTGATTTAAAAGCTCTGTGGGAGACAATGCTAAGGAGCTAATCCTCATGAGTGCAACCAATACAGTATATCGAGCGAGTTTTCTCAGCGGTTTCTGATGCAGACAGACTATAATGCGACATGAAGCCAGTTTATTCTTCTAACAGAGGCTCTTTAGTGCATAAAGTGTGAGTGAATCAACAAACAACTCAAACTATGTTGGATGATACTGTAGCTGTGCCTTCAAACAGGTGGGTTTGTGGGGTGTGAGTATCTTTTATAGGCCATGTACAAGATGAACATTTCATTGCTGTCACGAGGCAGAGGAAACCACATGCACCGACATGTGTTTGAAATCCAGATGTCAGTCTCATGCCACTCTGCTCCATTAAAACCCCTTTCATTTTCAGGTCTGTTTCAAACCTCTTAGACACACATCTGCACAGCTGCTGTCAGTTTGGCTTTTTTTCCATGCTGACGGTTATTGGAGTATCTGTTTAAATCCTGTTCAGCCTGAAGTGAACAGAAATAACAGTGAATGACACAGAAAAGGGTTGTGGAGGCATTGAAGGACATCATGTTCTGATGTCAGCGGATGGTTCCGTGTGATCAGTGCGACCCAGCTCTCTGGGTTTCATGGACACTTTGCTGTGCTCATCAGACTCACGCTCCACCATCCAGACTCCAACAGCTGAGATTCCTGCACTGGATCTGACAATGGGCTGAGATCTGACAATCCTCTGACAATCCTGGGTTGAAATTTAAATATTTAGATTCTTTAATTTCATTATATGCTGCACCAACAAAGCCTCATTTCCTCATTTCATCTAACTAGAAAGTCAATGGAATAATTTGCATGTACAAACAGTTTTTATTTTAAACAGTACAAAAACAACCTATCAAATGTTGAAACGTCATTGCTTTTATCTAAATATTTGCTCATTGCAATCTATGTTTACACTCTCTTATTTAACACTCATCCCAATGCAAAATGCAAAAGACCAGCACTACACCACCAGACGCAAATTACACTGTGTATGTATCATTCTGCCCCTTTTATGAATATTATTAAATATAGTATATTATGTATATCATATCTTTATTACTATTATTAATATTATTATTATTACTGTTTTTAATCCGTATTCTCCCCTGTCTGCTGTCACAGCGAACACATTGTTATAATTATTTTTCTTCAGCTAGAGTTTTCTTCCTTTCAGGCAAATAAGGTTTACACACCTCTTAAAAAAACATGTTCAACATTGTCTTAACTTCAGTAAAATCAAACAATCACCTTTAATGAAATTAAAGAGAAAGGACTGGGTGTTGTACATGCCTGTCAGTTTCCCCTGCAGCTTAAGAGCAGCATCTGCAAATGATGGGAACATGCCTGCAGCAGAATACCACACAGCTACACCCACACTGCATAAAAAATATTTTAACAGGCAAATCATTAAAATTAATTAAATTAAATTCGCTGCAGGAAATAGTTATACTAAGTGAATTTCATAATGTAGTCGACCCAGTTTGTCCCTGGTTAGTCACCCTTATTCCTCCATCACACATTGTGGCAGTTGTGCACAGATGGTTATACTAAAATCATGAAATCTGAGCTGCTTTCCACAAACTTTGAAAACATATTTTATGTAGTATTGTGCAAAAAGTTGATTAGCTTTAATGTTCTTACATATCGCACCATACCATCAGGGAGGAGCCTGCTCCAAATTCATTCTGCAGAAAGGCAACAAGCCCGAACACCCAGCCAGTCATAAAGAACCATTTTCAGGGACAATAGGAATAGACCATGTTTGGCAGGCACCCACCTGATCTCAGTATCAGGGGGTAAACCTGGGATTAACTGAAGAGACACGAGACACTGAGACACACTCAATCCACAGAATCCACCCCTGAAGTTTTCCAACAATCTGCCAAGTACCTTAATAAAACATCTGTGCACCTGCACCTTTATTGCACCTTGTTTGAAGTTGATAATGAATAAAATCTGTTCATGCTATTATTTTTTAACATCCTCAGTTTACTGTTTGTGCTGAAAACGTTTGTACCTCTTCCATTTAAAAAAAAATATATTCAACCTAAAATCTGTTGAATCATATAATAGACTGAATTTTTTATGTATGGATTATTGAATTCTGTAGCTCCTATTGTGCTTTAACAAGCAAAGGATATGTCGAAAGGAGCAGGCGAAAACGCACTTGAAGTGGAACAAAAAAAGTACCTTGGGGGAGAGGAGGGACGGGTTCACTGAAGGTCCTGCCGATAACTAGTAGGCTACAGTAACATTACCAATAATGACACTTAATGATTGGTTGGAATTGTTTTTTCGGTTTTATTTCCACACCACTAATGATGCCACGTAACACACACAAGCACACACTCACACACACACACACACAAACGTAACAGTAAATACATGTTGGAGTCTTTGCAGGCATTTGAAAAGTGAAATATACAGTAGGCCAGGGACTAAAGGTCCAAAAAGCTGTATATAATGTCAGAGGAACAGAAAAGTGATAACAAGAAGAAAACATGAGTGTAAAGGTTTGGGGTTATGTTGTAGCATTAGTTTGTCCTTTGCACCTGATTTAATCCAAGTTAACAAAGCAGAACTGTTTCCAGATAGATTGAATGTTTGCATTTCTCACTCAGACGCCAGTAGAAGCTCATGAACCTGCACTGTGATGATCTCAACAGACAGGACCACAGTTCAGCTTATCTGCTGTCGCAAATGTGTATTTTCATTTCAAATCCTGCAGTTTCTCCAGTCATTCGGGCAAAAAAACATATTTAAAGTAAATTCTGAGCCTTGTATTATTACTAAAAATGAAAACCTCTATAGTACTTCTTCCTAACAGGAAAACTGCAAAACCTGGGTCACTCATTTACTACATTAAAGCTTTAGTTTTCTCTTTACTGTAAAATAGTTTATTTTTATCTGCCACGATTGCATCATGACCAACAACAATAAAGTATTTATCATTACAGGGTCTAAGATCACCACTGTTGTTTCTAATGACTATGACCATTTCAAAACTTAGGTTAAGGAAAGGAGGATAACAATCAGAATTTTCTTGGTTCTCTTGCTTATTTATGTTCACTTAGCAGTGGGCACTAACAAACTGTACGTGGAACAAAATGTTGCACTTTCAACTTTCCACTTTTTTAAATCAGTATTTTAGTGGCTTTATTTAGCCCTTTCAGGTGTGCAAAACTATTGGAACATGACTGACAGGTGTTTCTATACACGGGTATCCCAGGAGAATGGCTGTTCAAACAATGAATTCCTCTAAGTGACAACTCTTGGTTTTAGCCTTTGCTTTGACGTGTGAAACCGGCTTTTGTTGAAGGAGTTTGAAGAACAAAAAGCTATGGGAGCAAAGAACGTGGCAAAAAATAAGAAAAAGTATTATTTAATGAACTGAAAAGGAAAGAAATTGCTGCTGTGCTTTAACAAGTGAACCAATAAAATCTGAGCGATCATATAAAAAGCGTGTGTCGTGTGATGCAACAGCAGGTAAAATAACTTAATAACATGTTCCTCTGTCAGCAGCTGAAGTCGGATGACATTCATCGCAACAAAGATGTTAATATCACTCCATCATCACTAGGTGTGCACACAGTTTTTGCATGTATGTTTATGCAATTGTAAGTACACAGTGCAGTAACACAATTCTGAAAATAAAGGAAGGCCACGTTTGCCATGAAAACACCACATGGCAAAGGGTGTATTTGATTGACATTTGTTGATTGACTGGGGAGGCCATTTGAGGTCTTTTTTAGCTTCATGATATGGTGCGTTACCCCGACGGAAGTAGCGATCAGACGATGGGAACACTGCGGTCGGAAGGGGATGGACATGGTCAGCAACAATTCTCATCACCAAAAATCGAGACTCATCAGACCAAGCAATGTTTATCCACTCTTCTTCTGTCCAATTTTGGTGAGTCCTTGCAAATTGTAATCTCAGTTTTCGGTTTTCAGTTTTTTCTGCTGCTGCAGCCCATCTGCTTCGAGGTTCGAAGTGTTGTGTCTTCTGCATATGTTGTTACTTGTTAGTATTATTTTAATTAGTGTTGCAGTTTTATCAGCATGAACTAGTCTGGCCAATGAGTATAAACAGATTAAAAAAACTCAGAAAAGAAACTTAACGAATAAATGATAACAAAAATGAAACGACTGAGTTAAATATAAATATATGCATATTTTTTTCTATTTGAGGTTGGACTGGAACATTTTAATAAGGCCATCTTGTTGTGTCCTTTTTCAACTGCACAAATGTCACAGACTAGTGACTTACCTCCATCAGCTGATTCAAATTCACTAAACAGTGGAAAACAAGGAAATTGACCCCAATTGTCACTTTGGCATTTTCTGGAAATTTAATTGGCTGAGCAGTCGGCCATCAACCACTTGATCATTAATTTTACCTCCTGCTCACTCTAATTTGTTGAAGTGTCCTTTGGCAAGACACATCTTGAAAAAAATCCTTTGGAGGATGCAGTGGGCTAACCTGGACACAATGGACTGCTGTCGCTAGAAATTCTAAAACCTTTTCTCTCTGCTTCCGCTCTAATCCAGTGGATTTAGGGTCAAGTTGCACCAGCACATTTAAGTATGACACAGTTTCCTGAGCTGTGTGGTTTCAATAAATCCTTCTTTCAAAGTGAGCACTAGCACTCACTGACTTTCTTTGGTGGCTTTTAATTCCAAGGATCTATCCCACAGAAAATCACCTGCTCCTCTCTTTCTGCTTATTGTCAGCTCTGTTTACTTAAGACTAGGCAGCTGACAAAGGCCCTTGGTTATCAAGTAAGTGGTTTACTCTTTAAACCGCTTTGGCTCCTGCGATACAAAAAGTTGCCCAATACCACACTCACAAAAGGTAATAGTGATTATCGTGATAAGGGTCACTGCTTTAACACTTCTGATTGGTTAAATGCAGTTTTTCCATGCAAGGAGAAAATTTCAGTCCTTGATTATACTTAATTGTCTTCCAGGTCTAAACTTGCCCTGCAGTGCTTTGTCTATACTAATCTTTTTATTCTTTGCATGTGAAGTGAAAGTTGGCATGATGATCCTTCATGTAATTCTGCAGGTGAATGCACAGCTGATGGGTGGATTCTTCATTGAGCAGACACACCCAGAGCCCATTAACCTTTCTGTTTTTTATGAGTTAAACAAGGACAAGCGTTCCCTCCCAGCTCGCCATCCTTGTCTCTTCTCCCTCCTCCTCCTCCTCCTCCTCCTTCTCACAAACTCAAATGACACTATAAAAAAATCTGCCGCTCTGCAAACTCTTCACTTTCTCCTCTCCAGCTGAAGCAGAAAGACTGTCTCTCTTAACCTCCCTACCTGACAAGATGAGGAACGCCAGAATTGTCGGCAGCAGTAGTTCCATGTATGGTGGCCTAGGTCAAGTCAGAATCTCCACAGGTGGTGGCGGCTCTTCCATGTCTATGTATAGTAGTGGCGGTAGAGGAGGTGGAGGTGGCTATGGCTTCAGCTTTGGTGGTGGAGCAGGTGGTGGCGGCGCTGGTTTTGGTGGCGGCTCTGGGTTCGGTGGCGGCTCTGGGTTCGGTGGCGGCTCTGGGTTCGGTGGCG
Organism: Channa striata; assembly: GCA_033026295.1. Lineage (NCBI taxonomy): Eukaryota > Metazoa > Chordata > Actinopteri > Anabantiformes > Channidae > Channa > Channa striata. Next base: position 5,937,128 of record CM065180.1, on the reverse strand, counting down.
GCGCTGGGTTCGGTGGCGGCGCTGGGTTTGGTGGTGGAGGAGACAGCATGGACGTCTCTGCCAACGAAAAGGCCACCATGCAGAACCTGAACGACAGACTGGCTGCCTACCTGGAGAAGGTCCGCAAGCTGGAGGCTGCCAACGCTGACCTAGAGCTGAAGATCAGACAGTTTATGGAGTCCAAGACCTCCCCATCGGCCAGAGACTACAGTCACTACTTTGTCACTATTGCAGAGCTGCAGGGCAAGGTAAGCTCACATCTGACACAGAGAGGTTTGGTCATTTGACCAATTCTCACTGTCAAACATTAAGAAGAATGCACGCGCCCTGCCTGTCTCCATCAAACATCACACCCAGCTTCTTAAAAAGTTCTGGAAGCTCCTGTAAAAGTTGACGTGACAGTATGAAATCGGACAAAGCTAAAGCAATAATATTATATATTTAGGTGTACCAAACAAACATGAATTATCCGTGTTTGACAGTATAATTACAGACCTAAACTGCATGATATGATGCTGCGTCGTGTAAAGATTGAAAGGAAAATATGAAAAAAAAAACTGGAATAAGAAATAAAAGAGCTCCACAGGGTCTCACATCGAGTAGTGACATTATCTTGCAGAGAGAGACTGCAGGGGCTGAACTTGACTCTGAGCCTGTCTGAAAGAAACTGGCTCAGGGGGACATTTTTTAGACATGCAAAAAGGACGAAGACAAAGTGTTTTTTATGTTACAGCCTGAACGTTAAGTACCTTAAGCTTCTTAACAGTAGCAAACGAAGACAATAGAGAAAAAAAGAAAGAATTCTGCATTTTTAAAGTCATTTTAAAAAACAATAATTTGTAGTGCTAACTTTCCAGTTCTGAAAATATTACTGAAACTTCACTAAATACTCTGATGACAAAGAGTGAACATACAAATCTAAAAGAATTTATTTTTCTTCTGTCTTCTAGATCCAGGAGGCCATTAAAATCAACGGTGGCATCTACCTCTCCATCGACAATGCCAAGCTGGCTGCAGACGATTTCAGACTCAAGTGAGTGAATTTATTCATTGTTTAAAGCCTCAGGAAAACATTTAGAAGTCTCAGACATGCCAGCACGCCAGCAATTGGTGCAATATTTTGGAATATTTCAGTTAAACCGCAATCAGCAGAGGCAAAATTAACTCTGTGTTGCTCAACAGAGCATTTCAGCAAATTAGTTTAATAAGGCCTCCAATCTTATGTAGACATACAAGCCAGCAAGTGTCGGCCTAAGTCCAAAATGTTGGATTCCAACTACAAACCTACTGTAGCAGTTTGGTTAGGTTCAGGTATAAAGACATCAGGGTGCCAAAAAGAATTTTGGCTGCCAGTGTCATTCAACATACGCACACACACACACACACACACACACACACACACACACACACACACACACACACACACACACACACACACACACACACACACACACACACACACACACACACACAGTTTGTTGAGCAAACAGGCACCTTTCACTTTTTGATTTACACTATACTACACTGATGTTACCACTGAACATGCTTATTCATTCTGACTCGCACATAAAATAGATCTCACCAACACATCCTCTGTCACAGTGATTTGCAGACTCTCCCCTTTTTTGTGTGTTTGTCAGTCCACTTCAATTTATGCAAAGCAGTGTCACAGGCTTTTGCATGGAACATGAGCATATTTTCCTGCAAACATCTGACATCATAAAAGTATGAATAGCTGCTCCCTGATGTCCACATATTGTGTACAATATATTGCTTGGGGGGTTTTACTTTAAAGTAAGTAACACCGTGTGGCTACAGATATCTCTCATTAGCAGGTGTGGTGTACACGGACAGCACAAACTATGAATATTCTAAGTTTTTAAAATTGTAAAGATGATAAGAAATAAAATGAATGTTATTTGTGCAGGTATGAGAATGAACTGGCCATGCGTCAGTCAGTGGAGGCCGACATCGCTGGGCTGAGGAGACTCCTGGACGAGCTGACTCTGACCAGGACAGACCTGGAGATGCAGATCGAAGGTCTGAAGGAGGAGCTGATCTTCCTCAAGAAGAACCATGAGGAGGTCAGTGAGAACTCAGATTAGGGTTATTAAACTATAAAGTAAGTAAGTTTATAAGTTTACACTGAAAAGTCAAGTTTCAATTAGTCATGTTGCCACAGATGCTAGATTGTCAACAATTTCAGGATGTATTTTTTATTACTGCATTTGATGACCAAAATCTCAGCAGTTTCTTTCAAGTCAGGACATTAAATCAGAACAACTAACATTTATAGGAATAAAACTTTTACATGTATGTTTATTTTACAATAAAGAAAAGTTTAGTTGATTCTTGTATATTGTTTTACGTTTAAAATATTTTAATGGATCTCTCTTTAAGTTATTTTGTTGGTATCATACGGAGGTACTGAATACTCACCAATCTTATTTGGTCGTTTAAAGGACATGTTGGGAGCACGAAGTCAAATGAGCGGGCAGGTGAACGTGGAGGTGGAAGCTGCTCCTCAGGAGGATCTCACCAAGGTTATGGAAGAAATAAGAGAGCACTATGAAGGTCTCGCCGCCAAGTACCACAAAGACCTTGAGTGCTGGTTCAATGCAAAGGTAAGGAAACAATTATAATCATGTGATTTTGGGCATTCTAGTGCTGGACTGCTTGGATAGATTGTGATCATCGGGTTAGTTATTTTTTAATTTCACCACATACTTGCAGCAATAATGACATTCCAATCGAATTGTCTGAGAGAAAGTTGCAGTGTGGAGATATAACAATATTTGAAACTAAAAGTAGGCCTTAGAAACCACATACTGGACTATCCCAAGAGAACACTTTGTCTCAAAGGGCATTTTATTGGGTTTCCAAAAGTAGAACAGGGTTAGGAGTCTTTATCCATCAAATCCCTCTGCAGTGGCACCAGCTTCACCTCATAGTCCAAATGAATGGTGCTGAAGACCACCTTTTCAAATGAGCCAGGCCACAGAAGGCTGAACTGTTTCCGAGCATCAAACTGGGTCTGGTTGAGTTTGAGGTTAAACAGTGATGAGTCATGTGACACCTCTGGATTACTATCACTATTTTCATATGTGACCGTCCTGTTGTTCTTTCCTCCACAGTCAGAAGCACTAAACAAAGAAGTCGCTGCCAGCACAGAATCCATGCAAACTTCAAAATCAGAGGTCACAGACCTGAAACGAACATTGCAGGCCCTGGAGATCGAGCTGCAGTCACAGCTCAGCATGGTAAACATCAAATCACACACTGTTTTCATATCCACTGTTTCTATGTGGCGATAAGTGAAGCGTAAAATGCTTACTGTCTTTTTCTTGCAGAAAGCCGGATTGGAGGCCACCCTGGCTGAGACTCAAAATCGGTACGGCATGCGGCTGGCAGGTTACCAGAACCAGGTGACCTGTCTAGAAGAGCAGCTGGTGCAGCTGAAATCTGACCTGGAGAGACAGTCCCAGGAGTACCAGATGCTGCTGGACATCAAGACCAGACTGGAGATGGAGATTGCTGAGTACAGGAGGCTGCTGGACGGAGAGGGAGTTGGCGGGTAAGAGATCATTACTCCCTTGAGACCTAAAGGAGGACCAATAAAGTGAATTTAAAAAAACTATTAAAAATTATAAAAAAGTTAAATAAAAAGGAAATAATTTGATAACAGTGAAATATTAAAAAATTCATCTTAATGAATCTCCCGAGTCTTTCTACGGGCTAAAATAAACATCAGTATGTATAACAAAAAAACAGATCAAACTCTATCCTCAGCCCTTTACAGTCATTCAATTTAAATATTTTATTATTGCCACTGTTAAAGTAAACACCTTTGACTCCTTTCCTACAGTGGATCTGGCTCCAAATCATCGGTATCCATCTCCAAGTCCTCCTCCTCCTTTGGCTCTGGCTCCGGGGGTGGCTCTGGGGGTGGCTCTGGTACCAGTTCCAGCACATCATCCACCTCCACCACTACCACCAAACAGAAAATAATCACTGTTACTGAGGAGATTGTGGATGGAAAGGTGGTGAACGCCGTACAGACCGTGAAGGAGCTCAACTAAGCGCCACTGGAGGGGAACTGTCCCAGCTCTCATACAGAAACAAAAATGCAAATAAATTCTGCTGAGGTGCTTAAAGATTAAATCTTGTGTGTTGTGTTGTTGAACTCAAGAGTCTGAGGCTGCAGTTTTAGTAATGACCACAAGATTAGAAAATACATAAGGGTTAATAAGGGTTTGCAATAATCTACATTAAATAATTAATAAAAAGCGTCCTATTCTAACAGCCAGTTTTATATATTATTACTCCACAGATAAATATTCACAGTTGCCCATAAAGTTAAAAAGTGTGTTTTCAGAGACATCCCTCCTTTTTGCAAAGGTTAATGGTGGTTTAATTTTTACTGAAATATGTTCGGAAGAGATTGATCATTAAGGTTTTGAGAATATATACACTTTATCTGCCAAGGATAAATTAAATATTAACAATAAAATAATAAAGTGTTTTATTCCATCTTTATGGGCAACAGTGTATATTATCTAATGTGTGAAAAATAAATTATTAGAAATGAAGAGGTCAGGCCAAATTTCCTCCTTTTGCACAGCTGCTGGCGTCTTGCTATTAATGACCTAATGCTTAATTAATGCGATGTCCAATACATTGTATAACCTATATACAGGTATCATTTTGCCAGTTTTGCACATTTTTTGAAAAATTGGCACAAACCGTTGTGCAGGTGCTGCATCTTAATGACTCTGGACGCACATCTAATTTCCTGCAGGAAATGTGTTTTGAGATGCAGAGACATAACATTACGTTGGAAAATGAATCAGAGGAGCTCAGGGAGTAGGCAGAGGTAACAGGTGATGGTTTGGATCAGGTTGCCACACAAAGAACCTGGAAGACCTGTTCACCGCACATCTCCCTGTTTGCCCTCCAACCTACATAAACACGAACATAAATGTTATCACTCCCATGCTGTTCGTGGTACAGAGCAACGTTTTCACAGACGTTGTTTCTCCTTCAGAATACAACCCCTCACCATCAGCCTGTGAAGCCAGATGTTCTCCGTTTATACAGAAGACAAACCAGGATCAATGCAGCAAAATCCCTCATTTAGTTTGAGGTTTTGGACCCGACCTACAAGTGATGCATGGACGATATTAATATAATTTTTTTTCAATAAACAGAGACCTGATTTTAGGGGACCTGAAAACAACAAGACCTAAACCAAAAGCACCTGAGATGGACCCAATCCAAAAAACGTCTGACAAAAGACCCCCAGAGGGGATTTATGAACAACAGAAGATAGTATTTATGGTAAAATTTTATAAATAATAAAGATAATAATATTTGCATTCAACAGCTGCATAATGGACGACCACCATTTTGAAGCACCTTTGTCAATGTCGTTTCTATGGGACCTATTACCATTGTTGCCCTTCAGCTGACCTGACAGAGGTTCTTTTAAAAATTAGCTGAAGCGGAAACATCTTGACCACCTCATGACTGGATACTGCTGTGCCGCCGGACTGTCTGTTGTCTCGACAGGTCATTGGGTGACACCCAGCCCAGCGTTACCCGGTCACTCTGCTGTTGCATGCAGTACCTGAAGATTTGTTTAGTAAGGGGCAGAGTTTAACAATACTGTTTTTAATCGTTGCCGTATAAAGTATTTTACTTTATACTTTTTGTTAGTAAATGTCAACTGAAATCACTAATGGAAACTAACTAGATTTACTCAAGTTCTCTTTCTTGTCTGATGGATTTTGTGATGGCTGCCCCTGCTGCCGCACGGTCCAGTTAAATGTCGCCTGCACTGCAACTTTGCAGAGTGTCTTTGATTTACATTAGTAATTTAGTTTATATTGAACACATCATTTTGTTTTTGTAAATTCAGTTTTTTGATAAGTTGGCAGTACATTAGTGTCTATTTGTGGTGCACACATTTCGTTTACTTCTGTACAGTCATAATTAAGTTTATTTATTTTTATTTGAGCAAATTATAATTTCTTAAGTTACCAGTGCAGGTGGATCCACTGTGGACTTCAGCTGCTGGAAGGACATTGTGTCCAGCTGAGCAAAAGGATGCCCCCATGAAGCAGAACATTTCAATTTAGGTAGATTCCTTCTGGAGCCTCATACCTCAAGGGGGGAGTTGTAATTTCAGTTTTAAGATTTTTGATTATTTTCCATTTTTACGTTTTGTTATTTAATGTAGTGGTTTTGGATTATCTCTAATTATTTGTATCTAGTAGATTTATTGTTGTATTTTATTCTTTAATGGTAAATGCCCACTAATGTATAAAGCCTTTATCCAAAATGTATGTACAATGTAGCTTCTCATTTACACACACACTCACACACCAGCAGCGACGGCTGCCGTGCAGGGTGCTCACCTGACCCACCGGGCTCAATGTCACTTCAAAACGTAGCCAGGAGGACTGAATGAGTTACCAACTGAGCTACAGCCGCTACCCTTTATAGGTTAATTGTGAGGTTTTGACTTTCACTTACCCCCGGCGTGTCTTTGATCATACATTATACAGTCTCAGCAGAACAGTGTAGTTTTGAATGAAAAATGTGACTTAACTTGTTCAAAAGTGTGCAGTTTGGCAGCTCATTCCACCACAGTGGGATCAGTGAGCTGAAGACTTTTCCTTGGTGTCTTCTGTGTGGCGCTTGGACTGCCTGACGCCGTTCGCTGGCCGAGCCCAGCGGACGAGAGGGATTGTAGACCTGAATGAATGAGTTTAAGTAAGCCGGAGCTGTTGAGTTGACCACTCTGCTGGGCAAGAGACAGAGCTTTGCACTCAATCCTTGCAGCCACAGGAAGCCAGTGCAGAGATCTGAAGAGCAGAGTGACGTGAGTCCGTTTTTGGCTGGTTAAAAATGAGGTGTGCTGCCGCATTTTGGATCATCTGCAGGGGTTTGGTCGTGCATGCCAGTACCAGTTAAATAGCATTCGTGCATTGCAGTAATCGAGACGAGACATGATCAATGCCTGCATGATGAGTTGGGTTATGTACTCAGAGAGGTAGGGTCTGATCTTCCTGATGTTGTGGAGAGCTAATCTGCACAACCTAGAGACCGAGGCAATGTGTTCCGTGAAGTTCAGTTGGTCGTCAATGACGACCCCCAGATTTCTGGCCGACTTAGCAGGGACAATCACTGCAGATCCAATGTTGATGCTGATGTTATGCTGTGTCAAAGGTTTGGCTGGGACGACTAGAACCTTGGTCCCAGAGACAGCAGCTCCACAGCACATACAGTACTGTTTAAAGCCATTTAGAATAAATATTTTTGTCTAAGGCAAAGACGGCAAACAGCATCTTCCCTGAATAGCTGAGGTTCACCTGAAGTTTTCAGCAGTGACTCAGTTTTTTTTTTGGTTTGTTTGTTTTTTTTGGAGCAGGGGCTCTGATTCAAAATGTCTGGTGTCAGATTCATTTTGACATTAATTTTGGAAAGTCATGTTTATATACTGTAACAGCTGCAGTTTGATGGAACCAAAAGTCCTTCTGTTTAAAACCTGATGGTTACCTGAGAGGTTCTGGTTTCCCTTCTGATCTGCAAATAAGCTAATAACTACACCTTGTGGCAGTTGGTGGTAACTTTATTATCATGCATATCAAATCCAAGCTAGGAACATACTTTAAGGCACAAATATTCATTGACACAAATGTTTTCCCCTCCAAGCATTCAGGAAGTACAGGTTGAAGCCTGTGGTGTTCGCATGCTGAGACAAGTTCAGGGATTTCTACATTCTGAGGGGATGTTGCACTGACCCGAAGAAAAAAGCCTACCATCTACATTTACAACCGAATTACCAGAATCATGTTCACATCATCTTCTATTTAGAAATTCTTTGGACATGACAGAATTTATTATTTGTCAGATGTGGCAGAAGTAATTTTGGAACTGCAAATGCAACTGCTCCATCAACTTCATTTCTCTCTACACCACATGGACTGAAGTCCAAGAAATCGAGTGGAGTAGTAACAGGGGGGGGCAACATGTTAAGGTCCAAGAAAGACATTTTTCTTGAAATAAAAGCATGTGGAAAAAGGATCCTTAGAATTCATAGACGTGTGTTTTTGAGAGCAGAAGTTGGTAAACGGTGGACAAATGATAAAAACGGGCTGTTAATCCAACCTGAGCCCAGGATTAGATTTTCTTATTAAATTGTAACACTAAGTTGAGAAGTTTTAAGCAGTTTATAAATCAGATTGATCAAAGCTACAGTATATAAATATATATATAAAATGTCACAAACTCTGGCTCAGTTTTATTCATATTGTGACAGATGATGCAAATGGCAAAATAGATTTGAATGGCTTCAGAATTTCTTCGGTAAAACTGAACTTGCAAACTTTTCCCCTTTCTAAAACTATATTACTTTATTGTTTTTAAATCATCGCTTTACAAACCTCCCTAACTTTAGAGGAATATATTCTCAGTTAACCAAGTTACTTTTCAAACTTGGCTTCTGAAAAAACGATGCTCAACACACGTGTTCCTAATATAACATTAATATCCATAAAGCTGCACTCACTCAGAGTTAATCTTGAAAGCAGCCAACAGCTTGTTGATTATTACATCAACATGAAGAGAGGCCGTGTTTGGTGACTCACTGAGTATTTGCCTGTGTCGTGTATATTTAACCCATGAGGAAACAACACAAAGACTGGTTTTACTATCAGATGACAAACATACACATGGCAGCAGGTGAAATATGAGTCATTTTTACCTGCTGTGGAAAATATTCTGCACAGCCAACTACAGTCAGAACTTTCCAATCTCAAAATACAAATGAAAGTGAGAATATTTGTTAAAAGTGGGGAAAGGTGTGCTTAACGCTCTTTCATCAGAAATCAATTAAAGTTATTTTTAAGAATTTATAACCCAATCATTTTTGCATTTTTTTTCTCAATTACTATTGAATGATGATGATGTTAGGAGCATCCTATCCCAAAGCGATGCTGAAAAATTGGTTCATGCATTTGTTACTTCTAGATTGGACTACTGTAATTCTCTACTTTCAGGCTGCCCCAGTAACTCTCTAAAAAGTCTCCAATTAATCCAAAATGCTGCAGCAAGATTACTGACTGGGATTGGTAAGAGAGATCATATTTCACCTTCATTAGCTTCTCTCCATTGGCTTCCAATTAAATGCAGAATAGAATTTAAAACCCTTCTTCTTACCTATAAAGCTTTAAACGGCCAAGCCCCATCATATTTAAAAGATCTCTTAGTACCATATCATCCTATTAGACAACTTTGGTCCCAAAATGCAGGCTTACTTTTGGTTCCTAGAATTTCCAAAAATGGAATGGGCGGCAGAGCCTTTAGCTATCAAGCTCCTCTCCTGTGGAACCAGCTCCCAGTCCAGATTCAGGAAGCAGACACCCTCCCTATTTTTAAGACTAGGCTCAAAACCTTCCTTTTTGATAAAGCTTATAGTTGGTTATAGTCATGCTACTATAGTCTTAGACTGCTGGGGGACTCTGCACTGAGCCACTTCCTCTTCTCTTTACTCCCTCCTCTCACCCCACATCTATAATGTCACCACTGTATGACATTAACTCTGTGTCTTCTTTGTCCTGTAGTCGTCTTTCTCCCTCTCTGTCCCTGTATTCAGGTGTCCTCGGATTTGGCTCTGTGTGTCCTCCAGTGGGCAGCTACTGGTCCTATTAACCTGCTCAATGTTTTGTTGCTGCTTTTGTTGCTCTGTTCTTTTCTCTCTCCACTTTCCACTCTGCCCAACCGGTCAAGGCAGATGGCCGTCCACCCTGAGCCTGGTTCTGCTGGAGGTTTCTTCTGCTAAAGGGAGTTTTTCCTCTCCACTGTTGCCTATGGCTTGCTCAAGAGGGATTTGTTGGGTTTTCTCTACATGTTTGTATAGTCTTGACTTTATTATGTAAAGTGCCCTGAGATGACCTTGTTGTAAATTGGCGCTATATAAATAAAGTTGAATTGAAAAAATATTTAAGTCTGATAAATATCATGCAAGTGAAGTCATTATTGTAGTTATTGTCTACAAACACATCTGCAGCTCCAAATCATATATATAAAAATAAAGAGAGGCGTTGAATGTTCTGATTCAGTGTGGTGTCTTTACAGTAAATACAGAGCCACAGTCAGCTGATCACAGTACAGTAGAGTACAGCTGATTGGTTTAACTGAGCACAAACACTGAAAGCGGGGGTAACAGAGAACCTGACTCCATCCACACTTTAGAAAATCCTCCTACCAGCACTTCTAAAGCTCACGGATTAACATATTTTGTATTGTTTGTTTAGTCTATACGCAAGGATCTAAATACTTCCTCTATTACTTGTGTATGTTCATAAATGTGGTTCAGTCTGGTTGGAATATGACTTATTTTTGTTATAAAATGGATAAATGTATGTGTTTTATTTTATCTTCAAACTTCATCTGGATTTGGTGTAAGCATTTGTTTTGTCATAGTAAAAAGAGGCTGCGTGAAGAGCCTGTTTGTTTGCACAATAACAGGACAGAGTAGGATGGGGGTAGGAGGTTTCGTAGACCTGCAGGGCCCACAATAACACCCATAGGTCAAAAACAAAGTGACATGTTTGAACATGCAGAAAGGAATCCAGGTGCTTGTGACACCGAAGGGGTCGTTGTTTTGAAAGCATATTACATAAAACAAGATTCCATCAGGTTTAAAATGCAGATAGAGATCACCTGAACATGAGTGATTCATCCTGAAGACATTTTCACATACGCTGATGTTCTGAATGTCATATCATTGTTCACCAGGTGTATGTCTTGTTTATCAAACTCCTGTCAGCTCATCTTACCTGTGACTGCTGTGACTGAGGCATGCAACGGAGGGCTGGACCTTGAAACCCTCCCTCACGTTCACACAGCATAAAAGGAGCTAAGTCCAACCTCTCCCCTACATTACCTCCTTTCCATCCAGAGCTGACAAACACCTCCACGATGTCCTTCGGTCAGTCTTTCCACTTCTCCAGCACCAAGGCCCCCAGTGTGTATGGCTGTGCCGGGGGCTCTAGGGTGCTCATCTCAAGAGCAAATGCTCCAAGAAGCTTCTCCTCAGCTGGTGCAGCGTTTTCTGGTGCAAATGCATCTGCAGGAGGTGGCTTCAACTTGGCCGACGCCATTGACATCAACGACAACAAGAAGGCCACCATGCAGAACCTGAACGACCGCCTGGCTTCCTACCTGGACAAGGTGCGAAAACTGGAGGAGGCCAACGCTGACCTAGAACTAAAGATCAGAGAGTTTCTGGAGAAGAAGACCAAACCTGAGAGCAATGACCACTCTGCATACAAAGCGATCATCAGCGACCTACAAGACCAGGTGAGACCAGGTTCTGACTCTGTGCACAGTAATTTTTTCCATTACACAAAAGCAACATAAGACTATACCAGGCTGAAGGTAATGAGATGCGGTAAAAGCATCACTATAAGAACATTGCCTAAAATTGAGGCTTGTCTCACACAAGGCATAAATGTGGGAGATAAGAACAAAAGCTTTGTCTGACTGACACAAAAAGCCACTCAGCAGCTGTACTTTTACTGAGCAACAAGGATGTTTACAGGTGATGCCACACCTTTAACACACCAAGGCTGCCGGAAGCAGCAGCACTGAGCCTCCAAATCTGGTTTTGCATGATGTGCCGATGAGAGCCCAATACCTCTCAGACAATGAGACGAAATTTGACTCTTATTTGCATAGTCGTATCTTTTTTAAATCGGTTTTGCAGCTGCCACACAAGCCTTTGTATCTCCATTCTCTACACTTATGTGAAAATGAAGCCCAGCAAGTACTCATATTATTTTTGATCCAATTTAAAATAGTAGACAGATCTATACTTTCTTTATTTGTAGATCTTAGATGCTGCCGGTTCAAATGGAATTCTCTACCTGGCAATTGATAACGCCAAACTGGCTGCAGATGACTTCAAGATAAAGTGAGTATAGGAACAGTGGACATTGTTTATTCTCATCTACTTTTTCACCCTGGATGTTATTTGAGATTTGGACAACATCTGACAGTAGTTTGTATGAAAACGGATACTAGTCTTCACATGACCACTAAAGTTTCTTGTTAGAAGAATATGAACCCAGGTACTTGTAAGGATTCAAGCAACTATTGTTTGAATCCTTGTTGTTTTCTTCTTTTCTTTTTGTTTTCTTTCATGACCTTCTGAAGTTGTATTCCTTGATCTGATGTTTTATTTTAGCTGATGTCATTGTTGCTGTTGCACAGATATGAGAACGAACTGGCCATGCGTCAGAGTGTGGAGGCAGACATCGCTGGACTAAAGAAAGTCCTGGATGACCTGACTCTGGCAAGATCTGATCTGGAGATGCAGGTCGAGTCTTTGAAGGAAGAACTCATCCAGCTCAAAAAGAATCATGAAGAGGTGGGAATAAAACCGCAAACTTCAACATTATTGAGTTATTAATTGCTAGGATGAAACTGTGATACTGGCTCCTTCATTGGTTGATCTATGTCTATTATTTTGATCATATTGTTGTTCATTTACTCCATAGAATGTGCAAAATAACAAGTTCAAACTGCAGATTTTATCTAATAAACAATCAATGCAATTTAAAGCAATATTTTTAAAAAACAAGCAACAATAATTTAAAAACAAAATGTTTTATCTTTACCATAGACTCTTTTTTTTGTTTCCTAACCATCTACTAGATGATTCATTCTTGTGCAATCACTTAATGTTTTTTCCTGCAGGATCTACTGGGTCTGCAAGCTCAGATGGGAGGTCAAGTTAATGTGGAGGTGGACGCTGCTCCACAGCAGGATCTGTCCGCTGTCATGGCTGGAATCAGAGAACACTATGAAAATGTTACTGCTAAAAACGGCAGAGAACTGGAGACCTGGTTCCAAGCCAAGGTTAGCGTTAACACTGTCTATACTTCACCCGTGGTACTATCAGATAAAAGTTCGGTGTTTTCAGTTTTCCAACAGCTTCCAGTGAAAACTGGATAAACTGCAGACTTAAACATGTTAATACAAAATTCTTGACTATGTTACTTAAGACAATATTAAAAAGCCCTATAGCCTAAATGATACAACACAGAAGACCCTATACAGGTGGCAGAAGGTATGGTACAGTTGATAGCCAAATAACTAGCCTTTTTATAATGTAACAGTGTCATGGTAAAGGTTTGACAACCTGGCTAGGTTTGGGTAAAGGTCATTGTTGAGGTGAAAACAATGAGTGAATAGTTAAAGAGTGAATGAGTTAAAGTTTGCTTTGTTGACTCATCCATCCACACCTACCTCATTCCTGTGAACGCTCTATAACTGTCACCTGGTGTCCACCTTTGCAATTATATTTTCATGATTTTCCCTTAGAGAAAAAAAATCCAATATTTAAGTATAGATTTATACATAATACGTGTATAGTCACTCCAGGCAAAATTAAAGCAGTCCCTTAAAATAACATAAAGTGCAAAAAGTATAGATAAACAGTGGAATGTCATCTGCATACAGACAGATTTCATTTCTTTCATTGTTTTTTTTGTTCTACAGTCTGAGGAGCTTAATAAGGAGGTTGCTGTGAGCACAGAGTCTCTTCAAACGTCACGCTCAGAGGTCACAGAGGCCAAACGCTCACTGCAAAGCCTAGAGATCGAGCTTCAGTCACAGCAGAGAATGGTGAGTTTCTGCCAGCATGTAGTCCTTCTTTTCTGCATGAATCAACAAAAATTGTCCGTCTCCTTGCACTGTTTTTTCTTTCCTTCAGAAAATGTCCTTGGAAGGAACCCTGGCTGACACCCAGAATAGATTCAACGTGTTGCTTACAAATTACCAAAGACAGGTATCTTCTCTGGAAAGCCAGCTTGCTCAGTTAAGAGCTGATCTAGAGCGTCAGGGACATGAGTATAAGGTGCTGCTGGACACCAAGACCAGACTGGAGTTGGAGATTGAAGAGTACAGGAGGCTGCTGGATGGAGAGCTTTCAAAGTGAGTTAAGTAGTCTGTACTGGGATGATCAGAATATGATCAGAGTAATCCTGCAGAGCTACAATAAAACATGCAATCTTAAGTTAGATCTAGATTATAGTTACAAATTGACCATTTTTATCTTAAGCAGAGAGAATTAACAACCACACCCATCTCTTCTGTAGGGGCTGGCTGATCATTTAAAATACTGACATTGTTTTACTCAACAGTAAAATTTTACGTTTGTGTTGTTCTGCAGCACCTCCACCTCCTCTACGACACGTAAAGTGCTGATTGTCACCAAAGAGATCAAAGATGGAGAAGAAGTCACCTCTGAAGTTAAGGAGAGTTTTTGAGACAACAAAGCATGTGTCAACATGATGCCAACTGTTCTCAGAAATATGGCAATAAAACTATTCTGAAGAACTGAGCTCAGTGTTTGTGTCAGTAATTTTTCTTGTATTTATTACGTTACTTTAATTTCTGTCTGAGATATTCATTTCATGTATATTTCACCCATTTCATTTAAATTGGGTAAATTGAATGTTAGTAAGTAAGTAGTTTAAAGAATTTTCAGACTATAATTTGATTACTGCAGGACCATGAATAAATCCACAGTGATCAGGCATCATTAATGAAGAGTCTCCAGTTCTTTCATCATCTTGGACAAAGTCTAAGAGCAGCTGCTCCTCAGGCTGCACTGGATCCGGGCAGATCCAATAATAATAGTTAATACACTCTTACAAATATTACTATATTAATATTATTAGGACTAGTATTATTTATATTGGAGAGAATACTAAAGATACTTTTACCAACCCAGCAATCTGGGACCACCTTGGTGCCAGTCCTTAGCCTGGAAATATTGGGAGGGTTGTGGAAAAAGGGGCCAGATCCAGATTTAAAAAAAAACATGGCACTTGTTCTGCTGCGGTGAAACAAGAAGAGACAAGCTGAAAGCCTTTGATCCTACTATGTTCTTGATGAACATGTTCACAGGGAACATTCCTTTTGGTGACTTTTTTATTTTGTCAGTCCAGCTCCACAGTGACCACGAAAAGGAAAGTTTGCTCTAAAAACGCTGTAAAAGATGAGACATGGGAAGTCATTAAGGGACCTAATAGCGAATAAAGAAATTATCAAAACCAACTTTCACATTTACTTTTTTAACTTTTTATTGCTGCATATATCCATTGTAATTATACATAATAACATGCCACATGTGATTTATTCTATCTGGTATGTATGTGGTCCTGCGTGTCCTCATGTTAATGCAGATATATTTAAGAAATAAATTATGGCCACCACCATTCAAAAAGCAGCAACCCATGTTTTACGTACCAAAAGTGGGAGTATGATGGCTAGAATCCAGTTAAAGGTCAGTTTGCAAATTGAGATTAAGGTGCAGGAAACACATAACCACAGGAAAACAAACTCACCTCCAACAGAAACTATTCTGAATTCTTTAATACACAAAGAGAAATATATGATGAAATGTAAATACAGAAAAAAACAAGATCTGCTTTATATTGAATGGGGTTCTTGGCCATAAAATTATTGCATTTGCCTCAAATGACATATTGTTTTGTGTATTATAATTTATATTCATGGTCCTGAAATTATGTTGAATGTTGAATTGGCAAGAATTGCATATCGCATTCCCAGAAAAGGTGAGGAATGGTGTAAAATATTAATAACAAGCCTCAATTCAAATTTGATAGTTCACTGCTTACTTGAAAAAACATGCAAACCAATTGCCTTAAAAAAAAAAGTAAACCGAGAAAGGAATTGTATTTCTACTTACAAATGCTTATCAGGTGTAGTCCACTTACATTTTAGTTTACACAACTACAAACACAGTGTACTACTTCAAAATATGCTTATGATGTTCTCATAACTCAGTATGGAGTACTCTGAATTATTATTTTAAACAAAGGCATATCAAGGTGAGTGCATCTGGCCTGTCTTTCAAATGACTCACTTATTTAAGTTGGGCCAACTGATATGGCATCGCCTTCAACTTTCAACACTACTATGGTAGATAGACCCCCACCCTCCTAAGAGTACTTCTTTTGTCATTTAGCTGTAATTATCTAGTGCTCAGCTCATTCCGACATAATGTTAAGTGTTCTTCACAATGTACTGCATAAACATCAAACATGTTTTACTTGCAATAACTTGCACTTTTGAAAATGGAATCCTCCATCCGTACTTAAAATATCAGCAGAGGATTTTCCAAGAGCAGAAAAAAGGTCAGTGGTCAGTTGCACTAAGTTTATGAATTGCAAAAGGATGCTTTGACCTTATTAATATCTACCTTTATGACCGTGTTCATACCTTCTTAAAAGTTTTCAGATTAAGCACCTTTTGGTGAATTGCTGCCTCCCACTTGTGTCATTGCCTCATTTGTTTCTGGATTGTTTTAAGTTACTGTCACTAAAGGCAACGAGTAAAGAGTTTTATTTCCTGCATTTACTTCTAACTTGATAAAAACTATCAAGATGCATTTTTTGAAAATTGAGTAAACAACAAAAATATAAGTGAGGATAACTATTGGATTTTACAGTGCAGCAAAACCCTTGGAAATAAGATGTCACAGGAGCATTTGCTTTATAATGAGGATGGTCCCTCACCTCGTGAGCATGTAAACTGCAGGATCCATGATTTCCTAAAAGATTTTCAAGAAAGGTCTATTTGTGGGGTAAAGTTTCAACTTGCACGTGTAGATGCAGAGACAAACTGGTTTTTACCGATGTTCCAGTGATTTTCACAGCAAATCAGTTTTTCTTCCAGTGCTGCCTGAGTTGCCAAAATCATTCAGTTTTGATGTGTGGTTGTCAATACAGATTCTCTGGATTCTCTGAATCTTTTAATGGTATTATGAACTGTCGATGATGAAATTCCCAAATTCTTTGCTATTTCACGCTGAGAAATATTATTCTTAAGACTTATACCTGGGCTGCTATTTTTAATTTTTAATGACAATATGAAGAGATGAAATGATGAAATCCCCAAAAACAAAATATTTGCAATTTTACATTGAGAAATGTTGGCAAGACAATAAATGTGGAATTTACAGAATTTTCTTTGTTTCAAAGTTTGTAAGTACTAACAATCTAAAAGAGGTTTTAAATAATGTGTAAATCATTTATTCTCTTTTTAATAACGTTATGTGTTGTTATGTTGAAAGACGCATTTTCATCGTTAAGAAAAGTACATTTTTGTTGTGTTAAGAAAAAATATTCATCAAGAGAACGTGAATCTGGAAAAGCAAATTTTACACAAATTATTAAATTTAGACTTTCAGCAATGCAACATCTTTCGTAAATGTTAAAAATCAGCAATTAATGGCTGAAATAGTTCCAAAGAATAGCACAAATGATGAATGTGCCCATACTAGCACAAAAGTGTAATGACACCTCAGCCAGAAGCACTGTGAGCCAGTGTGTCCGCTCCATAAATCAACCAGAAATTGCTGCTTTCAACTTGTCGGACAGTGGCAACATTTTGAGTGAAGCTTATGAATGGAGTTTCTTCTTGCTCTCTATCAATATATCAAGAGTTTTTTTTTCTCTTCACTGCAGGTTTGTGTCAGTACACGAATCACTCTTCACTTTAGTTGCTCCAAGCTTGTGCAACTATTTGTTTCTCGACTAACTTTGCAGCACTGGAATATGTTGCATGTCAGAAACATTTATGTAGCATAGCACATTATAACTCAGCTGAATTTTCACAGAAACAATAAAATGCAAAGTTTGCACAATTTTACAAGTGAATTATTAACTGTTAAAAATAAAATCTCATTCTGGTGTTCTTTAGTGTCCCTGAGGCCTTTGAGGGCCTCTAGTCCTCTGTGAGGACTGACAGGACTGGTCCATCCACTAAGAAGTGTCACAGCTGTCGTCTGACATACTGCCTGAAGCGACAGGCCCTGGAGCTGAAGGACCAACATGAGAGAAAATGTTGAAACTTTCTCTGTTGTGTGAAGCCACCAGACCTGCTGGAACTGACCTGCTCAGCTCAGACCTGTTTGCTCTCTGGGCCCTTGGGGGATGCAGTAACACCCCAGCATGTTTTGCATTTTAACCCGACCGACGACCACCTCCCACCCCCAGCACCCAGGCAGAGGCATAAAAGGAGCCGACTTCCCAGCAGCTCGTTACTCTCCTCTCAGAGCCGACGACCAGCCGACCAGCAGCCATGTCCTCCTTCTCCAGCCGCAGCAGCTCCATCATCACCTCTTCCCGCCGCATGGGCAGCATGACTGCTGGCAGCGTGTGCGGGGAGCCGGAGGATCTGGAGTCCGCGTGTCCAAAGCCTCCTTCTCCTCCTCTGCCGGCAGCGGCTTCAACCTGACCGAGGCCCTTGACGTCTCCACCAACGAGAAGGCCACCATGCAGAACCTCAACGACCGCCTGGCCAACTACCTGCAGAAGGTGCGCTCCCTGGAGAAGGCCAACGCTGACCTGGAGCTGAAGATCAGGCAGTTCCTGGAGAGCAAGACCAAGATAGAGGGACATGACTTCAGTACCTTCAACGTCCGGATCCACGAGCTGCAGGACCAGGTAAGAAGAGGGACGGCACAAACGGCACATCAAAGCCTGCAGACTTTACTTAGATGCCATGTGATTCTTTACTCTGAGTTTATCCTCTGCAGGCAGGTCACAAATGTTAAAGATGTGTTTACTCTGCAAAACATCAGAGTGTCTTTACACAGAATAACAGAAAAATTATATAAAATGGATTCAGTATTAGAGAAGAACAAGGTCAAAATATGGTAAATAAAAGTAGACAAACCATTTTGTTAATGAAGTAGATGTGGGAGGGTGTCAGGTGTGGACAGGGAATCAGGGGTCTGAATGTGAAGTCCCATTTACTTTTGGTTTACAGTTTTACTTCAGTGATTTTTCCCTTTGTACATTATTTTTAACGTACTCGTTTGTCCGATAAATCTCCACCTATCCTTTTTTATATGTTTACACTGTAGATGAAACAACAGCTACAATCGTATAGGCTGTAATGAAATTAAAATCGAACACGTTACAAAATAACATTTTTCTTTTTTTACATTTATATTGTAAATGACGCATCCACTACAAATATTTTAACTGCGATGGAAAAGTTGTTTTGAATTACACCTAAACCTTTATTCACTGTTGTTTTCTTTCCTCTGCTCAGATTATTGTTGCTGGTCAAGGAAACGCAAGCCTTGTCCTCGCCATCGACAATGCCAAACTGGCTGCAGATGACTTCAAAATTAAGTAAGTCCAAATCAGAGCACAGAAATACAAAAAAAAAAAAAATGATTCTATTTGTGTTTCTGTGACTGTGTTCTCCTAATAATTTTAATGTGTGAGTCCACCATAAACAACTCTTTGTGATGTTTCAGATATGAGAACGAGCTGACCATGCGTCAGTCGGTGGAGGCTGACATCGCCGGACTGAAGAGAGTGCTGGAGGAGCTGACTCTGACCAGGTCTGACCTGGAGATGCAGGTGGAGGGTCTGAAAGACGAACTGATCCATATGAAGAAGAACTACGAGGAGGTGAGACCGGAGAAATATGAAAAGCAAAAAAAAAAGCACAAACCAGTTAAAGACACTCAGGTATAATCATGGTTTTCTGCAGGACCTGCTGGTTCTGAGGGCTCAGGTGGGAGGTCAGGTTAATGTGGAGGTGGATGCAGCTCCACAGGAGGATCTGAACACAGTCTTGGCAGGAATCAGAGAACACTATGAGAATGTCGCCGCCAAGAACCGCAAAGATCTGGAGGCCTGGTTCCAGGCCAAGGTGAGGCCACAAATACCAGTTTCTTGTTCTGAATGTGTTCCGGTGTCAACATTCCTTCATAAAAATAATAATAATAATACATGTTGTCCACAGTCAGTGGAGCTGACCAAAGAGGTGGCCGAGAGCACTGAGAGTCTGCAGATATCCAAGTCTGAGATCAACGAGGTCAGACGAACTCTTCAGAGTCTGGAGATCAAACTGCAGGCTCAGATTAGCAAGGTAAGAACTGCAACGCAACATTATTATAATGTCACTGTACAGTAGAAATAAGCTGATTGGTAATTTGCCCTTGATTTGTTATTGCTGGCTGAATTCATACATTGATGGTTGAATTTTACCCTTTGGAGGCACACGTTATTCCTGTGCATGTCACCGTAATTATTTCACACCAGCTTATTAAACTATGTACAAATGATTAAATAACAATTACATAAACTTTGGAGAGTGAGAGCTTTCACCCCAATTTCCTTTTCTTTTGCTTTACCTTCAGTAAAGAGTTTCCACATGAAATTTCAGATGAAAGTTTACAGGAGAATTTAAAGGCTCCTTTTATTTTAAAGTGCAACTGTTTCTCCAACAGAAAGGAGCGCTCGAGGCCACTCTGGCTGAGACCAACAGCCGTTACTCCAACATGCTGGCAGGTTACCAGAGGCAGGTGGTGGCTCTGGAGGAGCAGCTGACGCAGCTGAGGGCCGACCTGGAGAACCAGAAGCTCCAGTACGCAGAACTGCTGAACATTAAGACCAGACTGGAGCTGGAGATCGCAGAATACAGGAGGCTGCTGGACGGAGAGAGCGACAGGTGTGTGCACATAACTGCAGCAGTAATTAAAACTATTCTTAATTAAGTGAAAACTCTAAACACTTCACAAAGCGACAATTTTAACATAAATGTAAATGTCTTACAGGGTTTAAGACTGTGTGTTCTTTTAGGACAGACATACATGGAGACTGTTCTCTTTCTCCACAAACCATAAAATTCAACAGTTTGTTCTCATTTGTTCTGGTTTCTTGTTTGTTTTCTCATACAAATCGTAACCAGGTAAAAACACCAAAGTGTGAATGAATTTCTCCCTCTTTGTGTTTCTGCAGCTCACTCACAACCTCCACTACCACCAAGACCACGCGGGTGGTGACCATCGTGGAGGAAGTTGACTCCACTGGAAAAGTGACCACCGTCACCTCCTAATAATGACGCCTAATATTAAAGCAAACACACCTCGGATCAGTCCGAGTGTGTGAGGGTCTGAAATAAAAGTCTGATGCTTCAGTGTTTGACTCTGACTTCTCTTTGGTTAAAGTAACAGTAACACTGACTGATGAGTAAATATGTTTAAACATTAAAACCATTAATGTAACCATGTGATATTTTTATAGTGCAGTTCTAGATTTTATCAAGCACAAAAATTCTTCTCATTAAATTTCAAACAATTATAATGAACAGGTTCAGAAATCAGTTGGTTTCTGATGTAAAAAAGCAAAGATGTAAAAAAAAATGTGTAAGTCGGAGCATAGTTGAAAAAACAGAACGTACAGAGAGAAGAAAAAGAAACAATCAGAAACAAAAATATAGATTTAAAGTAGATTTAATGCACCAGGAAAATTCTGGGAACCAAATCTAAACCTGTTCTCTAAAACAAAGTGGTCTACTGCAATAATACAGTACTAATATCACTTTCAGATATGATGGAGTTCACCATTAGAAATAAGGAGGAGGGTTTTTAATTCTATTCTAGAAGCCAATAAAGGAGACGGACGATCTCCGTTTGTAGTTCTAGTGACTAAACACTTGGGACACAGGGACATTCTAATATGAGGGAATCAATGTAGCCCAATCCAACGGTAAGAATTGCATGGACTGGTTCTTTGACAATATTAGATATGTTTTGTGTGAGTCAAAGGACATACCCTGCTCAAAAATAATTCCATGGTTGCTCACATTAGTGCTGGGGGCCATAAATAACTATACAGTTACACAGCGTATTTCAGCGATATACAGGCCCACAAAAGTAGGAAATTTTTGAATTTACTGGCCATAGTTTTTTTAGCAATGCCTGAAATTTGATAAATAAGTTTGTTAATCTAGTTTTATACACAAATATATTTGGATTTTTACTTTTTTTTTGTTTTTTTTTTGCCTTAAGGAGACAAAAATAGTGAAAGGTCCTTGCAAAGAACCCTGAGCAGCTTCATATCTAACCTTTGTGTGCTTACAGATTCATCACTGACATGAACAAAGTGGGATCCATTTCATAGATAAAGACACTGCAGAGTCGAGTATAAGCAAAAGTATCTATAATCCCAGTGATATTCCAGTCTCTGTTCTAAAATATCATGGTCAGCGGTGTCAAATGTAGCACTAAGATTCATTTAGGCTCCCACATTCTTCCTGCTGCAGCCAAGTTTCAGTAAAACAAAAGAAATCACATGACTTTTATGAGAGCGAGAGATGATACTTAATTAAATTATTTCAAGGGTTTTGGTCTGTAAGAGAAGCGGCCCTAATTTTTGTTAGTTTGTTCTGTGTAGATTTTTGGTTTATATAATAATGTGATTAGGGAGCAGACATGGTCTCTATAGGGATTTGACTTATTTTCAGATAAGAGAGCTGCACCATCAAAGCTCAGGATTTCTGCATCACAAAGCAAGTATCCTGGTGCATCCATGTGAGATCTTTACAGGCTTTGTACTAGAGGTTCATCCTGTTACTGCATTTTAGTCAATTACAGATCAATACCCTCTCATTTATTGCTAAATTATCAAAGCAGTTGCAAAGCAATAATGTCACCACCTATGCGGGATAAATCTGTCCCATCAGGATCTAGGACGTCATAGTGCATCATAGTACAGAAACAGCACAAGTGAAAGTCAGCGACAGCCTTCTCTGAGCTTCTCTTTACTCGTCCTGTTAGATCTTCGTGCTGCACCGGAATTAGAATGGTTATAATTATCACAGACATTCCATAGCACATGTTCTATAATGACGGTGTTAAAATGAAAGTAGACTGATTTGAACCATCAGTAAAACTAAGATCCCACAGTGGATTCCTGTGGACTGAGGGGGGAAGAGGTTCATGTCAGTTGAGCTGTCGGTGATGTCTGCCCTCATGTGGTAGAGCCAGAGACCTACACGTCCTCATGCTTTTTCTTTCATTATACATTATATTTGAGATGAAAAAACTCCTCACTGGTGATTCGTGCACTGCACATGTTGCTTAGTTTCCTGTCTGACCTGATCCTTTTGCTCTGATGTTAAGCATATATATGCAATGATATCCCGTCACTAGTCATAATTTTAATTCCAGATATGCAATGTGAACAATACTCCCATATACATAAATTCATCACATTTGTGGACAGGCACTGTTGTATTATGTCAATTCAAATTATCTGGTTATATGTGAAAAAGCATTATGGTAAGTGTGGATGTCTGCAATGACAATGTGAATATATGAAATTGGATGTCCCATAAACATAAACGGTAAAAGTGACGTCATTTGTCCAAGGATGAATGACATGGGGAGACTGTCATTGGGGTTGTCGGAAACTTATTTTTGGACTTGGATAACAAAATTACACAGATGATTATCAAGATGACTGCAACAGCTACCCAGTGGTGCAAAATCATGTTAAAATGTTATTCAGTCAAGATCGAGTTCCACAGAACTTGAAATAAACTCAGTGACTTAAGTTTGAAGGATTAAATGACACTGAAAGTTTTGGTAAGTGGGATGTGTATGAAGTGTCTCAAACTCTTCTTAGCAATTATCTGATGACACTTTTTTAATACGGCTCAGAGCTCACGGCACCTGAGGATTTGTGATTTCGTTTAAAGGCAATAACTTCAGTATTGGGGGGGCAGAGCATTCAGACTATGGAATTCCCTCCCCCCTGAGCTTCGTAATTTCAACTCACTCTCGCACTTTAAATTCCACCTCAAAACACATCTGTTTAAACTTTCACACTCTTTGACTGGCTGAGCTGCACATATTGCTGCAGTAGTCCTTTTTTATTTTTTGCTTTCTATGGTATTTTATTAAGTTGAACTGTATTCTTTTGTCTTTTTTTAATCCATATTTTATGTTTTGTTTTATTCTGTACGGCTACCTTGAGTGTCATGAAAGGCGTCTATAAATAAAACATATTACTATTTATTAAAAGAAGGGACACTGTCCCCACGCCTCATGATTTGAGTAAACTGGATCTTCTAGTCAGACAAAACAATCCCTTTAAAGTCACTTTTCACAAAGCATACTATATTTTAAATGATATAAAAGCATTGTATTTTATTAATTGATCATAACCTTTGTTGTTGTGTGTTATTTGTGTATTTCTATTTTCTAATAGTTTGTGCTTTAATTCCAGTACAGTTGAGATGAAGATTGTTCTCCTTAGGGGTGGAGCTTTTTCATTAAAGAAAATTGTTTCAACAACAGCAGAGGGATATTTAAAGATATGAATATGTGTCCTGCATGAAACAAATAAGAATAGAAGTGAATTCAGAGGAAAACTCTTTCTTCTCTGCTAATTCTTTTTCTATTTTCTTCCCAGGAGTTAAATGTCTCGGATTCTTGTACAGGGCTTCACTTCGTGCCCATTGTTGATGGACATTGACTGTCCACAAGGACTGTTGAGGTTCCAGATGTTTCTCTCCTCTGACTAGAGTTCTATGATATTGCTTGATAATGCCTATTACAATTACAGGATCATCTCCACCATATTTCTGAAGGTGGGAACTGATCAGATGACCTCAAACCATCTGCCACACAGCTTTTGAAGGGCCCTGGATCTGCAGTGGCTGGCATTGAAGTGATTTTACCTTAAGTTCCTTTCTTTCCAACATCTTCTTTCATTCTTTTAGTCATTTTCAATAAACAGTTGTGGAAACAAATGAAGCTTTACAGGTTTCAGCTTCTGAAATGAGAATTGATTGGCTTGCTTTTGTTCTATTACTGTAAATGCTAGATTTGAAGATATCAGCTTGGTTGTGATGGTAGTTTTTCACTATTTTGGGCAATTCATTGAAAAAAAGTTTGACCTCCTGTGAAACATTAACCAGTTTACTAGCAAACAAAATTCACAAGTAATTAAAATATGTGACGTGACATCTTAAATGCAGTGTGCTGCAGAGACTTTACTCTTAGTTAAAGTGGGCAGTTGACTTGGGCCCCCAACTTGGAGGTGCCCCAAAAAACATATTAAAATTTTCTATGATGTTTTGACACAGCCCCAATCTGCAGTTACTGACGAAATGTGGTAAAAGCATCTACTAGAAACCACCTCCACACATTTGACAAATGCAAAACCTACAGTTTCTCCTTAGATTTTGTACTTTTGCAGCCATTTCTAAACTTACCGTTGAAGTCCTTCATAACTACAACAAAATTTAAACGGTTTGAAAATTTGTTGAAGCAGCTGCACCAGTCAGATCTGATCGATCTGCACATTTCAACATTCCAGCAACACAAAGTGTAATGACACCTCAGCCTGAAGCACTGAGAACCAGTGTGTCCGCTCAGTAAGGCATCTTTCAGCTTGTCAGCCTCCTCGTCACATTAGTAAAGTGGAGTGTCTTCACGCTGTCCATCAACATATCAACAGTGTTTTTCTGCAGGTTTGTGTCAGTACACGAATCATTCTTCACTTTAGTTGCTCCAAGCTTGTGCAACTATTTGTTTGTCGACTTACTTGAAGCACTGGAAAAGGTTATATGTCATGAATATAGTTTAAGATGTTTTTAGTAGCATAGCACTTTATAACTCGGCTTAATTTTCACTGAAACAATAAAATGCAAAGTTTGCACAATTTTACAAGTGAATTATTAACTGTTAAAAATAAAATCTCATTCTGGTGTTCTTTAGTGTCCCTGAGGCCTTTGAGGGCCTCTAGTCCTCTGTGAGGACTGACAGGACTGGTCCATCCACTAAGAAGTGTCACAGCTGTCGTCTGACATGCTGCCTGAAGCGACAGGCCCTGGAGCTGAAGGACCAACATGAGAGAAAATGTTGAAACTTTCTCTGTTGTGTGAAGCCACCAGACCTGCTGGAACTGACCTGCTCAGCTCAGACCTGTTTGCTCTCTGGGCCCTTGGGCGATGCAGTAACACCCCAGCATGTTTTGCATTTTAACCCGACCGACGACCACCTCCCACCCCCAGCACCCAGGCAGAGGCATAAAAGGAGCCGACTTCCCAGCAGCTCGTTACTCTCCTCTCAGAGCCGACGACCAGCCGACCAGCAGCCATGTCCTCCTTCTCCAGCCGCAGCAGCTCCATCATCACCTCTTCTCGCCGCATGGGCAGCATGACTGCTGGCAGCGTGTACGGGGGAGCCGGAGGATCTGGAGTCCGCGTGTCCAAGGCCTCCTTTTCCTCTTCTGCCGGCAGCGGCTTCAACCTGACCGAGGCCCTTGATGTCTCCACCAACGAGAAGGCCACCATGCAGAACCTCAACGACCGCCTGGCCAACTACCTGCAGAAGGTGCGCTCCCTGGAGAAGGCCAACGCTGACCTGGAGCTGAAGATCAGGCAGTTCCTGGAGAGCAAGACCAAGATAGAGGGACATGACTTCAGTACCTTCAACGTCCGGATCCACGAGCTGCAGGACCAGGTAAGAAGAGGGATGGCACAAACGGCACATCAAAGCCTGCAGACTTTACTTAGATGCCATGTGATTCTTTAGTCTGAGTTTATCCTCTGCAGGCAGGTCACAAATGTTAAAGATGTGTTTACTCTGCAAAACATCAGAGCGTCTTTACACAGAATAACAGAAAAATTATATAAAATGGATTCAGTATTAGAGAAGAACAAGGTCAAAATATGGTAAATAAAAGTAGACAAACCATTTTGTTAATGAAGTAGATGTGGGAGGGTGTCAGGTGTGGACAGGGAATCAGGGGTCTGAATGTAAAGTCCCATTTACTTTTGGTTTACAGTTTTACTTCAGTGATTTTTCCCTTTGTACATTATTTTTAACGTACTCGTTTGTTCGATTTATAGTTTATACTTTTTAGTTACACACCTAAAAAGTTTCAATGCAATCCTTGTTTGGGCTCTAAATTGCCCATAAAGCCCCCGCAATCCTTTTTTGTATGTTTACACTGTAAATGAAACAACAGCTACAATCACATAGGCTGTAATGAAATTAAAATCGAACACGTTACAAAATTAAATTTTTCTTCTTTTACATTTATATTGTAAATGACGCATCCAATTCAATTATTTTAACTGCGATGGAAAAGTTGTTTTGAATTACACCTAAACCTTTATTCACTGTTGTTTTCTTTCCTCTGCTCAGATTATTGTTGCTGGTCAAGGAAACGCAAGCCTTGTCCTCGCCATCGACAATGCCAAACTGGCTGCAGATGACTTCAAAATTAAGTAAATCCAAAGCAGAGTACAGAAAACCTAAAAAAAAAAAAAATTTATGTTTTTTGGAGCATAAACAATGCCATCCCATGTTTGTGATGTTTCAGATATGAGAACGAGCTGACCATGCGTCAGTCGGTGGAGGCTGACATCGCCGGACTGAAGAGAGTGCTGGATGAGCTGACTCTGACCAGGTCTGACCTGGAGATGCAGGTGGAGGGTCTGAAAGACGAACTGATCCATATGAAGAAGAACTACGAGGAGGTGAGACCGGAGAAATATGAAAAGCAAAAAAAAAAGCACAAACCAGTTAAAGACACTCAGGTATAATCATGGTTTTCTGCAGGACCTGCTGGTTCTGAGGGCTCAGGTGGGAGGTCAGGTTAATGTGGAGGTGGATGCAGCTCCACAGGAGGATCTGAACACAGTCTTGGCAGGAATCAGAGAACACTATGAGAATGTCGCCGCCAAGAACCGCAAAGATCTGGAGGCCTGGTTCCAGGCCAAGGTGAGACAACAAATACCAGTTTCTTGTTCTGAATGTGTTCCGGTGTCAACATTCCTTCATAAAAATAATAATAATAATACATGTTGTCCACAGTCAGTGGAGCTGACCAAAGAGGTGGCCGAGAGCACTGAGAGTCTGCAGATATCCAAGTCTGAGATCAACGAGGTCAGACGAACTCTTCAGAGTCTGGAGATCAAACTGCAGGCTCAGATTAGCAAGGTAAGAACTGCAACCCAACATTATTATAATGTCACTGTGCAGTAGAAATAAGCTGATTGGTAATTTACCCTTGATTTGTTATTGCTGGCTGAATTCATACATTGATGGTTAAATTTTACCCTTTGGAGGCACACGTTATTCCTGTGCATGTCACCTTAATTATTTCACACCAGCTTATTAAACTATGTACAAATGATTAAATAACAATTACATAAACTTTGGAGAGTGAGAGCTTTCACCCCAATTTCCTTTTCTTTTGCTTTACCTTCAGTGAAGAGTTTCCACATGAAATTTCAAATGAAAGTTTACAGGAGAATTTAAAGGCTCCTTTTATTTTAAAGTGCAACTGTTTCTCCAACAGAAAGGAGCGCTCGAGGCCACTCTGGCTGAGACCAACAGCCGTTACTCCAACATGCTGGCAGGTTACCAGAGGCAGGTGGTGGCTCTGGAGGAGCAGCTGACGCAGCTGAGGGCCGACCTGGAAACCCAGAAGCTCCAGTACGCAGAACTGCTGAACATTAAGACCAGACTGGAGCTGGAGATCGCAGAATACAGGAGGCTGCTGGACGGAGAGAGCGACAGGTGTGTGCACATAACTGCAGCAGTAATTAAAACTATTCTTAATTAAGTGAAAACTCTAAACACTTCACAAAGCGACAATTTTAACATAAATGTAAATGTCTTACAGGGTTTAAGACTGTGTGTTCTTTTAGGACAGACATACATGGAGACTGTTCTCTTTCTCCACAAACCATAAAATTCAACAGTTTGTTCTCATTTGTTCTGGTTTCTTGTTTGTTTTCTCATACAAATCGTAACCAGGTAAAAACACCAAAGTGTGAATGAATTTCTCCCTCTTTGTGTTTCTGCAGCTCACTCACAACCTCCACTACCACCAAGACCACGCGGGTGGTGACCATCGTGGAGGAAGTTGACTCCACTGGAAAAGTGACCACCGTCACCTCCTAATAATGACGCCTAATATTAAAGCAAACACACCTCAGATCAGTCCGAGTGTGTGAGGGTCTGAAATAAAAGTCTGATGCTTCAGTGCTTGACTCTGACTTTTCTTTGGTTAATTTAACAGTAAAACTGACTGATGAGTAAATATGTTTAAACATTAAAACCATTAATGTAACCATGTGATATTTTTATAGTGCAGTTCTAGATTTTATCAAGCACAAAAATTCTTCTCATTAAATTTCAAACAATTATAATGAACAGGTTCAGAAATCAGTGGTTTCTGATGTAAAAAAGCAAAGATGTAAAAAAAAATATGTAAGTCGGAGCATAGTTGAAAAAACAGAACGTACAGAGAGAAGAAAAAGAAACAATCAGAAACAAAAATATAGATTTAAAGTAGATTTAATGCACCAGGAAAATTCTGGGAACCAAATCTAACCTGTTCTCTAAAACAAAGTGGTCTACTGCAATAATACAGTACTAATATCACTTTCAGATATGATGGAGTTCACCATTAGAAATAAGGAGGAGGGTTTTTAATTCTATTCTAGAAGCCAATAAAGGAGATGGACGATCTCCGTTTGTAGTTCTAGTGACTAAACACTTGGGACACAGGGACATTCTAATATGAGGGAATCAATGTAGCCCAATCCAACGGTAAGAATTGCATGGACTGGTTCTTTGACAATATTAGATATGTTTTGTGTGAGTCAAAGGACATACCCTGATCAAAAATAACTCCATGGTTGCTCACATTAGTGCTGGGGGCCATAAATAACTATACAGTTACACAGCGTATTTCAGCGATATACAGGCCCACAAAAGTAGGAAATTTTTGAATTTACTGGCCATAGTTTTTTTTAGCAATGCCTGAAATTTGATAAATAAATTTGTTAATCTAGTTTTATACACAAATATATTTGGATTTTTACTTTTTTTTGTATTTTTTTTTTTGCCTTCAGGAGACAAAAATAGTGAAAGGTCCTTGCAAAGAACACTGAGCAGCTTCATATCTAACCTTTGTGTGCTTACAGATTCATCACTGACATGAACAAAGTGGGATCCATTTCATAGATAAAGACACTGCAGAGTCGAGTATAAGCAAAAGTATCTATAATCCCAGTGATATTCCAGTCTCTGTTCTAAAATATCATGGTCAGCGGTGTCAAATGTAGCACTAAGATTCATTTAGGCTCCCACATTCTTCCTGCTGCAGCCAAGTTTCAGTAAAACAAAAGAAATCATATGACTTTTATGAGAGAGAGAGATGATACTTAATTAAATTATTTCAAGGGTTTTGGTCTGTAAGAGAAGCGGTCCTAATTTTTGTTAGTTTGTTCTGTGTAGATTTTTGGTTTATATAATAATGTGATTAGGGAGCAGACATGGTCTCTATAGGGATTTGACTTATTTTCAGATAAGAGAGCTGCACGATCTAAGCTCAGGATTTCTGCATCACAAAGCGAGTATCCTGGTGCATCCATGTGAGATCTTTACAGGCTTTGTACTAGAGGTTCATCCTGTTACTGCATTTTAGTCAATTACAGATCAATACCCTCTCATTTATTGCTAAATTATCAAAGCAGTTGCAAAGCAATAATGTCACCACCTATGCGGGATAAATCTGTCCCATCAGGATCTAGGACGTCATAGTGCATCATAGTACAGAAACAGCACAAGTGAAAGTCAGCGACAGCCTTCTCTGAGCTTCTCTTTACTCGTCCTGTTAGATCTTCGTGCTGCACCGGAATTAGAATGGTTATAATTATCACAGACATTCCATAGCACATGTTCTATAATGACGGTGTTAAAATGAAAGTAGACTGATTTGAACCATCAGTAAAACTAAGATCCCACAGTGGATTCCTGTGAACTGAGGGGGAAGAGGTTCATGTCAGTTGAGCTGTTGGTGATGTCTGCCCTCATGTGGTAGAGCCAGAGACCTACACGTCCTCATGCTTTTTCTTTCATTATACATTATATTTGAGATGAAAAACTCCTCACTGGTGATTCGTGCACTGCACATGTTGCTTAGTTTCCTGTCTGACCTGATCCTTTTGCTCTGATGTTAAGCATATATAGGCAATGATATCCCGTCACTAGTCATAATTTTAATTCCAGATATGCAATGTGAACAATACTCCCATATACATAAATTCATCACATTTGTGGACAGGCACTGTTGTATTATGTCAAGTCAAATTATCTGGTTATATGTGAAAAAGCATTATGGTAAGTGTGGATGTCTGCAATGACAATGTGAATATATGAAACTGGAAGTCCCATAAACATAAACGGTAAAAGTGACGTCATTTGTCCAAGGATGAATGACATGGGGAGACTGTCATTGGGGTTGTCGCAAACTTATTTTTCACTTGGATAACAAAATTACACAGATGATTATCAAGATGACTGCAACAGCTACCCAGTGGTGCAAAATCATGTTAAAATGTTATTCAGTCAAGATCGAGTTCCACAGAACTTGAAATAAACTCAGTGACTTAAGTTTGAAGGATTAAATGACACTGAAAGTTTTGGTAAGTGGGATGTGTATGAAGTGTCTCAAACTCTTCTTAGCAATTATCTGATGACACTTTTTTAATACGCCTCAGAGCTCACGGCACCTGAGGATTTGTGATTTCGTTTAAAGGCAATAACTTCAGTATTGGGGGGGCAGAGCATTCAGACTATGGAATTCCCTCCCCCCTGAGCTTCGTAATTTCAACTCACTCTCGCACTTTAAATTCCACCTCAAAACACATCTGTTTAAACTTTCACACTCTTTGACTGGCTGAGCTGCACATATTGCTGCAGTAGTCCTTTTTTAATTTTTGGTTTCTATGGTATTTTATTAAGTTGAACTGTATTCTTTTGTCTTGTTTTAATCTATATTTTATGTTTTGTTTTATTCTGTACGGCGACATTGAGTGTCATGAAAGGCGTCTATAAATAAAACATATTACTATTTATTAAAAGAAGGGACACTGTCCCCACGCCTCATGATTTGAGTAAACTGGATCTTCTAGTCAGACAAAAAAATCCCTTTAAAGTCACTTTTCACAAAGCATACTATATTTTAAATGATATAAAAGCATTGTATTTTATTAATTGATCATAACCTTTGTTGTTGTGTGTTATTTGTGTATTTCTATTTTCTAATAGTTTGTGCTTTAATTCCAGTACAGTTGAGATGAAGATTGTTCTCCTTAGGGGTGGAGCTTTTTCAATAAAGAAAATTGTCTCAACAACAGCAGAGGGATATTTAAAGATATGAATATGTGTCCTACATGAAACAAATAAGAATGGAAGTGAATTCAGAGGAAAACTCTTTCTTCTCTGCTAATTCTTTTTCTATTTTCTTCCCAGGAGTTAAATGTCTCGGATTCTTGTACAGGGCTTCACTTCGTGCCCATTGTTGATGGACATTGACTGTCCACAAGGACTGTTGAGGTTCCAGA
This sequence comes from Channa striata, assembly GCA_033026295.1. NCBI lineage: Eukaryota > Metazoa > Chordata > Actinopteri > Anabantiformes > Channidae > Channa > Channa striata. Next base: position 5,904,842 of record CM065180.1, on the reverse strand, counting down.
TGTTTCTCTCCTCTGACTAGAGTTCTATGATATTGCTTGATAATGCCTATTACAATTACAGGATCATCTCCACCATATTTCTGAAGGTGGGAACTGATCAGATGACCTCAAACCATCTGCCACACAGCTTTTGAAGGGCCCTGGATCTGCAGTGGCTGGCATTGAAGTGGTTTTACCTTAAGTTCCTTTCTTTCCAACATCTTCTTTCATTCTTTTAGTCATTTTCAATCAACAGTTGTGGAAACAAATGAAGCTTTTCAGGTTTCAGCTTCTGAAATGAGAATTGATTGGCTTGCTTTTGTTCTATTACTGTAAATGCTAGATTTGAAGATATCAGCTTGGTTGTGATGGTAGTTTTTCACTATTTTGGGCAATTCATTGAAAAAAAGTTTGACCTCCTGTGAAACATTAACCAGTTTACTAGCAAACAAAATTCACAAGTAATTAAAATATGTGACGTGACATCTTAAATGCAGTGTGCTGCAGAGACTTTACTCTTAGTTAAAGTGGGCAGTTGACTTGGGCCCCCAACTTGGAGGTGCCCCAAAAAACATATTAAAATTTTCTATGATGTTTTGACACAGCCCCAATCTGCAGTTACTGACGAAATGTGGTAAAAGCATCTACTAGAAACCACCTCCACACATTTGACAAATGCAAAACCTACATTTTCTCCTTAGATTTTGTACCTTTGCAGCCATTTCTAAAGTTACCGTTGAAGTCCTTCATAACTACAACAAAATTTAAACGGTTTGAAAATTTGTTGAAGCAGCTGCACCAGTCAGATCTGATCGATCTGCACATTTCAACATTCCAGCAACACAAAGTGTAATGACACCTCAGCCTGAAGCACTGAGAACCAGTGTGTCCGCTCAGTAAGGCATCTTTCAGCTTGTCAGCCTCCTCGTCACATTAGTAAAGTGGAGTGTCTTCACGCTGTCCATCAACATATCAACAGTGTTTTTCTGCAGGTTTGTGTCAGTACACGAATCATTCTTCACTTTAGTTGCTCCAAGCTTGTGCAACTATTTGTTTGTCGACTTACTTGAAGCACTGGAAAAGGTTACATGTCATGAATATAGTTTAAGATGTTTTTAGTAGCATAGCACTTTATAACTCGGCTTAATTTTCACTGAAACAATAAAATGCAAAGTTTGCACAATTTTACAAGTTAATTATTAACTGTTAATAAATAAAATCTCATTCTGGTGTTCTTTAGTGTCCCTGAGGCCTTTGAGGGCCTCTATTCCTCTGTGAGGACTGACAGGACTGGTCCATCCACTAAGAAGTGTCACAGCTGTCGTCTGACATGCTGCCTGAAGCGACAGGCCCTGGGGCTGAAGGACCAACTTGAGAGAAAATGTTGAAACTTTCTCTGTTGTGTGAAGCCACCAGACCTGCTGGAACTGACCTGCTCAGCTCAGACCTGTTTGCTCTCTGGGCCCTTGGGCGATGCAGTAACACCCCAGCATGTTTTGCATTTTAACCCGACCGACGACCACCTCCCACCCCCAGCACCCAGGCAGAGGCATAAAAGGAGCCGACTTCCCAGCAGCTCGTTACTCTCCTCTCAGAGCCGACGACCAGCCGACCAGCAGCCATGTCCTCCTTCTCCAGCCGCAGCAGCTCCATCATCACCTCTTCCCGCCGCATGGGCAGCATGACTGCTGGCAGCGTGTACGGGGGAGCCGGAGGATCTGGAGTCCGCGTGTCCAAAGCCTCCTTCTCCTCCTCTGCCGGCAGCGGCTTCAACCTGACCGAGGCCCTTGACGTCTCCACCAACGAGAAGGCCACCATGCAGAACCTCAACGACCGCCTGGCCAACTACCTGCAGAAGGTGCGCTCCCTGGAGAAGGCCAACGCTGACCTGGAGCTGAAGATCAGGCAGTTCCTGGAGAGCAAGACCAAGATAGAGGGACATGACTTCAGTACCTTCAACGTCCGGATCCACGAGCTGCAGGACCAGGTAAGAAGAGGGACGGCACAAACGGCACATCAAAGCCTGCAGACTTTACTTAGATGCCATGTGATTCTTTACTCTGAGTTTATCCTCTGCAGGCAGGTCACAAATGTTAAAGATGTGTTTACTCTGCAAAACATCAGAGCGTCTTTACACAGAATAACAGAAAAATTATATAAAATGGATTCAGTATTAGAGAAGAACAAGGTCAAAATATGGTAAGTAGAATTTAAAGTAGACAAACCATTTTGTTAATGAAGCAGATGTGGGAGGGTGTCAGGTGTGGACAGGGAATCAGGGGTCTGAATGTGAAGTCCCATTTACTTTTGGTTTACAGTTTTACTTCAGTGATTTTTCCCTTTGTACATTATTTTTAACGTACTCGTTTGTTCGATTTATAGTTTATACTTTTTAGTTACACACCTAAAAAGTTTCAATGCAAGCCTTGTTTGGGCTCTAAATTGCCCATAAAGCCCCCGCAATCCTTTTTTGTATGTTTACACTGTAAATGAAACAACAGCTACAATCACATAGGCTGTAATGAAATTAAAATCGAACACGTTACAAAATTAAATTTTTCTTCTTTTACATTTATATTGTAAATGACGCATCCAATTCAATTATTTTAACTGCGATGGAAAAGTTGTTTTGAATTACACCTAAACCTTTATTCACTGTTGTTTTCTTTCCTCTGCTCAGATTATTGTTGCTGGTCAAGGAAACGCAAGCCTTGTCCTCGCCATCGACAATGCCAAACTGGCTGCAGATGACTTCAAAATTAAGTAAATCCAAAGCAGAGTACAGAAAACCTAAAAAAAAATTATTTATGTTTTTTGGAGCATAAACAATGCCATCCCATGTTTGTGATGTTTCAGATATGAGAACGAGCTGACCATGCGTCAGTCGGTGGAGGCTGACATCGCCGGACTGAAGAGAGTGCTGGATGAGCTGACTCTGACCAGGTCTGACCTGGAGATGCAGGTGGAGGGTCTGAAAGACGAACTGATCCATATGAAGAAGAACTACGAGGAGGTGAGACCAGAGAAATATGAAAAGCAAAAAAAAAAAGCACAAACCAGTTAAAGACACTCAGGTATAATCATGGTTTTCTGCAGGACCTGCTGGTTCTGAGGGCTCAGGTGGGAGGTCAGGTTAATGTGGAGGTGGATGCAGCTCCACAGGAGGATCTGAACACAGTCTTGGCAGGAATCAGAGAACACTATGAGAATGTCGCCAAAGAACCGCAAAAGATCTGGAGGCCTGGTTCCAGGCCAAGGTGAGACAACAAATACCAGTTTCTTGTTCTGAATGTGTTCCGGTGTCAACATTCCTTCATAAAAATAATAATAATAATACATGTTGTCCACAGTCAGTGGAGCTGACCAAAGAGGTGGCCGAGAGCACTGAGAGTCTGCAGATATCCAAGTCTGAGATCAACGAGGTCAGACGAACTCTTCAGAGTCTGGAGATCAAACTGCAGGCTCAGATTAGCAAGGTAAGAACTGCAACCCAACATTATTATAATGTCACTGTACAGTAGAAATAAGCTGATTGGTAATTTACCCTTGATTTGTTATTGCTGGCTGAATTCATACATTGATGGTTGAATTTTACCCTTTGGAGACACAACTCATTCCTGTGCATGTCACCTTAATTATTTCACACCAGCTTATTAAACTATGTACAAATGATTAAATAACAATTACATAAACTTTGGAGAGTGAGAGCTTTCACCCCAATTTCCTTTTCTTTTGCTTTACTTTCAGTAAAGAGTTTCCACATGAAATTCCAAATGAAACATTACAGGAGAATTTAAAGGCTCCTTTTATTTTAAAGTGCAACTGTTTCTCCAACAGAAAGGAGCGCTCGAGGCCACTCTGGCTGAGACCAACAGCCGTTACTCCAACATGCTGGCAGGTTACCAGAGGCAGGTGGTGGCTCTGGAGGAGCAGCTGACGCAGCTGAGGGCCGACCTGGAGAACCAGAAGCTCCAGTACGCAGAACTGCTGAACATTAAGACCAGACTGGAGCTGGAGATCGCAGAATACAGGAGGCTGCTGGACGGAGAGAGCGACAGGTGTGTGCACATAACTGCAGCAGTAATTAAAACTATTCTTAATTAAGTGAAAACTCTAAACACTTCACAAAGCGACAATTTTAACATAAATGTAACTGTCTTACAGGGTTTAAGACTGTGTGTTCTTTTAGGACAGACATACATGGAGACTGTTCTCTTTCTCCACAAACCATAAAATTCAACAGTTTGTTCTGGTTTCTTGTTTGTTTTCTCATACAAATCGTAATCAGGTAAAAACACCAAAGTGTGAATGAATTTCTCCCTCTTTGTGTTTCTGCAGCTCACTCACAACCTCCACTACCACCAAGACCACGCGGGTGGTGACCATCGTGGAGGAAGTTGACTCCACTGGAAAAGTGACCACCGTCACCTCCTAATAATGACGCCTAATATTAAAGCAAACACACCTCGGATCAGTCCGAGTGTGTGAGGGTCTGAAATAAAAGTCTGATGCTTCAGTGCTTGACTCTGACTTCTCTTTGGTTAAAGTAACAGTAAAACTGACTGATGTCTAAATAGGTTTCACCAATAAACTAACCAAGATGTTCAAAATAATTTATTGATTTAACAATTGTGAAAAACAAAGAAGCACAAAAACAAAAATATTAGGAAGATTTAATTGTGTTGAAGTACAACATGAATATCTAAGCAAAACCAACATTTGTTTTAGACTAATTTACTCTTTTATTAAACTATACTGTAGCTGCTCAATTAGATTAAAAGGTCAAAGGTCGAGGATATCCATCTCTTATCTATTTCTGCTGGTACAAACAAGCTTTATAGTCATATTTTACAGGAAGACAGTCGCTTTTGAACTCTTCTTATAACATGATCTAAGAAATTAGTTGCAACATTTTGTTAAGGTTCTTGAAGGTATAAATACATCAGATTTTAGCAACTTGCACTTTGGTTGATTATTTGGATTTCCTGCTACTTTTTATTTCTAAGAACCTATTTAAGAAATAAATGTGATTTTAATGCACAATTTTCAGATTTCTACTAATTTATACCCACTCTCCAATACCCTCGACATTTGCTCACAGTTATGCAGTATGAACTCTCCTGCCAAAGAAGAAAATCCAACAATGCTTGAATTTTTTTGAGTCACCTTTACTTTAAAAGATTCACATCTAATATCTCACTGACCGATACTGTGATTCCACTCTGTTAAGTCAAATGTTTCACAGCTCGCCAACAGCTGCCAGAATAAAACAGACAGAAAATAGAAAAAGGATGCACAACTATTATTGTGGGTTTTTATAATAACGGCTGCTACAACAGTACTCTGAATAGTCTGTGCCACTTAATTCCACTCATCTTATTGTCAGTTGCTACTTTATCTAAATACAAGAAGCCCTGGTCCGGTAGGAATGAAGGAATAACTGTGTGGATGCTAATTGGTTCAGATTCAGGTAGCTGAGTGTAAATTGACACCAAAACTACAGAAAAAAATCCTTTCACCTGCAGCAGTGTCAGAGTATATTGGATTTTTGGCTGCATGCACACCATGGCTACAGAGTGAACTGAAAAATACAAAGCTCGTAGATTCTCTAGTTAGACAGCATTTATTTCCAGCTTTGAAGTGATGCAAGATGTTGAGCAATGGGCTGCTATGTCTACTAATTAAATATGGAACTTAAAATGTGCACGCTGGGCGGTATGGATGCACCTGTCAATAATTTCTAATCATTAGGTATTAAGATCAGTCATAGCATAAATGAAACACGTCTGATGCAGCTGATAAAAGTGTAGATACTATTGTCATCTAGATTGTCTTGAATTTATTGTTATGCATTTATTACAGTGTCACGAGATGACTTTGTTGTGAATTGGCATTTTATAAATAAAGTTAAATTGAATTGAATTGAAAGTAAAAATTGTCAATGGATCAATTGGATATCTGAGTATTTGCTGGATCATCATCAACAGGGATGACAAAGTTTAATGCCTTGACATTGTATTGGAAACCGTCTATTGAATAAATATTGTTTGTTTCTGTTCAGCGCAGGTCTAATTATTCTTTGACCAGCAGATGGAGTAAACTGTTCAAAGTAAGGAGGATTATTATGGGAGCATTATTTTGTAAATGTTTGAACCACTGAGGTTTATAATCTGTAAAATTTTCACAGATGCCAGAGAAACTTTTCTTTATGACATCAACAGGATGAATGTCTATGGACCAGGAAGCAAAAGCAAAACTAGAAACTCATAAACTCATGAACCAGGAGAGTAAGTGAATGGGCACATCCCTGGAATTTAAGTGTCATGTCTCCGGAAAACAGGAAAACAGATCAACCAAGACCAAACTGTGGAGAGATGCTGGTTGACAGGATTTTTGAGGAGAGAAAAAAAATTATAAGTGGCATGAAAGCAGACGCACTTCAGGAGACATGCCTGAGTAGTTGCTGTCCTCAGGGCCTTGTTGTCCATCTAAATCTCTATAGCCCCGGGTCCCCGTTCCCGCCTTGATGCGTGTCGAAGTGTCCTTGGGCAAGACACTTGGGCAAGAAACTTCGGCAGAATGAACCCCAAGTTGCTCCCAGTGGGTCAGATGAGCAGCCTGCATGGAGTTTTTGGATAAAAGTGTCTGCCAGATGACTAAATGTAAATGTAAAAAAGAGTTTGTGTGTTTACACTAGTAGTAGTACACACTCCAAGTGTGCAAATATTCAGTTCAGAGACTGTCATGTGAAGTAGGATTAGGACAAGTCGTTTGGACAAGCAGGTAAAGACATAAATGTATTAAAATGTGGTGATGCACAGATTCTTGTTCCAACATGATGTAACATCATGTGACAAATCAGTGACCTGAATCAAAACCGCAACAATTTAATATTACCTAACCAAGTTTATTTAGTCCCTAGCCCAACTAAACTACTTTGCAGTTTCTTTCACTTGAGACAATTGGCAAGAGTTAAATCATATTTGTCAAAAAAGCCCTTTGAGACAGTGATCCATGCTCAGCTGGATTACTGTAACTCTTCATGTTTTGGTGTGTCTCACTCGTCCCTGTCTTCAGTAAAAATGCTGCTGCACGCCTGTTAAACTGGAACATGGAACAGAGAACACATTGGCCCGGTTTCAGCCTCGCTGCGCTGGCTGCCTGTCCATCATTGAGGTCTTTATTTTAAATTTAAAAAATCTTTTATTTGTTTTGAAATCTGTAAATGGTCTTGTCCCACCCCCCCTCTCTGAGCTGCTGTGTGTGCACTCAGGTCAGCCGACCAGCTGCTTCTGTATGTGCCGAAGACAGGGCGGAAGCTCAGGGGAGACGGGGCATCTGCTGCTGCAGGTCCTAAACTGTGGAATGTCCTGTCTCTGCAAGTTGGACAGGCCTCCTCACTTCTTTCTCCCTGACTTTGACCCACAATGAGAATTTGGCTTTAATACTTATTGTTTTTTATTCCTTTAAGTCTTTTAATTTTTAATTTTACTTATTGTGATTGTGCTTTTTATTATGTTTTATTCTATTATTTGAATTGTTAAGCACTTTGGTCAGTCTTTGCTGTTTTTTAAAAGTGCTCCATAAATGAAGTTGACTTGACTTGACACATTGAAACATGGATTAATGTACTCTGACAGTTCCATCTGTCTACTGAACTACAGACACGCCTCTGTTCAGGTGGAAGGAGCACGTTTTCAAGTGAAAGGTGAGCAATGGCTCGGCTCACTGCAACGTTGTTCACATTGTCATCAAGCAAAAAAAAAAACACACATCACGCCTGAAAGGACACAGTGAGGTCAGGGGTAAAATCTTGTCTCTTGACATTCAGCTATTAAGATTCACTGATCACTGCAAACCGAGCATTTCAGTTTTCTTATTTACCCTTTCCCATCGTGTGAAGTGCAGATCGTGTGCAATGTTCAGGGTGTGATCGACTCTCAAAAAACACGGTGATGAATGATGGGACGCTGTGAGTTGGGTGTGTGGTTTGACAATGGTTGGAATGGGGAGAGGTGGTCATAAACAGACTCATAGTCACGACTAATAAACAGGTGACAAGTGGGAGGATTTAAAGAATGAAAATGTTCAAACAGACGCTATTTATTGAAAAAAATTAATGGAATAAACTTGACAGGTACCACTTTTAGGTACCACTGTTTCCGATGAATAGAGTTCAGGTTGGGGCCAAGCAGCTGCTTATGACAAAGATTCGGACTCATTTGGACTCATTTAAAAGCAAAACCAGTTACACAACCATTCAAACATGAAAGCAAGTTGAACCACTCATGGGTCACTGGTAAAGCTGTGTCAATAAATTCCTTCTCAGGGTACAAGTGATTCTAAGGATCACTGAGCTGTTATTTTTAGATTAATACTGATTGATTAATGAGACTTTTTGTCCTGAACTTCTTACATTAGTCCCATATGTGAGCTCAGTACTTTAACATAGTGTCTGTATTTTAATCTTAGTCAATCCACTTCCCATCAAAAGACCAAAGTTATTATATTTTTTTATCTCTCATCCTTCACTGGAATGTTGTAGAAAAAGGTTCTGAAACTTAATCCACTGACAAATCTGCTCCAGCAATGCCTCATAACAAAAAGAGTCAAGACTCCAAAAAAGTTATTGATCCCACAGGGAAATTTAGTTTGTAACTTTTAGCATTCTCAGTTTTGAATTTGCAATTCAAAAACATGGAGATAGAGCATCTGCAGCCCTGAAGACTCTGAGGGCCCAACGTCTAAGGCCTTTATACACATGACAATGTGCATCACAAATATTAATGCACTTCTTATATGGTGCCCATATCCCCATGTTTCTCTTGTTCTTGGCTTCTAGACCAGACAGAGGTCTGCAGTCAAGCCCTACTGAGAGACTACAGGCTTCCCAAGTCTGGTCAACTCTGTCTTCAACTCTTTGGGAAAACACAGGCATGTAATTACTGTATATAAAAAAAAACGTAAGAACACATTATTATACTGTTGGGCAGGTCATTTTAAAGGCCTGCTTTTTAAAAGGAAAATAAATTCAACCTCAGGGATTCTCACGCCATCACAGCTCAAACATCTGATTTCAACATTTTAAAAACATGTAAAAACGTGTCCTCTGCTCTTTGCTATGAGTTACACAAGAAATAGGAAAGCCCTGCAATCAAACTGACACACTTAGACCTGAATACAAAACCAGATACTGAGATTCCATGTTCCTTATCAGGCCATCACATGCTCAGATGCACCATCACATGTCAGATATGCCTTTACATTAATCAATCAAAATGTTCATTTTAATAATAATTTGTTAATTCTTTACACTCTGGATCAGCAGCTGTGGATCCTGAACAAAAGAAGGGCAAAGTAACTCCTGTCAGTCCCAACACGACTCCCGATTGTGAGAACGGGCCTCAGTTCTCAGCCTGCTCCTTACTTTGAAGCTATCGTCACCATGTCCACACCAAAATTCAGAGGCCAAATTGCATTGGTGCAGGATTAATTCTAGCCATTTTTTTAACACTGAGACCAGGTGATTATGCTCGTCACTCAGCAACTGAATAAGATGTGGGCGAAAACAGGAAAAAAAAGAAGAAAAACAGAATATTGTCTCACTCTTTACATTTTTTTCAAACATACATTGGGTCATTAGCTACTGACAGCTTCACGACTGATTAATTCATATATTTAAAACACTGTGAAATTCATATTTTTGTCATGGTATTCATATTGGTTCTGGCCCAATCCTTCCTCAGAGTCTTTTGCAAAAATGTTTACTTGTATTTTAATAAAGCGAATTGTAATTACAGAGGAAGTTTTCCTTTGAAAGCTATCATTACGTTGCACCTGTTCATGTTGCCACTAACTTTGTAATTATCTGATGTCACACTGTGAAGGTAACTGACTTTCACAAAAGCTTTCACTGAAGCTCAAAAAGTGTCGACAAACTGCTGTTGACACTCGCAACCTTGACACATTGACAGCTTTGTCTCTGCCATGTCACACATAGCCTGTGGCTTCTAGACGTCTCGATCAACAGAACCCATCGTTACGCACATGAGCATGTTTGAAAGTTGCATTTTTTCTCTGACCGCACCTGGCCACACCCCGGACAGGCGTCCTTTGAACATACCTGGCTCCCCGCCTCACCTTCTGCTTTCACCTGCCGAGTGATTTATCTTCGACAGCAGGACGTTTAAATAAAAGCCGAGAGTCGTGTGGCTCCTCACTTTCCTCTCTGTCATCTCCAGCAGAAAGACAAGCGTCCACCATGAGCTCCAGCTTTTACTCTCGCTCTTCCTCCACGTCAACGAGGAACATTGGCAGCTCCAGCAGCTCCATGATTGGCATCGGTGGTGGTGGATTGGTGAGACCCATGAGGGCTGGTAGTGTGTATGGTGGAGCAGGAGGCTCCGGCGTCCGCATCTCCTCTGCCTCAGTAGGTGGGGGCTCCGGCGGTGGCTACTCATCCTCCATCACATACAGCGCATCTGGCATGGACGACAGCATCATCGGCAATGAGAAGTTCACCATGCAGAACCTCAACGACCGCCTGGCCACCTACCTGGCCAAGGTGCGCTCCCTGGAGAAGGCCAATGCCGAGCTGGAGCTGAAGATCAGGCAGTTTATTGAGAGCAGGGTTGGCCCCGCAACCAGGGAATACAGCTCCTTCTACGCCACCATCTCTGACATCACTGACAAGGTAAAACTCATTCTCATCCTCGAGTTTTCTTTGAATAAATGTGCTGTGACGATGGGTTCATGTGATCTCTGAATTTTCTTTCAAACAAATATTGTAGCTCAGAATGTATGTAATGAAAAAAGTAAGTTAGAAATAAATAATTTCTCCTACGATTCCCTTTGACCTGAGAAAACCTAAATGTTTGCATCTCCCTTGAAATTTAACTTTATGCACTTCAGCACCAAAAGTGTACAATGATAACTACGTTGGTCTCCAGATTCAGGGTGCCATCAGGGTGAATGGAGCGATCCACCTCAACATCGACAACGCCAGCCTGGCTGCAGAAGACTTCAGGACCAAGTAAGTCCACACGTCTCCGCCTCCCTCCAACAAGTAAACATATGAATAAGAACATTAAAGTTGCAATATGTAACATTCAGGAGTCAAGTAACATGCTCCTAATCTTTCCTCTGACCAACCCTTCAGTTTAGGATCATACATCTGCTAAGAAAATCACAAATGAAAACATCACAGGTACAAAAACCACTTACTAGACACTGGATTAGCCCTAGTGCCAATATGACATGCATGACAATGCATTCACCATCTAAAACTGATTTCAGACCCGACGTTGTGGCTCCAAATTGGGGTCAGCTGTATCTTATTTGCTTTTGTTATAATCTAGGCGAGTCTTGCAAATAGAAATTGACAGGTCACGGTGTAATGTAGCAGGCCACACACCTGAGTATATACAGTAATGTTTCACAATTCTCTCATGGAATGGCATGTCAGGACAAAACCTAGTCATAAAGTCCAAGAAAAGAACAGATCAGCCATAGGGGATGCCGTGGCAGTTGCAGCAGTAGAACTAAAAACAACTGTAACACTAGCTGTAGTACTTTTAAAGGTTTTTGATGTCAAATAACATTATTGATGCAGCTGTAAAGAGGAGTTCTACTTGCCGTAGTAATAGTGATATGTATAACTGTACAGTAGCCATAGTCATAGCAGTAGTAACAATATTAGCATGGGCATCATGGTGTTCAAGTGGCAGGTGTTTACTGCTGCAGGTGACACAATCACGTCTGATAAGACAGGGATTTCATCCCGCAGGCAAAAACCTGGTGTATCTGTGCTTCACACACTCAAAAGGCAGGCGCTGATAGGACTTTGAAGCCATATATCATATGCTAAAATTCTATATTTATGCTTTATGTTGAAATAAAATGCAGGCTGAGAGGCTCTGAGTCCACATTGTTCATACAGTCAGCAGAGCCTTGCGCCTTCTTCCTGCAGGTATGAGAATGAGCTGGCCATGCGTCAGTCAGTCGAAGCCGACATTGCTGGGTTGAAGAGAGTCCTAGAAGAACTGAAACTGGCCAAGAGCGACCTGAACCTGCAGATCGAGGGTCTGAAGGAGGAGCTCCACTTCCTCAAGAAGAACCATGAGGAGGTGAATGTTCACAACAAACACTGTAACTACATTTTGTTTGGCTCATTTACAGGACAGAAGACAAATGCTGGTAAAACTAGTGTTTCTTTGAAGTGAAACTAAGGACGCACAAACACGTTTGTTGTTGTCTCGTCAACTGTAGGAGCTGCTGGCGATGCGAGCTCAGATGAGTGGTCAGGTCCATGTCGAGGTGGATGCCGCTCCAGGACAAGACCTCACTAAGATCATGGCTGAGATCAGGGAGCACTACGAAGCCGTTGCCGCCAAGAACCAGAAAGCTCTTCAGAGCTGGTTCAATGCCAAGGTAACACTATCACGTCATCTTCTGTGGATGGATGAAATTATGTTTAGGCAGTGGTTAAACTTGTCTGTGTGTCTGGTGCAGACGGAGGCTCTGAACAAAGAGGTGATCACTCAGACGTCCTCCCTGCAGACCTCCAGGTCAGAGGTCACAGAGGTCAAACGTACGCTGCAGTCTCTGGAGATTGAGCTGCAGTCTGCATTGGGCTTGGTGAGTGTCACACGATATTCTAACAAGGATGTTGAAACTAAATAACAACAGAAATGCAGCAACTGCTGGGTAAACGTGAACATGATGACAACAGGGAGTGACTAAATAGAAAATTGACCGTAACTCATATACCTAACTCTAGATACCTTGGTCTGCCCGACTTCCCGTGGTTTCCTTGTTTCTACTTATCATATTTAATATTTTCTGTGTTTTTCATTGTAGAAAGCGTCATTGGAGGCATCTCTCACTGATATACAGAACCGCTACTCTTCACAGCTCTCCAGGTACCAGATGCAGGTGAGAGAAATCATCCAATGGCATTTATTGGATCAATAGTCAGATAAATACAGTCAGATGAGGGATGCTTTTTCCACTACACTTTGATGAAGACTGATATAAGTAAATCTTCTGCGTCTCAACCTGCAGGTGTCATCCCTGGAGGAGCAGCTGGTGCAGCTGAGAGCTGACCTGGAACGTCAGGGTCATGAGTACAAGATGCTGCTGGACATTAAGACCAGACTGGAGCTAGAGATCGCTGAGTACAGGAGGCTGCTGGATGGAGAGGCCTCCAGCAGGTGAGGCTCAGCAGGAGATCTGAACAGCTAGTAAATTAGTGTTTTTTAATTGATTGAGCCAAAAAGAAAGGGAGAATAAATGTCCAAATATTAAACAGATATGATTAAGTATATAAATAAGCAAAAAGCAATTAGGTTGTAAATTATTAGTTAGAAATGATAAGTATTAAAGAAAAAAACTGTAAAATTGTTCCACACAATTAACAAGTAAGTTTTTCGTAATTAAGTGTTAAGTAAAATAAATCAAGCAGTGTGAATCTAGCAGTAAAAAATAAGTACATATGTACATTTTTAGTTATTTGTGTTTTTTTAAGCAGTAAGTAAGATGAAGGTATCAGTACATAAGAAATTGTTTAGCAAGTTTCTGTAGGAAGTAAGAAAAAATGAATTATTAGTTTATTGGTAGCAAGTATTTAATATTAAACAAATAATATTGAGCACTTGCAACACTTGGAATTTCTTACCTTTTTTCTTTGATTGGTTGACAGTATCAGCACCTCGTCCACTACGACCAAGAGGGTAGTGACAGTGGTGGAGGAGGTGATTGACGGGAAAGTGGTCTCCTCAACGTCCTCCACCTCCTCGTCCAGCTTCCAGAATCACTGAGCTGCAGCTGACGACCAGAGATCATCATCACAACTGTTTGCTGATGCCGAACTGAGAATCTGGCCTCTGAACAATAAAATGAGAGTCTTAAAAAATACTGTGTTTGTGTAAATATTAATTTTTTTGTAAAATTTTTGACATAGCTGCTGGAACATGAATGAGTTGCCGTAGTAAGAAGGGTGCCTTATGATACATATATGTATAAAGAAAGAGAAACCTAGAACTTAGGAGACACCCTTTGGATGGACTAAACTGCTCCTCAATGAAAACAAAGTGGCCTTAAAATATTTAGCAGTTGTAACGGACACGATTCCATTCAGTTCAGTACTACTGTTTAGCCGCGTTCCCTTTAGCTTGTTGTCTCTGGGTCATTGCACTGGCTGATGTGAGCCAGGTGTGCTGAGGCAGGGACGGGACGGACAATAGGCTGGAAACTGGACTGGACGATGCTGTTTTAACTCCGGATGCTGTTTTCCTTGTTTTCAGAAACACCAAATGTTGACTCGAAGTGATGATTTAACCCTGTTACCAGTCATGCGTCATTGTATTAGCACCTGCTGCATATTCACAGACACACCTTCAGCCAGGACGGCTCAGGTGGAGCAGCTACTGCTCACAGCTACTGTAGGAGAAAGACAAATTCCACCAGGTCCCACTGACAGCTCCAGCTTCAGATTAGCCTTTACTGTCATTGTCCACACAACAAAAGCACAACAAAATGCAGTTTAGCGAGTTTGACCTGACAGAAAGAGCAACACACATATGGAAATATGTAGATGGCACAAAGAGACTAAAGACGAAGAGGTGCCATGTTTGACTGTAGATGAACAATAGTTTAATGATAATTCATTTAATAACTAGAATTTTACTTTCAGGCTTAGATGTCATTTCAGTTTGCCATAAAAGTAGGTCGAAACCTCGTGGTTGGAGACAAACCCTGATGAGTAGCAACGCTGCCCTCTTCTGGTCCCCCCGGGCACACGAGCTCCAGCCTGCTGACAGGTTAGACTCCTCAGTCGTTATAATGTCGTGTATCATTTTACACCTCACTCTGTGACATTGTTTAACTCTTCCAGAGTTTCTCTTCTTAAAACCCTGTCAGCGTTTTGGCCACATCAACAGCTCTGCCTGCTCTTTCATGCCCGAGATCCCAAGTTATTTTGTTTCCTTCTATCGTCACATGTGAAAAACTCCTTCGTACCTCTACGGGCTTCTTGTCTCACTTTAACTGCATGGATTAGGAATTGATACCCTCCTCCTGTTTAGGCTGCTCCCAACGCCAGACTGTTTTAGGGGAATTTGATTTGTTTTCTCACGCACATGAAAAGAAAAAAGAAAAACTATTTATTAAAGTATTTCGACAACATGATTGTTATAGCCACTTTTTACAGTAGGCGTAAAATGTGATTCTTTTTATTCTTTCGCAGTTCTTAGCTTTAAAGGGGATGTTTTGTTTATGATACAGTTTTTCTGTGTGTGTGCAGATGGATGAAGTGCGATGTAGTATAAAAGCAATAAACACACAAATGGATTAACAATATTATGAATCCATTATTATCCGTGTACTAAACCTCAACTTTACTCTAATTGTTCCTCTAAACTTTCCCATAGAATGAAATGGTTTTGACTAATATTATGCTATTAAACTGGTCAGTTATCAGCCATTATCATACCCATATTGATAGTTCATCCGGCCACCAATGATTGTCTCTTACCTATATTTATCATGTGTTGATTTTAAGACGGAGCGTGATTTAGATTTACAATATGTACCAGATTCCACGAAGATGTCTTTACAGAATCCGTTTTAGCAGATAGCTGGGGTTGTCAGGACGAGGCCACATCTCAGTAAAAACCAAGTGTCCACAGCAACCTCCTGAGGTTCTCTGCAGACTCACTGCAAGAAATAGACTCTGACAGTAACCCCTATTTATCCGCTTTATGTGCTTATTCTCACTCCTACACCTGTAAATGTAAAATGGGAAAACCCCCACCAATGACTTCCCCCTGTCTAGTGACACGCATCATGGCAAATGTGTGAAGAAATTTCATAGTAATTATTATTTCTGTCTCATACACCTCTGAACCACCCCACCATTTTTTCCAAAATTGCTGTAGAAAAAAAAAATGTGGAACATAAATGAATCTTCCATACCATATTTTTGAAATTGAAATTGTCCAAAAATGTTCTTACTGTCTGTTCTAATTACAAGAACACGTAAACAGATGCTTCAGCAGCAGGAGAACCAGAGAACCATCTTAAATCTTTGAACCATTGAACCCAGGATAAACAGGAGCAGCAGCTTCGGGCTTTATAATTTTACTACTTAAACCTCCCTCACACTTTTTAATGTTTCTTTTGGTTCTCTAAACTGCTAGCTGGTAGTTAAATTCAAGCTTATTTTGAAAGACAATAAAAACTGTTTTTCACAGATGTTTTATGACTAGCGTGTTACAGTCATCACGATCAAAACACAATGAGTGAGTTTCGTCTACATTTCCAGGGGCTGACATCTTAGGAGTGTGTTCTCAATAAATAATGTGAATTGAATTGAATAGATTAATGTATTAGTCTATATCTTTGCGTTTAATTTGCCTGATGGTGTGAATTCATTTTTATCCATTATTTTAGCCTCCAGCATTTTGCAGCAGCAGTAGTAAAAGTTCAATCTGAGCACAGCCTGACATTTACACATTTATTTATGTCCAACCTCTCCTCTGCCTCAGGCCACCTGTCAACCTCCTGTAACCCAACTCTCAACCTACATACGTAACATAAATATGATCATTTTAATGACGCTGAATGTGTGCCGATGGCTAATTCCACTTTGAAAGTAGTGGAGTATACATAAGGTATATGTATAATATACCTTATACCATAAGGTGTATGTATAATAAATGAATTTAAGGTGCTTTAAATTAGCATCTTCATTTTGTTGTTTTCCCCTCCGAGCCTTTAGCATGTTCTAAGCGGTAAAGAGGTCGACCTCTGAGACAAACCTAATGAGCAACAAGCATTTCATTCTGCAGACTGTGAGTACTTAAAGAAGCTACTGATTGTGGAACAGTGACAGATGTAGACACTGTTCAGCTGTTTTCATCGGATCCAGATTTTATTTTCAGTCCAAACAGTGACTGTGTCCGTATTGTCAGAGCTAAAATAAAGTGAAACAACAAAACAGATCTTTATCCAGGAAGCCTAGATTGGGGCTTGAAACCCCAGCTATTGATGTCAGCATCACTTACTTTATAATACCATAAGTATTTATTTCACTATTAATTTACAGTAATTTTAATAGGACAATGTCTAGTTTTATCTGCAGTGAATTCCTGATGTTTGAACATAGGAAACACAAAGTGAAAACTAGACAGGCTTCAATCGCTTTTGGTTAGTGATAAACATTTCCATCGAACCACACTGGGTACCTGGATAATGCTGCCAAAGGGTTTACTGATAGACATCTATTTTCTATAAGAACCGTTCTTCCGATCATCCTCTTCAGACTCCAGCTTCACAGCATTATTACAATCTATACTGCTGCAAACTCTCAAATATTTAAGAGGAATGTTAACACACAAACAGTAGCTCACATATTTACAGAAAGTGGACTTCTGGGATGGGATGTGGCATGATGCAAGAAAAGCGCAATGCAGTGATTTCTGAATCCCATCAACCCATATTGTATTCACAGTACAACATGAACAATATATGACATGTTGAAATTGAGACATTATCTCATTTCATGGAAAATATTAGCTCATTTTGAATTTGATGGCAGCAACACATCTCAGAAAAATTGGAAGAAGGGCAACAAAAGGTTGGAACAGTAACAAATCATAAAAAAACTGGGGAGCATTTGGCACAACTACTTATGTTAAAAGGCAACAGGTCAGTAATATAACTGGATATGAATGTAAAGAAGGGCTGAGGTTCACAGATCTGCAACAAACCGCACCAAAAACCTGTGGAACAATTTCAGAAAAGTGTTCCTCAATGTAAAATTGTGAAGACTTTAATATCATCAAAGGATTCAGAGAATAAGGAGGAATCTCTGTGTATAAGGGACAATGCCCAAGGTTAAAACTGCATGTGTGTGATATTTTCATTAAAACAGGCGTGATTCCCCACTGGACATCTCTGCATGGGCTCAGGAACACATGAGGAAATAACTGTCTATGAACACAGTTCACTGTCTAATCCACAAATGTCAGTTAAAAGCATGCAATTCTAAGCCACATTAGCATCCATCACAACAGCATGGCTTTGCAGGAGAAGAGTCTGGGTGCTGAACTGGCCTGCCTGCAGTCTAGACCTTTAACCAATAGAAAACATTTGGCACATGATAAAACGTAAAATCCTGCATCAAAGGCCCAGGAGTGTTGAGCAGCGAGATTTCTGAATCAGACAACTGAAGTCCAGCAACAGGTCTCCTAACTTCCCAGATGTTTGCAGACAGCTGATTACAGAAGAGGGAGTCTTACACAAGGGTCAACATCGCACAGTGACAACGTTTTTGAGATGTGTTGCTGCCCTTAAATTCAAAATGAGCTAATACTTTCCATGAAATGGTAAAATGTCTCAGTTTCAACATCTCATATGTTGTTTAAGTTCTGTTGTGTAAAAAAAAATTCTTGGGCAGCTTAAGCAGCTTATAGGAATGTGTTCTATTTCTTATGGGGTTCTTGTTAGTTCAGATTCTCTATTAGCTGCTCATTGGTTTCTGTTGTGGCTTGAATAGAAAATAAAGACACAAACCTCATTGTTGTAGCTGATGGAGAGGGTTTAAAGAGCTTAAGCTTCACTTAGAGCTGAGGTGTGGTCACACCTAGAATTTAGAAAGTCACCAGAGGATGGCCTGAAGGCAGCAGCGATAAAACGCTGTAGGAATGTGCTGAGTGTCAAAGTGTCTTTGAGCAAGATGATAAAGTCACATTGTGGTTGTATTGTTGAACAGTTTTAATATAAATCTTTATTTTTCATGTTGAAAATTTAGGTTACTGCTGATCTCCCAATAGTGTGTTGTGTGCATAAAATCAGCTCTTTTCACTTGAGGATAGAGAGAATAGTTGGCACGTAAATTCAACCTGCAGGTAAACTGTAGTGGTGCGTATAGACGCTACTGAGACACACATTCCTGCACGCATACGTACAGAGCATGACATTTACCTGCAGGTATACTGTATGGAACAGTCCATATAGAAGCCATTAATGCACATATCTGCACATATGCACGCAAGCATTTGGCTGCAAATCACTGCCATCACTCAGGGTTAAGTCCTTTATTTGTTGCGGGGCTGAAGCTCAGGCATGTGGCAGCAGATCACTGTCCATCAATCAGATCCACATCTTTTCAATCCTCAGATAAAAATTCTGCTGCCAGCCAAATAGATTAACTCTCAGCAATGTAGTGTGAACCAAGAAGCTATCCTCAGCTATACTTTTCCATTGACATCACTGCATTCACATTGTCACTGTAAAAACACTGAATGCTAATACAAGCATTTTGCCCGACAGAGCTCCTAGCCTGACTTTACCCGGGTACACTGAAGGCATTTTAATCCCCCTTTTCAGTTGTGTATCCTACAACTTGTCAGAACTGATAAGCTCCAATATTTAACAATTCAGTTTTCTGCACAGGTGCTGTGAGAATAACACTGGGCTATGAGGTTGTTTTGGTGTCCAGTGACGGTGACCAGTCCACAATGCTGCAACTAAACCGTTATATGGAATGATGAAAAAAGAAAATAAAAAAAAAATCTACAGATGGGTGGATATCCAAACAGAGGACTAACAAGTTGGAAACAAAAGTTTTTTTGTTCATTTTAAAACCATGACAACAACCGTTGGGCACACGATAAGCACATGAACTTACATAGTATGAGAAGAACCTGCTGAATCCACTAAAATGCAGTAGGTCTAGTTAATCATGATTATTGGGTGATAAGAACTGAGACATTTTACCATTTAATAGTATGATAACTTTCAATCAGGTCACTTTGACAAACATCTTCCACATTTTGACTGTACACAATCACCATCCAAGGAGCTGCAATGAAATGCAAATACATTTTTCAAGCATCACAACACTTGCAAATATTTGTTTTACAATCACAGTGTGATACAATTTAAGAAGTCTGAAAAAAATATGTGATTATTTGGTGTATGGGGTGGACTGGAGAAGGCCACTAATGCGAATGTTCCACGAACCCTTACGCGTAAAGATTTTTTCTTTCATAGAGTTCAAGTGGGCACTATGTTGTCATCAACTATCCAGTTCTTCAGAATAATCCATGACCCTAACACACCACTGCCCATAAATGCAACCTAACACATGCAGCACCAAAACGCACACAGACACACACACACCACAGCTCCGAGTTCATACAACAATACTGCTTGTGTATGACATAAGAGACCCGTAGAGCTGTAGGGTCACCATGGCAATACAACAAACTGAAGCTCTCTTTTTCACTCAGCCGGGGGCGTATTCCCACAACGTGCAGTTCACCTGAAGTGTGATGCTCTCAAGTGATAGATGAGAGCTTGGTGCCAGGGGGCATTTCAGCTGCTGCCATCACTGCCACATTGTGAGCTCTTTGTGCTGACACAGACCCCCCCACCCCCCACCCCATAAGGAAGAATGGAAAATGGTGTTTATGCAAATACTGAGGGTTATTTAACACAGAGCAGTGGTAGAAAGTAACTACAATAATTTAAAAATCTGACAAACATTGATTTTGACCATGCTTTAAAATAATAATTAATTTTGACTTGTTCTTGTAATTAAAGGTGAAACCAAAATAAAAATAATTTTTAAAAGTATGGATTGACTCAAAATCATGCAAACACAAACGCATTACACGCATTAGTCTCACCAGGAGCTCACGAGGGAATGAATAAGTGAAAGGATGGGTCTAATTTTTGCAGTGTTTCTGAGCTGAAGGAAACATGATCGTGGGAGCTTTGTGATGTGACAGTTAAACCTTAGACCTGACTGCTGAAGTGCTTTAATAAATGGGGAAACAGTTTAAGGTGTAAGATTTCAAGTACAAGAAAAAGACATAAAAGGAGTGTAAAAATAATTCCTCGAAATTTTACCTGGTGAGTCCATCACCAGGGAAAATCAAATGGGTTACGTTTCACCTCCAGGGGTGTGAAAAGGAACCCCACCCCTCACCTGCAGGAGCTCAGCCCACCTGAGCATATTTATAAGAAGCACACCGATCTGTATATCTTCACTTCTCTCCTCTCCTACTCCCTCCACTAGAGAAGACAGGCTGACATACACCTTCACTCCATCATCATGGCCACAGCACTTTCCTCGCGGAACCCCCTGATTGGGCGAGCATCCTTTGGCAGAGGCGTGAGCTCGTTCAGCGTGGCAGGAGGTGGTGGTAGTATTAGGGTCTCCCAGGGGAGCAGGAGCTTCTCTGCCGGTGGCAGCAGTAGTTTTGGCTTTGGTGGTGGAGCAGGGGCAGCTTTTGCTGCAGGTGGAGGTTTTGGTGGTGGAGCAGGGTCCGGATTCGGCACAGGTGGCGGTTTTGGTGGTGGAGCAGGGTCAGGATTCGGTGGGGGAGCAGCTGATGACAGCCTCATTGGCAATGAAAAGTTCACCATGCAGAACCTGAATGACCGCCTGGCCTTGTACCTGGCAAAGGTGGCAGCCCTGGAGAAGGCCAACAATGAGCTGGAGCTAAAGATCAGACAGTTTGTGGAGAACAAGGTCGGCCCTGCCACCAGGGACTACAGCAGCTACTTCACCACCATTGCAGAGCTTCAGGGCAAGGTGAGGACGTGGGAGCCTGCAGTGGGCAGCATGAGAAAGAGTTTCAGTCCTTTTCAATCACATTTTTAAAACACGTTTTTATATCTAATCTATAAGCAAATGCAATGCACAGGAATCACCTGGATAAATGACAACCAACCAAGGTTCAAATCAAGAAGATTTTTTTAAATATATTTATTTATATAATATCACAATTAAGTAGTAGCATATTAGTTATGCTGTTTTCTCCTGGTGAGTTGAACTTATTTATTTTGCAAAAATGCTGCAGTAGATAAGTTGTGAAACCACGGCATCCTTTGTTGCATGTGGAAATGACATAAAAACAAGAAAGATGAACCTAATAGAGTAAATTATTATTAAATTACCGAGTAAATTAAAGCTTTGGATGATGGGATTGATGTTTTGGGCCACACCTAGTGTCAGTGTGATCCAGGTGAGGTTGCCACGCCTCACTAACTCTGATCTGAGTCAATGGTAAAAATTCAAAAACAGCTTAAGACTTTTGTGTAATTTTACATTCATAATTTGCATTTGCTATTGATCTGTGATTTCAGATCCTGGATGCCATCATCGTCAAAGGCAATGTGTTGCTGAGCATCGACAACGCCAAGCTGGCTCAGGATGACTTCAGAATCAAGTCAGTAAATCCTTCTTTACCTTCCTCCTCTCCTCCTCTCACTGTTTGTGCATTTTGTTTGTCTTTCATCTGTTTTTCTTCAGTTAGTTCTTCCTTCATTGTTCTTTTCACACGTCCAACCAGATTTTGTGGCGGGCATCTGCAGGGTTGTCCACAGCCTGCCCTTGCAGCAGCAGATGTTATTATCCGCAGCGTCACTCTCTCTGCTGGTTGCTGTGAGAACTGCATCAAGTTCCTTTGCTGGGATGACAAAGTAATAATAAAAATATTAAAAATAAAAATAATAATAATACCACCAGAGATAATTTAGTTGTAAAATGAAATATAGGTTCAAATTAAGACCAAGAAGATCTGAGATTCAGAAACTACTAACAAAACCTGTTGTTACTTTTAACTGTGGATTTATCCTGTTTGGGTTTTTCTTTAAAAGTTATGCCATAACCCTTCATCAAAGTGAGATGTGATTTACATATTTTTTCAAAATGTAGGTTTTTTGTTGTTCACTTGTACTTTATTGCACTGAAAGGTGTTTCTATTATTTTGTCCATCCCAACAAATTTAAAGTTGACAAGGCAAATAACAGCAACTAAAGTGTAGGTAACACTACATGGCTTTGAAATTTTGATCAGTTAAAATGAAAATCGTACTGACCCTGGTTCAGTCCAATAACAAATCCTCTGTGCAGGTTTGAGAACGAGCTGACGATGCGTCAGTCAGTGGAGGCCGACATTGCCGGGCTGAAGATGCTGCTGGGAGAACTGGGTGTGGCCAAGACCAACTTGAGCATGCAGATTGACAGCCTGAAGGACGAACTGGCATCCATGAAGAAAAACCATGAGGAGGTACTGAGGTCCTTCTGAAATCCAGAGCCAGGTTTCATCGTCTCTGTTGTCTTAACACTGAGGTCAGCTGTCGGTCCCTCACGGTATGTCCTGGTTAACATCAGCCTTCTCCTCTTGCAGGACCTAGTGTCCTTGCGAACTCAGATGACTGGTCAAGTTAATGTGGAGGTGGACGCTGCTCCGCAGGAGGACCTCACCAGGGTCATGGAGGAGATCAGAGAACACTATGAAACTGTTGCCGCCAAGAACCAAAGAGACCTGGAGACCTGGTTCCACGGCAAGGTAGAACAAAAAATATTACTTACTAGTACTGTGCATAAAAGAAACGCGTGTTTTTGCGCGTTAGTGTGACGTCCGTCTTTCCTTCTCCTCTCAGACAGAGGTCCTCAGTAAAGAGGTGGAAACCACAGAGCACTCACTGAAATCAACAACAACTGAGGTGAAGGATGTGAAGAGCCAGCATCAAGGTCTGGAGATCGAGCTCCAGACACAGCTCACCATGGTGAGAACAGCGTGAAGATGATGAGTGCAGTTCAGTATTAATATAATACAAATAACAATAACAATAATATCTGCTCTTCAGACTGTTGGGTAATTAGTTGTAGCCTTTGTAAACCATGGTGAAATTAACTGAAAAACACGTCTGTTCCGATGGGAAGTCAGTGAACCTCAACAAATCAGATAAACGCGCCCCGTCATTGTGTTACATAAGGATGTCGAGTGTCTGTCCAGCAACATGTTGCTCTCTCCATAGAAAGCATCTCTTGAAGCCACTCTGGCTGACGTCCAGGCCCGCTATGCAGCGCAGTTAAATGGATTCCAGCATCAGGTGAGCAGCACACTGACAGCATGGATTTTGTTCTAGCTTCATGAATGTGTTGGATCTGACATTGTGTTTACCGGTGTGACTGTGCAGGTGAGCAGCCTGGAAATGCAGCTGGTGCAGCTGAGGACTGACCTGGAGAGACAGGGACAAGAGTACCAGATGCTGCTGGACATAAAAACCAGACTGGAGAAGGAGATCGAGGAGTACAGGAGGCTGCTGGACGGAGAGGGAGGCGGGTAAGGAGAGATTAACGTTTGACTGAATAACTAAACAGTTACACTGGAAATAAAACTAGTTTTACCTTAGAAAAGTTAAACTATGAACACGGCTAATCTCTCATGTTCTCTGTCCCTCAGATCTTCATTCTTATCCTCATCATCATCCTCATCCTCCTCCACCACCACCACAGTCATCACAAAGGTCATCGAGGAGACAAAATGAGACCAAGCACACGTCTGTCTTACCCTGGATGGAGTCAAATCTCAATCTATTACCCGTCTGCATGTTAAATTAGGAAATTACTCTGCCTGATGAACATCATATCTTCATCAAGCTGCAGATTAGTCATTCCCCACTTCTACTGTAACTATGTACGGCTGTAACAAAAAAAAAAAAAAAAAAAGGAAGATTTACATTTCCCTGATGATCCGAGTTGGGCTCACCACAACATCTGTCTGGTGCTTCAAGGAATAAAACTTAACTAAAGTCAACAAGTGTCTGACTGCTGCTTAAAATGAAAAACTGCAGCGTAGAAAAATCTGAACCTTCAAAATGAAGCCAAAGTATGGAGCAGATAACAAATACAAAAAAGTTATGGATTGATCAATACAAAAGTTCAATAATTTTAAAGGTAAACTAATACTTTTTTTTTAATTTAATTATAGTCTGGAAAATAAGGTAAGAAAAAAATGATGGGGGTGTAAAAATTTCATGTTTCATTTCTTAAAAATTCCGTTCGGTGAAGCTGACTCGTCTAACCAATCAAGTCAATTAGCAATTTCAATACAAAGAGACATGTTATGATGATCATTTTAAATAAAGGAATATTAGTAACGATGAATGACAAACTAATGTGACATATGCCATCACTGAGCATTTCCATAGCTATAGAATGTAAGTGGGGGGTCTGGGCAAAGCACAGTAGATTGATTTCATAGCGCAAGTTGCATATTGAAGAATACAACATAAAAAAAACCAAACACAGCCCCTTTTTTTGGGCCTGGCAGTGTTCGTGTTAATGCTGCCTCAAAGTATAGCATAAAGTCAAACAGTCAAATAACACATGTAAAGTTATTCCAGCATTCATCGCATCAACAAAACTGTCCATCTGAAGCGGGGCAAAGGTGAAACTCCAGACATTCACATCAGTCTCATGTGTATGGAGGAGGTCAACTCAACATTAGCACTAAATGATAGACGGTGGCAACTGGAAAGACATTACAAGCTCCTTATCAAAACTGTTTTATGATCACAGTCATATAATGACTCACATTCTGTCGTTTAATAAAAACACTACATCCATTAAATCTGGATTGAATAACAAAATAACACAAAATGCAAAGAGACCCAGAGCAGAGCAAGATATATCATTAGTTTCTTTAATAAGTCTTTTCCAGTACAAGATGCTGCATCACTTGTCTTTTTTGCTTTAATTTTTTAAAATAATGCCATTACATTTTTTTTTTAAATAATGACATTAATTTGTACACAGTGAGCGATCTGGACAGGAGGGGGGATATGGGAGTTGTTGGGTTCCTTTGTGCTGAAGTGTTTGGTCCTATTGGAGCCCATTCAGACAGAAAACTGAGTTACTAATGTAACAATACTGGAATGATTTTAATTCTGCTACAAAACAAAAGGAATGTCAAATCAGCTGATTATCTTCAACAGTTAAAGGATCACTGTGTTGTGTCTTGATTAATCAATACTGGGCAATAAAATAAAAAAAGTAAAATTACAAAAAACTATATAAATCAGATGTTTAACAATACAGTATACTGGGAAAAGTACTCAAAAATAAGTACTCATACACTATTGGCAAAAGATCGAAAAGCACTCGGAGTTAAAATACAGTAATGCTTTCAACATACACTGAGGAATCTGAACCAGGGCCCCGTTTACCACAAAAACTATAAAAATAAAAAAGTCAGTGCTTGAGAATCGAGATGAGAGGTACTCAAAAGCATAGGAGCCTCTGACGCTCTCAAATGATTGGAGGTGTTACAGGTTTTCGTCTGTTTTTACTTCACGTTTCTTTGACCATTGTATGGTTTTTGATCACGTTCAAGTCTACAAATCCATCATGAACACTGGTGTCATCTGTTGTTTGATGTAAAATGGGTAATAAGCTAATTTTACATATATGAAATTAAGGAACAAAGGTGAAAGCCCCACTATGTTTCGCAGTTCTAACATAATTTTGTTATTTGTGGTGCGTTTTCACAAACCCACTAGTGCTCACGTCGAGGTTTCATTTGTGCTCAACACTGAATACACACTGGACCAGTCACTGCCGTTTTTAAACCATTAAATTGTTTACTATAATTCAAAGATGTTCTGCTGACATTTTTTATGTTTAACAAGCCTAAATAGAGCTTACGGTCTACAGCTTGTTCAGATGCCAACAGGAGTTGTACTTGAACGTAACATTCTTTTGTGGCCTCTTTCTCCTTCTGTGGGAATGGCAGTAGATATTCTGAGCATTTTAAATTTTCTCAACCCAGAAACAAATGACATGCAAAATATAACATTTCTAATTTATTATATAGCTGCAAATTTATATGGGTAGGACAAGGTGACAGTGCTTTTTCAATCCTTTTAATAACAAAAGGATATTTGTCACTACTATCGGAGATCTTCTTAGCAACTAGTTTTGCAACAGAAAACAATGAAAATCAGATGTTTTTTTTTTCTCTAAAATAAGAGTTTCTTTATCCTACATGACCCTAAATGAACATAATGGAAATTGGTAAAAAATGAATAAAACAATTACAAAAACCTAACAAATATCAGTTGCAGCCCTACATTTAACAGACTAAAACACTGATTGGAAAAAATTCAAAACAAGAAAGCCCCTAATAATTCACTCTCTTCTCTGTTACACAGCTGGGAACAATATCAGAAAATATTGTTGTTTAGGTACAGATGAAAGAAACCAAAAGGGCCTTGACAATAATAACTGCTTTTCTTAAACAGACTTTAAACTCCAACATAAAAATCAAAAAAGGCAGCAAGTGACAATCTCACCGTTGACTCATTTTAAATTTTCATACTACATACTAAAATAACTTTAAAGCTTTATGATTTATATTTTTTAATACATAATGCATCCTAAAGATACATGTTTAAATACTCCACATTACTTTAAAGTGTATTTAGCTGATGTTAGGATGCTGTTAGCAGCATGTATGTGCATGCTCTCAGGTAATGCCTTGAGAAACCTGTGTAAAAAATGTAGGATTTGAAAAAACACTTGACTTTTTAGACCGTAACCAGTAAACGGGGTCCTGATCAGTCAGGAGCTGCTGGTCTGTTTTAGTAAAAAAAAAAAAAAAAAAGACAAAGAAAACATGAAGTAATCAAACTTGGTCACTGAAGTATTTGTGCTTGTGTATCAGTAAATACTCCAAAAATAAGTACTGGTACTTGGTCCTCCGGAGAGAGATTCTACACTCACTACATTTCAGACAGACCAGTTTAAAGATTATCTACAAGGCCCTAAGTATCACACACACCCACAGACACACTGTACATAACATGTACACACACGCCCACGCACGCACACACACACAGACACTTGCATAAGAGCAAATCAGTCAGAGTCCACGCTGCCCACATATATAATGCAAAAGAGCACAAGAGATATGAAAATGTAAGAAAAATTCATAAGGAAAAAAATTATATATATAGTATTTATAAAAAGAGGAATAATACTTTGTTTTTCCGAGAGGTTAAAGGGTATAGAGTTACTTTTAGCTACTGTCACTGCCCATGGTGCTGCTGCTGCTGCTGCTGGTGCTGGCAGTATCCACTCGCTCTCGCTTGTGGATCTGCTCGTGTGCTTTGAGGTGACCTGACTGACTAAAAGTCTTCCCACACTGAGGGCAGGCGTACGGCCGCTCTCCCGTGTGGATCTGCTGATGGGCCTTCAGGTGTCCGAGGCGGCCGAAGCTCTTTCCGCACTGCGTGCAGCCGAACGGCCGCTCACCTGTGTGGATCTTCTCGTGGGTTTTCAACACCCCGGAGTTACTGAAAGTCTTTCCGCACTGCGAACAGGTGAATGGTTTTTCACCTGTATGAATCTGCACGTGGTTGCGATAGCTCGTTTCCTTGGTGAAGCTCTTTCCACAGTGCTGGCAGCAGTATGGCCTTTCGCCTGTGTGGCTCAGCTGGTGAGCCTTCAGCTCCTTCGATTGGCTGAAGCTTTTCCCGCAGGTAACGCAGATGAATGGACGCTCACCGGTGTGCAGCCGCTGGTGTGATCGCAGGTCGTCAGCCTTAGTGAAGCCTTTGGGGCAATGAGCGCACACATATGGTTTTTGACCTGTGTGGATGAGCTGATGTCGTTTGAGGTTTCCTGCCTGACCGAAGCTCTTGCCACACTGTGAGCAGGTGTACGGACGTTCCCCGGTGTGGATGCGTTGATGAGTTTTCAGGTTTCCAAGTGTGCTGAAGTTCTTGCCACACTGAGTGCAGGAGAAAGGTTTCTCCCCCTGCATGTTACGAGGTTTCCTTACTGTTGGGCTCTGGGTTTTAGCTGTAATGACCAGAGTTCCACCTCCTCCCTGCCGACTCACTGTTCCTGTCACATCTGCAGAGGTCTTCCCATCCTCAGCTGGCTGTAGTTCATACAGGCTGCCCCCTCCAAACTCAGGGTCCAGTTTGCCAATGCCATCCATTAGCAGGCCATCAGGTCGAAGCTTGTTGAGCTCGGTGCGGAGCTCAGCCATGTGGATGGACTCCAAGCCGTTGTGCTGCAGGTGGGTGGACATGGTGTTGGATTCTGGGTATTCACACTTCAGGGAGCTCAGCTCTGTGTAGTAACACTGTAGGTCCACATGGTGGTCAGACTTAATGTACTCCAGAGTGTCCGTCACCTGCAGCGAGAAAATGTGCAGCTTAATCAGGAAAGATGCTCTGTTTTATACAATACTAAGATTTATACCAAATGTCTTTTTCTGTCCCAATAACTTGTTAAAAATTACATGTTAAACAAAGAGTAAATGATCAGAAAATTGAGAATGCTGTAATCAGCTTTTACATTTTTATTTAAAATTCAAAATTATTGTAAACAGAGTACAGGAACCCGCTGCCAACATGGCACCAGCTAGCCAACCAATATAAGATTACGGTGCTATGACACCAGAGTTGTCTACAATCCATTTACCCTCTGGTGCGCTGAAAAGGATGGTACAGAACAGAAGCGTCACTGCACCTTTTGTGCTAACACTGCACATCACTTGCTTAGGCTAATTAGCATTAACTTGCTCTAACCGCCACTATCTGCTAGCTTAAACAAGCCTGAAGCTAAACAGTTAACGTTTGGCTGTTGTACTCGACTGGATTTCAAGACTGCAACAGGCAACAACTGCTAGACGCAACTAATAATGTGGGGCTACTCAACACAAGACATTTTTATTTGAAATCATCTCATCAAAGCACCTACTCTAACATTTGTCCAGTGTTATGTGAAATGAGACATTTAGTTATTAGGCATAAGCACATTTGAGAATATAAAGGGTTGAAACTAAAACGGAAATTAAATAAATGAAAAAAATGACTATAAAGTTAGCCTGTCAACATTGTCAGATATTTAATAATTTGAAAAAAGGTAACAAAAGTAGAAAACCATGGGATCAAGCTTAAACTCTGAGGACACCCATCTATTGGCCTGTTCCCTTTAAAATAAGGCATAATCCTTCTTACAGTAAGTTTTTTTTTTTAAGTCTTTTTGTATTTATAATATTCATTAAAATACAGATTAAAAGGCCCCCAGCACTACTGACTATGCAAATTAATCTGCACACATTGTATACTTCACACAGATTGCAGTAAGCTAATTTCAAAATATGGTTCTATGTGCAAAACTGCACATGTGGCATAAAAAGCAGTGTAAATATGATGCAGGGTTTCAGTGCTGTGAGCAGAAAGCTCTGTGTGTTAAGGAGTTCAGGTGTTAAGCACTTATTTGTTTAAAAGGATTTGCAGCAGTCAGTTAATGATCTTACTCAGCAGGGGCAGATCATCCATCAGGATCAGATTCAGAATGAATTTCTACACCAGGAGAATAAAGTTAACACAAAGACTCAGAAGTTGTAAGTGTGTGTTCTGGTCATATTTCAATAACAAATTCCAAGAGCCCCCTGAGGATTTCTACTGCTAGACTACCTACAGTGCTGCTGAGAACAGTCAGCATTGGAGTTAAGAGGGGGAGACCAGCAAACACATATCAACATATAGTACAGCCACAACATTAAGTACACCTGTGAAATTTTATGCAATCCAATACACTGATAATTCTACCACGCAAAGTATAATCCTTTACTATGCATAGTAGAACTGTCACCTTTATGACAGTTTCACATTATTATAATTTCTCAGTTTTTAGGGTGAAAGTATGTGAAAGTGGTTAATATTGTGTCTGATCGGTGTATAAATAGCTAAAATAGATAATCCTGCCTTTTCCTGTCCAACATTGTGCTAAATCGGTCCCCATTAGTTATCTCAGTTTTCATTAGTTAGTTTGGTGCTTTCTGTCAATTTATGAAAAGACTCCAAAGTTAACAATCTGACCACCCTATGTTTCTCTAAGTACAATGAAATCAACTTTTAATGATTTAATGAATAACGGCCATACAATTGACCACAAAGAACATTTGGTCCAGACCTCTGAGGGAAAATGCGGGCTGCATTGGGTTGCACATCGTCTGCAACAATCAATGTGTTCACACTTGTGAGCCCGACTCCTGATTGTGCTGTAACTTGCTCTCTTTCTGTCTTTAGAAACATGTTAGTTATCAGTGCTTGTTGAATTTAGGCGGACAAGGAAGTAGTTGGCTTGGGAGTTCTACCCAACCAACAATCCAATTACTATGAGGGAGGCCTGCTAGCACAACACAGCGTTTTCAAAAATGACAGGGCTTTGACTCTTGCAATTCTGCTACATATAGCTCACTTAATTACTGGCCTGCCCAAAAACTAATTTCATCACATCAATGTCTGCCTACTTGGTGAGCGGATGGTCAGCCCAGACGTTGTTTTTCTACTATATTTTTATGGATAACATAAAAAAATTGTTTGGCTGTCGGGCAGGTTTTTGGCAAGTTTAGTTTTCCCTGTAACAGTTGTTCCTTTATTTCAGCTCCATATCTGCAGCACACTGGAGAGGAGATCAGCAACTTCTTTTCTTATGATAAACTTACGTAGAAGCTCTTAGGGATCAGCACTGCAAAGAAACTCAATTTACCACCTTGTCAGAAGACCATCAAATCGTAACTCAGCAAGACACCTGAGAGCATTTGATCTTTATAACGAAGAAAAGCTAAAACATATAATAAAAAAACTTTAAGATTTATTATATTTATTTTTCTGCAAGAGAATGTACTTTTGATCTAGAGCTGGCAGGCGAATGAAGTCTCTAATTACCTGGGAGATGTAGTCAAACACAGAGCTGGGCTCGTAGTGCGACTTGTAGTCCAGCTCTGTCACATCGGCGTGGTGAAATGGGCCCAAGTGGTGGTCATCGTGGTGACCATGATGCTCAGACTTGATGTAGTCGAGGCCACTGATCTCCATCTTGATCTGGTCGTGGCCCAGCTCAGCAGTGGACAGTGGCTGGATCTCTGACAGGTCAACGGTCTGGATAGGTTCTAAATCTCCATCTTCTGGCTCACTCTTCACACATGGCAGCATCACCAACGGCTCAGCAATCTCTGCCGCCAGCGAGCTGAGCGTAGGTGTTGGGCAATCGGAAGAGAGGAGGGCCAGAGTGGGCGTTGGAGCCGATGTGGCGGGACCCGGACAACAGTCCACCTGAAGGGACGTGTCCAGAGGCAAAGGAGGGGAGCCACACTCCGGGGGTAGGCCGAGGCTCAAACACTCAGCTTCTAAGTCTGTCATGGTGAGGGGTGGATCTAATCCGCCTCACCTCACCCTGTTCAACCACCTGATGTATTGATGAGGTTATTAGATCCTTCTGCTTCGCTGCCGCTGCCACCCCCTCCTCCCTCACTGCTTCCTTCCACTGAGGTATCTAACTATCCTAAAAGGACAGGCTTGGAGGTATGGAACGTGTCCCTCCCTGGTTGTGGAGAGAGACGAACAGCGTCACCACACACGTCTGACTGGAACCAGCCTGCAGATGGGTTGGATAAGAGAAAGGTTGAGGCTTTGCATCTTTAAATAATATTGTCTTGACTGACACAACACATTTTGATCTTATTGTCTGCACAACCAGAACAATCACCTTTATGTTCACACCAAACATGCTCACACATGCTCACATTGAATGTAACATGAAACCCTTGGTCAGTTTGTCTCGGTAAAATTCCAAGACAAATGTCCTAAACAATGTTGTCCCAAAGACAGAAAAGCAGTGTTACTGTCCATTTATACCATGAAAGGAAACCAAGGGAGCGTCGAATTTGAAAAGATGGAGTCGGATTTCGGTTTAACCACATTTAAATAAAGTACTATTAAAAGAAGCTTATTAAAGTTTATTTAAAATGTCTTCTAACAACAGCCTTGAGTGAAATTACTTTTAGATCAGCCAGAAAATGGACCAATCATTCAACAGCCAGCTCACCGGTAATGCGGCTTCAAACTGCACATTTCTTTGTTGAAGTGTTTCCTGTATTGAAGTTTCTTTTTCTGCCTTACAAATGGCTCTATTTTGCTGCCTTTAATTGACATGAGCAAAGAAAGGGTGAATCTGTAAAATGATATTGACACCAATTAATTTGCGGTTTAGACACCAAGGACGCCAAAATACACTACAGTTGTTTAATTACAACACTAATTAGTCAGTTTCTAGTGGTACAGCTATAAGTTTCATTCATTACAAGCCAATAATTAAATCTTTCATAGTTTTAAACCAGGACCACGCAGAATTTGAATCAAGCATCCAATGTAAGTAGTCTATATCTGTTGTTGTGTTTAATTCACATTTAATCAATCAATAGTTACATAAGAAGTATAAAGTTGGAGATTATGTCAGCAGGTAATCAATGTGTATTGAAAGATCAAGCAACCGGGACAGAAAAAAAAACCTTGATGAGGATATCTTGGAAAACCAAGTCTCCTGTCAACTGTATATTCAAATGCCAAAAAAATAAAATGCAATTCCCAGAGAACGCAGACAAACACTTACGTGTCATGTTTTATCTGAACACCAGTCCAAAATCCATAGATTTACTTTACGATGATGCATGTCCAAGAAGAGTATCTAACATTTGAGATCACAATGCGTGGGTTTTCCCCATCAATGTCTACTAAAACAAATCACTTTTTTAAAAAATCAAATTATATGTTAAACCTTTCTCTGACAGTTTATGCGAAGACAAGTGTTTCAGCCTGGCATGTAAGTTTGATTTATGGCAAACTGTGACCTCAAATATCAAGTGTTTCTATGTGTAAAGCTAAAGCTTTACACCGGCAGAGGAGGAGGGACAGCATTCTTTGTTTGACATGCAAAGTTTTCTGCAAGAATTATAAATCTTACACGGCAAATTAAGTTTTACCACTGAAACGATTAGGTAGGGACGATTAGGGATCACAAATGTTAATGTGGAACAAACAATTGCACATGTAGGTACAGGAACTTTTATAAGTGTGCTCCGGTCTCGCTGGAAGGTTCGGCGGCCTCCCTGCACACTCAAAAGTTTGGAGGCAGTCTGGCTGGTATCAACCCTGGCAGCGGTTAACGTCAATGTGTGCACGTTCACAAAAAACCAGGCCGAAAGTTGCGGACTAGAACAACGTGCACCCAGATGTCGGAGCACTCCGCGTAAAGTGTGCAGCTCGGAGCTGGGTCCCAACTTTGTCCGGCTGAGATTACCTGTGCTTTCAAGCGCTCAGGTAGCTTTTCAACTCGCCACGCAGCCTCTGCACAAACTGAAAGAATCTGGAGGTGTTTTTCTCTGAGGATGTCTCTGTCCCTTCATAATAGCATCACATCCTCTGCTTCGTCTGCAAGAACTTTTTGTTAAGTGAGTCTTGCGCTCAGGGTGGAACCCCGTAATGACAGGAGAGGAAATGCATTTAAAAACGCTTTTCTGCTATACAAAGACAGGGCAGGGTGCCATGTCTAGCTAGCTAGCAGAGCTAGCCAGTGGCCATCTTGTTTATCACACTAACGTCGCTTGCAGCCTGCTAAGCTAACTAGCGGGGCTAGCCGATATTAGCACGGGAGAAAGTGTAGCGGGGAGGAGAGGCAGCAGAGGGGGGAGCAGCGGTAGGTTAACCTCCTCCGCGGTCTTGTGCACTTTGTGCATTTAGCACGCTGACTGGGCGCAGCGGGGAGCGGCTGTCAGCTCCGACACAAAAGGAACCAACTGTGTCGAATTATGAAATCTGTGCAGCGGCCGACGGCGACACTCGCGGTCACTATCTGTCAGAAAGCGATGCAGCCCGTTAAAAAGACAGGAAACCGAGAGGAGCGAAGCGGCATCGCGCTACACGAAGGGCAAAAATGGACACAGCGGATTCGTGCAGGCGGCTGATAGCGGCGCGGATAACGATGCGTTACCTGCGTGTGGTCCAGTTCATGGCCGGCTGTCCGTCTCGGTTCGGTGCCGCTGCCCGTCACTTGTAGCTAACTCCGCCGGACCCGCCACGTCCACCTCGGCAGAACAACCCGCCGCCTCTCCTCCTCTCCTCCCTCTATCACTGACTAATTCCGCTCTCTCCTTCCCTCCCTCTTACCTTCCTTTCCTCCCTCCTTTCTCTCTCGTTTCTCTCCCCATTCGGTTCTGCTCCTTCCTACCTTCCTACCTTCCTTTCCTTCCTTTCCTTTCCTTTCCTTCCTGCCTGCCTGCCCACTGCTCGCTCGTGCACATACCCGTTCAGGCGGGTATGTAGGTAACTACGGTAACGGTAGTAGTAGGTGGGTACAGCGTTCAGCGTAGCGCGCACAGCGGGTACGCGCCCACTGTGTTGTACAGTATCATCATCACCCGGATCATATTTTTTCTGCCCTGTGTTATGTTGATGCTGCACGCGCACGGTGTAGTAAAAGTTATGAATGAACGAAGTGCACGCGGCCGCTGTGCCGGGTCAATGCGGTCAAGTGGCAAGTCCCCGACGAAGTCCGGGACAATTACAGTGTGCAGGTCTAAAATATAATAATAATAGAAAAACGATCCCAAACAAACGGCCTATAAAATTGTTTATGTAAAAGTTTTTTTGGCAACTGTAGACAAATTTCTGTCACTTTCTATAGACCCTTTTTACTATGAACAAATTACAAGAAATTGGGCCCCTCACCCTCCTCTGTAGGAAAACTTAAAGGTTTTCAGAATAATTTAATGGTAAACATTAGTGTGGGCAGGATTTAAAGTGTCCTTAAATATTAACTACACCTAAAGTTTTGCCACTAAACTGAGTACAGTACTTTTAAAGGTAGGGTAGCACTCCTCTATAACTTGACTTTTTTTTTATTTATTATGGATGAAAGCCAAAACACAGACTATAAATCACCAACAGAAACACAGGAAGATCCTCAACTGTTAAGACTGTGTTACATCAGCCTCACATTCATTTTTTCACAAAATTGGAGTTTGGCAAATGGCATGTAAAGCATGGCCAACGTGATTTTCTGGTCTGTCGTCACAAAATGAAACTCTACTAAACTCAAACTGAACACAGTGGGGGCTTGCTCCAAGTGTCTTAATTAAAGAAAACCTGGCTGCCAACCCACTGATCCACCGGGCCCATCAGGACCATCTGTATTCCTAAGCAGAGGCAGCAAACGTATCTATGGCCCCACAAGATATTAGTTTTCATGGTGGTGACATCTTTGTCACTCTATGGGATTTGTAGCTTACAGCTCCTTCTTTGTCAAAACTTGTAGCCATACATGTATATTGATAAAAACTACGGGTTATTTTCAGAACATTATGTTTTGTTAGTTTCAAAATGTCGAGTCCATCAGACAACTGACCCAAACTGGGCATATTTTGAAGCAATGTCATTCAAAAGCTTGCATGTCCTGTTAAAAACAGAGCACAATTTTCCTGAAAAAGACAAATTTGACTTTGTTCATCTGTATGAATTACATTAAGCTGGGATAATTTTTTTTTTAAAAGAGTCTCCAAACAGCAATTAGAAACATTTTTGACTTTTGCTGAAAGTACAAACACCGCCTCTCACTCCAGTTATACAAAGTCTGATTGTAATTCTTGTAGCCACAGCACTGGCACTACACTCGTCCTGTAGTCCCTCCATCACAAGACCCGTTGAGGGGCACTGTCATAAGTTTTCACCCAATCCACAAAACAGATGTGGACACACTAGAATTGTTTCTCTGCTTTTTTGTAGATGATGTGATTTTGTTGGGTTTATAAAAATATGACCTTCAGCATGCACTGGGGTAGTTTGCATCCAAGTGTCAAGCGACTAGGATGGGAGACAGAATCTGAGGCCATGGTTGTCTGCCAGAGAGCAGTGGGATGTGTCCTTTGGGTTGCGAGTGATTCATTGCCCCAGGTTAATAGTATAAGTATCTGGAGGTTGTCAGGCACATTGGGCTGGAGGTTTCTTTTGTTAAAGGCAGTTGTTCCTCTCCACTGTTGCTTATGGTTTGATCGTGGGGGAATTTGTTGGGTTTCTTCTACATGTATCTGTAGTCCTCACTTTAAAGTGCCTTGACACACCTATTTTGTGAATTGAATTGAACATGCTGGAGAGATGATATATCTTTTTAAACATCTTGGGATCCCCCAGAGGAAGCTGGAGCACATGGCTGGGGAGAGAAGCATCTGGACTACTTTGCTGAACCTGCTGATACCAAAACCCAACTTTGGATAGGCAACGGAAAATTAAAGGAGGCATTAAAAAACAAGAACGGAAGAATAATAATTTCTATGTCGAGTCAACACACACAAAATAAAACTCACCAGGCCTGTCTGTGTAGCTGTAGACATTTATTGGTTTTGTTTAAATTTTAACATTAAAAAGTACTCTGTATTTTATCATCATAACATCATGGTAGACAGTTTTAACTTGGCTTAAATGACATTCAGACAGTGCAGCTGTGACCAACACAGGCACAAGGTAAAACAGCCAAACACATCAGTGAATATTCACTATTTCGCTGGTTACAGATTGGCAATAACTCAAGCTGACATTGGTCACAAAAAGGTCATAAGTCACAACAATTTTGTTGTGTTGTTTTGAGTTCATTTCACAATGAATGTTGACCTCCCTTCACTATGAAACACCAGCACTTTTTCCATTTTATTATTAAACAGGTAACCCTTTTACGTTTGGTTTTATTAGAGTGCTGAAAGACAAAAAGGTCACACTGATCCAAAGTATTGCATCAAATTCAAACACTATGATGAATATTCTTTAACAAACAAGACCAGGTGTGTTCATCAAGGTTACACAAGGAGTAAAAATAGGGTTTCAACTTAGAAAAAGCAACAAAAACAGCATTTTAACATTAGTTACGTTCCCTGCATCATTACAAACATAGTCTGTTTTAAAGTTAAACAATTTAAATTGAAAAAACTTTTTACACACCCAAAAAAATCCCTTTCATACCCTTATTCCCACATTCGCGTCACACAATAAGAGGACCTTGGATTGTTCCCTGAGGAACCCTGGCACAAAGTCTAATAAACTCCAGCTGTACATCTACAAACTGACCACGACAGGCTTCGTTAGGGGACCTTTAGGATTGTTTTTTTCAAGATGAAGTTCCTTCTGGTCTCCCAGTGAAACCTTTTGCTAAAATTTTAGCTTTTACTAAACAGTTGATTCCCCTTTTGAAATTTGCCATCCATCAGAGCACAGAGGCTGAACCGAAATAATGTCAAAATCAGCCCACATGGGAACCACGCAACCACTTTTCAGAAATTGCCCATAAAAATAAATAAATGACAAAAACTGTGATGCGCTTTGTTTCTACACATCAATGGCATGAATGCAAAAAACAAACAAACAAACCTGCAGTTATGTCTCTTAACAGACCTTCAAAACATCTTATTACTTCAAAGCAACAATGATGGTAATACTTATTTTACATCTTATATTTAGGTATAGGTGAGAAGATGGAGTTTCAGCACTTGGTGCAGGAGACATTGAAGTTTTAGAAAGTTGTATATCTAACCCGATTTTAAACTGTATTTTCCCCACTCATCTAACTTTAGGCTAGCACAAATGCAGCATTTGGAATTTGGGTATTATTTTATAAGAAAGCTTTTGCGCATACATTGTTTTCTTTTTACATTTTATGTTTCTATCATTGTTTTATGCATGCGATCATTGATTTTTATTAACACTTCAAAACAAATTCTTAGGTGTTATATAAATAATTTATATTTATTATGTATTGGGGATTTTTTTGTATGTTTTTTGGCAAAATTGCCAATCAAAAAAAGGCTATCTAAGAATTATACATGACAAAGTGACCAAACCGAAACATCTGATTTTTTGAAGTTGGATAATTAATAACAAACTTTAAGACTAAAACACTAAACCTACAATAGGTGCTTTAATTTTGAATGACTTTGATTCTTCCATCTGTTTTCCTCATTCTACCAAAAATGGGCTTTCATTTTTTCATGGCTCTTTAAAAAGCACTATGTCAAAACTTCAAAATTCATTTTTCTCTTCACACCTGAGAAGATTGCATGTGTTTGCAGTCACACTTTTCAATACAGTGGGTTTTAAAAAACACACATCCACAAAAAGCAAAGTTAAAAATGTTTTTTTTCTTTTCTATATTAAAGCTATCCGTCTGAGGTACTAAGGTCTGTTCAGACAGAGGAAAAAACAGACTTGAAATATTGCAAAACGAATGAGGTATGTGAATGTAAAGAGAAAATAAAAATGCTAGGCATTTGTAGAAAAGTGGTTGTGTAATTCAGATGCTTTAGTTGTTCAAGCAAAAACAGGAAACTATTGTATCAGCTAATAAAAGTAGAATAACTATGTTCATGATCAACTGAAATCAAACCCACCTTAAGTTTTTGATTCCTGATTTTTTTTCTTTACACATCATACCATTTTTTTGCTGATAAACATTTACCAAACAGCTGCGAACAAGCTCTCTTCCAAAGTTCTCCTACATAAATACAATTCATACATGCTTCGTATTGCTTATACAAATTTGTTCAAATGAGTAAAAACAGAATTGCTGTCACTGGCTGGAAAATGCTTTAGTTTGCACATTTACAAAGCATGACAATGATGGAAACAACAGATTTTGTTGAAGTAAAGCACAACATCTAGAAATGACATTTATCAGGATTACTTACTACGGTTTTATATTCTCAAGCCATCGTTCCTCCACTTCTTGCCACTTGAATGCTACAAGATATAAAGATAGTTGTACACTGTACTAAAGAGCCTTTTAACAGCACAGAAGTAAAGAGGAAAAGGTAGGAATGATTAAGAGCCTGTAATAGTAATTGGTCAAGTCTTGAAGGTTTCTGGCTGACTTGGCTGTGTTCTGAATCCCCACCTATTTACTGTACACTAAATAGTTCAATCAATAGTGAGCAGTCCATTACAATTTTGGACACTAACCAGTGTCATACCACAAATATAAATAATAGTTTATACCATACAATGGTAATTTTTTCATTTCTAAAACAGGATTTATTGCATTGTGGGATTGTTAGCCAAAAGCAGTGTAGTTGCCAAGCACCATACTTTTTTGTATCAAATCAAAAGTTTCGAGCGTACTATATAGTGAACAGTTTTTGGACACTATACAATACAGTAAATAGGGGTTGATTTCACACAGACACTGTCACTTTGTCTCCTCCATACTCTAATTAAATACTGTTTCCCATAGTATAAAAATTTTGGACTGACATATACGGGTAGCTGATTTATTTTATTTCTGACAGCCACTAAAAATCTTTTAATGGCAATTTCATTTAAAAAGCTGGAAAATGGAACTGTGTGTAAAAATGTAAATAGCAACAGAATGTAATAATTTTTAATTATATGCCTGTTTCTGTTTTTGCTGGCTGATTTGAAAAATATATGTTCACTTTCGATTTTATGTTTCAAAGAAAACGTTATTTTTCCTCAAGTCAGGAGGAAACTGATTCGGTATTCAAAAACAGACATCCTAAACTACAGTCTTTATGGAAGAGTTAAAAAGTTCAGAATAAAATTATAGAATTTTATCATCTGTGATACATGATGAAAAAAAGTGAAAGAATTTGGAGATAGTAATGTACACAAGGAACAAGACCAAAAAACAAAAGTGAATGGCCATGAACCGCATTAAAAACACAGGCAACTTTATGGTGGAAATCACTACATGGGCTCAGACCCCCGAGACCCTGGTCGATGAACACCCCCTGGTAGATGGTGCTGCATCTAAAAATACAAGTATTACGCAAAGAAAAAACTTGTACAAAAGATCCAGATTTGCAGACACCTTCTCTGAGCCAGAACTCATTTAAAATGGACTGTTGATAAAGTTAAAAACTGTCTTGATCTAGAAAGTTAAAATTCATTTTGGAAGTCGTGGAGACAATTTCTTCCCAGCCGAAGAGGAACCATTGGACTTGCACATCTGTGAAGGCACCATTATGCTGAACAACACAGGTTGTGCAGATCGTCTTATACTGTGAAAGCTTTGTAACAGCAACACAAAGAAAACCTCTTTCTGTACTTATAACAACAGCATGGCTCAGGTGCAGGCCGAAAGAGTGGAGGTGTTAAACTGGCCTGCCTGCAGTCCAAGACCTGTCACCGGCTAAAAATATTTTGAGCATTATTACGTAAAAATGTGACAAAGGAGACCCTAAAGTGTTGGGCAGGTGCAGTTCTATATTATTCTGAATTAACTGGTTGCCTTAATTTAAACACAAAGAGGTGATGCAACACAGTGGTGGACATCCTCCATTTTCCAACATTTTTGAAATTTTGGTTGGTATCAAATTCTAAATGAGCATTTATCCTTCAAAAACAACTAAACTTCTATATTTCAAGATCTAACATGTGTCCTCTTTGCTATTTACAATAAGAAAACTGTGACTTCAAATTATTTGCAAAACATATACTAAAAACCTTATTATCAAAGAGTGGATGTCCAGATTAC
This sequence comes from Channa striata, assembly GCA_033026295.1. NCBI lineage: Eukaryota > Metazoa > Chordata > Actinopteri > Anabantiformes > Channidae > Channa > Channa striata. The sequence goes on along the minus strand of CM065180.1, from coordinate 5,863,670 downwards.
ATGTTTCAAGCAGAAGATTAGGAGACAATTTTTCTTGGCTGCCCCTGGTTTACTCAATAACTCAATAAATATTCCCCAATATAAATCAGTCCACAGATTTTCTTTGACTTTAAGTCTCATATAGTCTTATAGTCTCCTGATTCAAAATTCTAATACAATAAACCAAAATCCATACAATTACCAAACAAATAATTTGGAATTTATAACTAATAAATAAAAGTGTGACATGTTTTTGTATGTTTTAATCCTGTTAAAGATGTATTTATAGTCCTGCTTTAGTAAATTTAAATGTCTACTCTGTATCTATTTCTAACACTTTTGTTAATTTACTATTGCTAATAATGTTAATTCTTCCAGCATTTTACTTTTTCCTTTACGGCAGAATTTAGCTTCCATACACATCGCATCAATTAAAGTAAACAAGAGGATAAATTAAAGCCAGAGAAACTGTTGTAGAAAATGTTACTGTAATAATTTCCAGATGACAACCTGTGTGGTGTTTGTCAGGAGGTATTTGTGTGTTCATAAGAGGTTACTAAACCAAACTGGATCAAAAGGACAAAGGTGGGATAAAGGAAGGAAGGAAGGGAAGGAGAAGTAAACATTTAAAAAACTTCCTCTTTCTTTCTTCTCTCATTTCATTGTCAGTTCTGTCTGAAAAGTAAAAACTGTACAACTAATGTAAAAACAATACAAACTGTTGAGATTCACATTAAAGTCCAAACAAACAATGCCACTGATGCACACATATGAAGTGTATCTCCCTGTACGAGTAGTGACACTGTAAATTCTCAAATATCGTCCAGAAAATGTAAAACATTAGGACAAAAATTCACAATCCAAACTGTTAAAAAAGAGGAAGTTTAGACCGAGGAAAACAATAAAAGGGCACTTTGAAAACAAACAGGTAGAAAAATCAAAAGTTATTTCTTCCTGTGGGAGTGACCATCCACGCTGTACAGATCCAACATGATAAAAAATGACACCATCATCATCACCAACAAGCCGGGAGTGGAGGGGACAGGAACAACGCTCCATCAGTCTGACTGCTGAGGCAACAAGCTTATCGGCAAAAAAAAAAAAAAAAAAGATCATCACCTGCTGGGACCAAAACATACCTGCAGCCACTGGAGCTTGTTCTTCTGCCCACGGGGACGTTTGTGGATATTTTACAGGACGATGTACAGCAGGAGGACATTCTGTCAGTTTTTAATATGCGTTTATTTGTTCCATTGTTACCTCTGGTGCGAGGCCACCATTAAATTATTAATTCTTGTCTCTGGATGTAGTCTAAACCCCATTACTTGGACTGGATCAGAATCAAGTATTTTATTTCACCTGTGTTCAGAATTTTTTTGTTGGTTATGTTCCAGAACTACTCTTTCAAACTGGTCCAGGGTCAAGAAATATTTTTGTTTTAATTTAATAAAAAAACTCTAAAACTTCTGCAGAATGTTTTGGTGTTCATGTAGGACTTTGTTGCTCAAAATAACATCTAAGATGTTACCTGAATGTTTTAATACTATTTAAAAAATTGATGAAAACAGAATTTTTTCAGGGTCTAAACTCGAATGAAAGAATGTGTATTTCGCAGACCTGGAACCAAATCCATAACAGAAAGAGCTATTAGACCCCAACTCCATCTGGTTATGCATAATAATCCACAATGTGACCTTCTTTTAGAAAAGATAGGATTGGTTTTGTCAAATATGAATGTTCATGGAGAGGTAGAGAGGGGGCGAGAGAGAGAGAGACTTGACAACAATGACTTGTTGTAATTGTTGTGTACATTTCCAGCAATTAAGAAATCTTCTAATTGTGATCAATTCATTTACAATATGGTAATAAGTTACAATTTAAAAAAAATTCACAATAATGAGATATTTTTTACTCTTGACTCCTAATTAACTATTATTTACAAGATTGAATTGTGCATCCTGTACATAGCAAATCTGACAAGATGTCTCAGCTACCTCTTGCGTGAATAATAAAAAAAAATATCAATAATAGATATTTAAAGAAAAGAAATATACCTCAGTAAACTCAGAGAGAAGCAGTGGAGCAATGAGTAGCAAGCTTATTTTCTTGCATGTAAACTCAGTTGATGTTCTTTGTACCGTGTGTTTATCTAAGTGTTGAAGGTCACATCAGAGTAGGAGTCGGGGGATTTTATTTGCATTATTTAACATACTAGTATATTAAATATTTTTAATACTTCTATGTGGTATTTCAGGAAGCACGTTTAGTGACAACTCAGTTTGTTCACCTTGAGTTGAAGGAAACTGTGGGTTTTCACTTTCAAAAACTAAGATCAGGTTCTGAGTCAGCATTTCAGCTTAAATTTACTGGGCCTACACACTGAAGCAAAGTCATAAAATGTCATTAGAACAAGATGTTTAAAAATATATTTTACACTCATTTTTAACCTGAATGCAGTTTTATAAAAAATGCATCCACACTATCAACTCTGCAATGACTTTTATATCATTATTAAGCCAGACTGAAACTATAATCACAGGTCTACACAGGCACTTTGCCACAGTCAGATTCTAGATGAGTAATTAGACCTTTGATTTAAGCAGTTTATTAATTAAATAAATCCAATAATAGAATTAATAAAACTGGATAAATGTGATGTTAATTTCTGAATTCTTTTACCTTTTATTACTACAAGGGTTTTCAATCTTGGCCCTCAAGGATGTCTGTCCTGCTTGTTTGTCAGCTCTCCTGCCCCATCACTGCTGATTTCCTGAATCACAGGGGCTTTGCCAGTCAGCACAGGGTAGTGCACAGATAGCTGTGAAACAAGCAGGGTAGTGGTCCTTAAAGACCAGGATTGAGACATCTTGTACTGCTGATGCTTTTTAAAAGATAAATCCATATACTGAATTTAAACAGTGGCTCTGCTTTTATTGACGAGTCTTCCTGTGTGCCCTAAACTCAGGGTGAAATGACACTGATCAACATTTCAGGGACTGAAAACTCTGGTTTTCCCCTCTCAGGGTTTGTCAACCCAACCTCAAGCTCAAGTTTAATCTCAGTGTCTTAAACCTGCTTCCTGAAACCCCCTCTGGTTCTGATCTGGAGTGTGGATGCTGGTTTTGCTGAAGTGCTGTTATGACCCTGGTATTTTTTACTGTTTTGTTTTGTTTTTTTGGGGGGGGGGTGGGGGTTGATGTGATGATCCTATTTTAGTTTCCAGTTTCTTCTATGTATCCTGCTGGGTTAAGTCCCAGTTCAGGAGCAGTTCCCATGGTGCTGGGTCCGGATGTGACTGTGAAGACGAGTGGCAGAAGAGAACCTCTTGCCACATTCTGAGCAGCGCAGTGCCGATCCAGTGCTGCCAGATGGCGATGAGGGGGATGATGTGTCAGTGATGATGTTTTCTGCGATGTGAGTCTGACGGTGTGCCTTCAAGAGAGACATCCGACTGAATCTCCGGCCACACTCCTCACACTCAGACCAAATTCTTCGCCTTTTCTTCTGCAGAAACAAACAAAGGCTAAGAATAAATCTGAGCTAAAACCAACCAGTCATGCTAAGTTGAAGGATTTCATTTGAGCAGTTCTATCATATTGAAAACATAGCACTGTGGTGCAATCATGTAACTTTCTCAGAAACCATTTTGTCCTTCCTCACCTTCCTTCCTTTATCCTCTTCCTCCTCTTCTTCCTCCTCCTCTTCTTCCTCCTCCCGCATGGTCAGTGGCGAAGGGCAGATCCGCCCAGGTAGTTCAGTTCTGTCTTGGGAGTTGTTGGTAGCGTCTGTTGCCAAGACGGCCAGTGTTTCCTTGGCGGCAGCATCCTCCTCATCTTCGTCCAGCAGTTGAGACGGCAGAGTCAGGAGACGGTGAAGCATGGAGGCTGAGGAACAATGCTCTGCAATACCTAAAGAGACAGAAGGAACAGGAAGGAAAATGGAGAGACAGGAGTCACGACACTGGATGCACCAGCGACCACGACCCATACTGTTCACTCTTGTGTATCATTCTAGGTTACTTAAGGGTTGAGGTGGACTCTGCATGGACATCCATGTGCATTAATAAAAAGAAAAATAACCTTAATAATAATAATAATAATAATAATAATAAAAATAGCATTAACAATAATAATATTTAGAACTGGGAAACAAACCGCCAACCAGCTGTTTTACCAAATAAGCTACCCCATGTGCTTGATGACAGCAGTGCATTTAAGGACGATTTATTTTAGGGAGTCAGTGCACCAGAACAGAATTCGTTATTAATAACTTGTTTTATAACTTACAGACTAAAAGGAAAAAAAATAGCGATTGTGAATTAAAAAAATAATAATAATAATTTGGAAAATGTGTTTCTAGACAAATACAGACGTATATGAAAATCTGGCAATAATTGTCCAGTTGATTGCTGATGTAGTTGTACTGTACAGTTTAGAGGAAAGGACGTCTCATGTCTCTTAAACACACTTCTTACATTCCTTGCTCCTCCTAGGTTTTCCTTGAATGACTCCCTGCATCGAGGGACTAAGACGCAAGGTAAAGAGGTAAGTGAGCCGAACATGGAAACAACAATGTAAATTAGAATGTAGATCTCACCTGAAACTTCACTTATCTGCCCATATGTATAAAGTGTCCAGGTGAGGGCAGTGCAAACATTCAAACATTAACTTAAAATGCAAAAATTCAGGCTCTGATTGATTTTAAAGCACTTACATCGCCTCCATGCCTTGTGCACCACGCTGGCTAGCCCCACAAATAAAAATGTAATAAAAGGGAAGGAATTTCTTGTTTACATGTGGGCCTGTGGGGGTTCAAAGGGTGTAGTGGGAGTGCTGGTACCTGTCTCAGTGTTCCTCTGACTCTCTGCTACGTCTTCATTATCAGGAGAAAACACCTCCATGTCTTCTAAAGGAGTCCAGCGGGGATCCTGCTGGAGGGAGGATGGGGAGGGCCTCAGGGTCAGAGAAGAGGACAAGAGAGGCTCCACCTGCTCCACCACTTCCACACCTAAAGCAGGTCCACCCCCATCACTGCCTCCTCCTCCTCCACCTTTTTCTGCACCAGCAAGCTCTTTTATCTGCCAGACATCACTGCACCACTTCTGACCAAAAACTTTGTCCAAGATCGGAACCCAATCCTGAGAGACCGAGAGGACTGGGGGACGGTCAGATTCTGGGTAGGTAGTTGGCAGGCAAATGTAATGTGGTAGGAAAGAAGAAGGGAGGTAATGAACAAGCAGGTAGATATTAGCTTAAGAAATCTCAATCTAAACGTTTTCCAACTATTTAGTGAAAATAAACAAGGTCCCAAAGATTACTGCAGAAAAACATTTAAACATTTTCTTCACTCACCACCTGATTCGGTTTTTGCTTTGGACACTGTGACCTCAGTGTGGTCCTCCCGGGCATCCTCAGAGCCACTAGGAGACACAGAGTCATTCTCTGATCCTCTCCGTCTCCCCCCAGCTCCTCTTCTGCTTTTTTCTTCCAGACCTCCTCCTACTCTTTCAGAGCTCTTGCCCAGTCGGTCCTGCAGGAGCTGCTGCTCTCGCTCCATCTTGGTGATCTCCAGGAGGAGGTCGTCAAACGAAGCCTCCACTATCTTTGTCAGCTCACGCACGGCAAAGTCTAGAACCTGCTCCATGACTGACTTCAGCTGGTCTGTGGGAGAGAGCACAGGAGTTGTCAAAAGTTAATATATAGTATTTTAACACCTTGAAGTGTGCTGAGGTGCAGAATTTAAAGTTAATAATTAAAACAGTTACCAAACATCCGCCAAAACTATAGACAGAATTTTGGCTGTTTTTTGAGAAAGAGCAGTAAGAAGAAACTCACAAAGCTGGTTGAACAACAGAAGTTGTTTAAGTTGTGATTTTCAGGCAGCACCACAAAAAACTCCCATTACAGAAACACTAAACACGACAAAGTCTTTTTAGAAGAAACTATAATCTGTAGCTAGAGAGGCCAGATTGAGATGGTTTGGACATGTGCAGAGGAGGGACAGTGAATATTTTTGGTAGAAGGATGTTGGAGATGGAGCTGCCAGGCAAGAGGGCGAGAGGACGACCAAGGAGGAGATATATGGATGTTCTAACAGAGGACATGAGGTTAGCTGGTGTCAGAGAGGAAGATGCTCAGGATAGAGTGAAGTGGAAAAGGATGATTCGCTGTGGCGACCCCTGATGGGAAAAGCCCAAAGAGAAGTAGTAACACACAATATGTCTCTCTGTCAATATTTTAAAATCTGCTCTAAAGTCCTTCATACATTCAACTCTGATGCAATATAACAAGTCTAATGATTGTAGCCTTTTTGAAAAAAGTTGTCAAATAAAATAAATAATGTAGTAAGTCTATAATTAATAATTTAATAATCATTTTGAGTGTTTATCACTATGTTAAAAACATCTGTCAGTTATTTTATAATAGCTTTCAATCTTGTTGGTTGGATTTATTATAATTTTTAATAATGTCTAATGTAAAAAAATTTTTATACTGTTCACCTACATTACAGCACATTCAATTATTCATTTATTACATGGAAATGTGTTTCAAAAACGTAATAAAATTATTGTGTTTGTGAAACAGCATTGTTAAATACATGGCCAGGGGCCACCTGCAATGTCTTTACAGACCACCAGAGGACTGTGGTCCACGACTGAAAGTCACTGTTGTAGCAGCATGACTTTATCCCCCATTTCTGTCTCCTCCTCCCGTGAGTCACTCTCTGAAATCTAAAATTCCCCCATAAATAAAAATCCAAAAATGCATCAAACAGCACTCAAACATGCAATGTGGGGACAGATTTGGGGCTGCGAAGACACCATTAAGCACAGTCACACATATGAAGCAACAGCACAGGGACGAACTAAACAGTTCCAACAGTGCTACGTGGAATTAGTCTTTGTGTAGAAAGTTAGCTACGGTTACTGTACATCATCATGAATACTGATGAGCCATGAACTGAGTTTCAGTAGCAGTTTAACACTGCTGTTTAATAGATGCAGGGGAAGGACTGCCAGGTGTTTTTTCCTTTCCTTCCCAAACACTCGGCTCATCAATTTACCTAATACACTCTTGAAAACGAAACTAACGCAAATTTGGGGCCAGCAGCTTGAAAAAAACTACTAAGCTACAATTTCATGACATTGGTTGAGTGAGCACACAGTAGTAGAAGAGTGTCAGTCTAATGGCTCATAAACAGGAGTTACTTTGGCTGAATTTTCTGTAAAGATATGACCACTGAACCGCTTGTGACCGAAGACGCGGTCTGCACTGCCACAACACAGTTACATTTCTGAGAGGAGGTGAAGGATAAAGATGAACAGCATACATTGAAAATCAAGCTTCAAACCTCAGGTGCGATTCTTACTGTGTCTCCAGCTTTTAGAGCTTATATCTTCACAGATTTTTGACAATAACAATTGTTATATAAGTATTATGACTCACATTATGTGGATCTGTTTTTTCACATGGAGTTCAGTACACAGATTGTAGTAAAAGGCACAGATATATTTGATTTTACCTATGCATATGTCCATGCAAAGTGGCACTCTCATGCAGCCCGCCTTGATGAAGCGCATTGGTTGTGCACATAATTAGAAATTAACGCTACCCATAAGAGAGATGCATTTTAGCGTGTTGCTGGTTGGAGGGTATCCAACGAGCTCACGGGCACTTTCAAATCACAACAATAATAAAAAAATAAACAAAAAGAATTCAAGCGCTTGTGAAAACATCGTCATCCTTATAGTACTGACACTGATAAAACAAGATGCAGCACTGCAGTACTACTACACAGTTATCACACAACCCACTCATATCTTATATTTAATATGTTTCTATGTGGAAACTGGGTGTTTTCCCTAACCCGGACAGGTGAGTCCTACAGAGAGCCTTGTGGGAGCAGATGTGTCCTTCACTTTAACAGAGATGGGAAAACCATTCAGACCCGCATTTGCAAACTAAACTTAGTCATCACCATAAAAAAAAAAAAACATAATTTTTGGTGATGTATACTCCATTCTTGTCAATCCAATATCTCAGAAAAACCTGGTGGAAATTTTAACATATCTAGCCCAGACGTCCACTTGGACTGATAGAGGACTTGTTTTAGTTCAGGAGCATTAATGCTCTCAGTAACCCAAATAAATATTATGTTGCCTAAGATCATTTGTAATAACAGTGGCTATGTGCGACCCCATAGTTTTTGATAATATGAAGTTTATAGTTTCTTTGTCTCTGTTCTCAAACAGCATTTTTAAGTCTAGTTTTAAAATTTGCCTGTTTGATGAGGCATAGATTTATGCTGCTATGGACTAAGACTGATGGGGGACACTCCTGATGCAGGGAGGCTTCAGGAGTGGCAGAGCGCTGCCCACCCTGAGCTTGGTTCTGCTGGAAATTCCTTCCATTATGGGGAGTTTTTCCCATCTTGACAATCACCTAGGGCTTGCTCATGGAGGATTTATTGGGTTTTCTGTGAATTTCTGTAAAGTGTCTTGAGATTAAAGTGTCTTGAGATTACTTTGTTGGGAATTAGAAGTATATTAAAAAAAGTTGAAAGAGCAATTTTAATCAATAAATACCACTATTTATTGATTAAAAAAGATTAACTGACATTTGGTCAGCCACTAAAATCTGACACCTACTTTATTAGAATCTACAAATTTGAATTTAATAGCTGTCATTTGTCAGTTTCTATCTTCTTGACATTTTCTGTTCTGTGTGTTGTTGATTGCTGTGAACTAGTGCTGGGAAGTGTACCAGCTCATTTGATTGTCATTTTATTAAAAGCTCTTATACAACCACCATACATTTACGTAATTCAGAAACCAGCTCTATTAATTCAGCAACAGATTAATATATTATTTATAACCGATAAATGTATTATTTTCAACTAGAAGTGCTGTAGAGCACTGTTCAACAAGTGTGAAGAAGCACATACTGTTGACTGGTCTATGCTTATTACTCATGGTTTTAAGTTTTTAATGCAATTATGACCCAGAACTTACATCTCCCCCACAGGGCAAAGCATCACGGCAAAGAATAATTTGAGAATATGTGACCACAAATAGGTAGATACACTGACAGAAAAAGATGCACAAACTAAATGAAACCAAAAAAGCACCAGAAAAAGTTGGATCCGCGGCTGGAATTGTTTTGTATTTTTACATTTTTAAACGTGAACAGCACTACGGGGCTACGCAGTCTTTTAGGAAAACCCACACCACTGCCTTGGTCGGTCTCTACATGGAAAATTCTATTCTTTAACTTACGTCTACCATTAAGATGCTTAGTAATATGAGCTCTGGATGGAAAACAGCTTTCAGTAGACCTAAAACACAATGTGTCAAGTTTAAAAGTCCAGAAAAATATATGAATGTTATTCTGAAGTTATTTACTTTTTCTTCTCTCCTAAATAGGTATTTAAAACGTATATGGTGTGGAACACATGTGCACATTTAGGTTGGTACCACCTCTGTCTGTTGTATCAAGATTATTTAATTAATACTTGACAATGGAATACTAAAAAAATACTAGTACCTCTGCTTTTATTATGTTCCAAAGTCAAGGTGACATCTTCCAATGTCCAGCAAACAGCCTGAAAAGGCATCAACACATCAAATTCACATATTTTTCTGTAATGTAACAAGTGCAGCTAATCAACACAATTCACAAAGCTGAAAATAGGTTTGGTATCCAGAATTTATACTAGACTAAACTTATACTAGAAGAATTGTTGGGACTGACTCATAATAAAAATAGTTTTCAATTAGGTTTCTGTTGATTAACTATTCTAATTAATTCATCTACTAACAGAATTGACAATTCTTAGTTTTTCATTCTGCCATAAAGTAATGAATGGCATTTTAACTTAGGGCTGAATTACTAATTGTTTTCAAATCAATATTGCAATTTACGAGAATGCCACTTTCAAAGTGAAAAATGTATCAATTGAATTGTTTGTTTTTTTTTAATCACAACAATTATAATAGAGGGGTTCCTGTAGGCTTTTCATAGAGAGAGATCTGCCCACACCTGAAGAGAAAGTGACAGAGTGGATGAAAAAAGTGTAAAACCCACAGGCCACACTAGGGCCAAAGCAAAGCAGTAAAGTCACTTTGGTCATTATTTTGGTTTTAAACAAGAAGATGCATGGCAGGGACACGTCACACTGTAAATGCTGGCAGAAATCGGTGGCTGAAGGGTGTGAGAGCATAACTCCAACTGCTGGATCAAAACACTGGCATTTTATTGCAGTTTATTGTCAAAGTTCACCATGTTCCAGGTAACATTAGCCTACTGTTAGAGGGGCTACACTAGTCAGTGGGAACCTTGGCAACATGTTTGCATATTGTTGTATTTTCAGTTCAGGTTTTTTTATGCACCTACTTATGTGTGCAGGAAAGAAGGACACTGGGGAGGAGAGAGAGAAATATAAATGGAGAGTTGATTTGATAACATTGGAGCTGTTTTTAAAGTCTGGCATCATCTTATGTTGTGTTTATGTCCTTTTCTGAAGGACATATGTCAAAACATTAAAAAAAAAAAGCATAAAATACTTAGTTCTGTCTATAAACAATTTTCTACAAGCCAAAGTAATCTGAGAAGTCTTGTTTAGTCTGACCAACAGTCCAAAACAAGAAGCACAGCTGAGAAGCTAGACCAGACAGATTGCTTGGCATTTCTAAAACATTTAACTATTTCAGATCATTTCTATCAATATGCCTATTATTTTATGTGAATTATGGAATATACTCTAGCTAAAAAGATATAATTTTTAGGTGCTGAAATTGATCTTCCTTACATAAACTGCAGTTACATATAAGATGTCAGAACTATTAAAAAAATGAAACATGAGCTGGCACGAATCAGAATATAATTATATCAGGCTTTGCATCCATTTGGAGACAAAATTAGACCAATTGTATTATCTGATACAAATCAGACTCACTGACCACAGATTACACGTTCACCAGCCTTTACGAGAGACACAGAAGACGCCCAGAGAGACTTAGTTAAGCTGATGTAAAATTAGCCTGCTTCATTACCATCACTACAGGCCTGCAATCTATGGCAATAACGGAAATAAAAAGGTGACAGTTCCATAACTGCACCGTTCTCTTAATGTCTGGGAAGCTCCTGTTATGGATGAAATTTGGGCCTTTTTTATAAGATAGAAGGGAAAAATTTTGTGATATGTCCAGATTTGTAGTTATGTATACCACTCGGGCGGAAAGATGATTATTGACAGGGCAATTTATTTTTTATACTGGAGTGGATTATGATAAGGTTGTTTTCAAATGTTTTGGCCACCACATTTAAAATGGATCAAGTGAAAAAAACATTGTAACCACTTCCAAATACAACGCACTTCAGTTGACACCACCACCACTATGACCTCAATAAACAACTAGTAGAACTATCAGCTTTTTGACAGTTTGCATTACACTGTATAGATGTATCTAATGTTGTGGATGATCTGCGTATGTATGCATGTATGAATGCTGGAACTTTTTCAACACACACACACACACACACACACACACACACACACACACATTGATTGATTATGCAGCAATCTCACCTTATCAACATGTCTCACAAACAAAATTTTTCTCTGTTGGGGAAAGTAGACAACACTTAACCGTGACCCGGGGAAAGTGCAAATATGAAAGAAATATCAATACTTCAAGAGACCAGTGAGATTATGCAAGTGGATTTGAAAATATGGTTTTTGGAGAAGCCTCTCACTGTGTCTTAAGCCTCCTTCACAAATGAACTCTGGGCAATGTGCAGAGGTGACTCTCTGGACATTGTTAGGAGTTGTCATTTCACACATGTAAGACGTAAGTGAGATACTGTACGAGTAAGAATTGTTCTCACGGGACAAACTGCACTAGATTTCAGTACATCAGCAAGTACAGAAGGCACAACATGATTTTAACAAAGCAGGCTGCAGGAAACCATGTTTTATTTACGGCACATTGAAGCCGAATTTGCAACCACAAAAAAGAAAATCATCCGCATGCCCATTAAATGCTCAATGAAAAGTGCTCTTTTCACACAACCCAGGCTTTGCACTGGGGGCTTGCAGGATAAATTCCAGACAATCTCTGGACCACCTTGCTCAGGTAATTTTTGTTCTCACATACAAAACCTTGAGGTGCTATTCAAAGAAGACCACAATTTCAGCACATGTATAACAGAGACTTACCTGGTGGGCCTTACCCAAGTAGCCTTGGCTGAGGGAGAGGGAGCAGAGAACTGAAGTTTAAAATAAAACGAATAGCACTGGAGTAAACAATATTAGTGTTTGTTATTGTTAGTTATATGATTTTTAAAAAGCTCTGTGAAGTAATGGCAAATAAGTGAACTCTATAACTATCAAATGATCATAAATAGGCAGAAAACATAATTTCAGCTCTACTCAGACTCCCATCCCCCACTGCATATTAATAACAAAAAGCTTGTTAGCCAATACTAATACATGAACATGTTAGTGCACTTACAGCTAAAGTTGTAAGTTACACAAAGCTGTATGTGCAGTACTTTATGCACCAACCATTCAACCTAATGTGCCAGCTATCTTCAAATTAGCGAACCAGCGAGGACCCTGTACCTAATAATTCAAATCAGAAGCGGAAATGTATATGTGCTCAGTGATGAATAAAGGTTGTTTCTGTTTCTGTTTCTATGTTGCAGACCCACTTCTATAGTCCGGAATGAATAATTATACATTCAATTTTTCAATTACACCAAGTTAAGCCAAAGTCACTCAAATCCAACAGACTAGTAAATTCTCCTTCATGAAGACAATAATGTTCAGTTCATGTTCAAATGTCAAGAGGATGTTGATTTATTTTTTGGAGGCTGTAGTTTGTGCTGCTGCTGAATTCTGCTATTCTAGTTTATATAGGAGGGGATTATTCTGTTACCATAATTTAAACTCATTTGGACATAACAATCCGAGTTAGTGAGTCTCTGTCAGGTGCCTTTTTTCCATGTGTTTCTCATGTTTAAATCTAAATGGCTTCTAGTAGCTCTGTTGAAAATAAGGAGCAACCCCAGGAGTACATGATAAAAATTATAATTTAATTTTAATTATAAATTGTACATGTACTCTTCAGGTTATGGAAATAAATGTCCGCTTGGCAAATGGTCACTTATAGCACTTTATCCAAAACCACTGGGTGGTTAGGTGAGTTTAGGAACTTTGGGTTCAGTGTCTTGCCTAAGACACTGCGATATTTAGCTAGGACCGGGAATCGAGCTGACTCTGTGGTCCATGGACAACTGCCTTACAACCTGAGTTGCAGTTATGGTCATGGATTGATCACCCAGGGTTTTCCAAGTTATAGTAAGAATGACTCAGGTATACAGGTCAAACACAAGGTTTGCAGTTGAGGTGAAGGTGCAGGTAAACCAGACAAGGAGCAAATATAGACAATACGGCTGCAAGCCAGAGTACTTGAAGTACTGGTCCAAATATAGCCTGTGGTTGTGTCAGACTGTTCATGGTAGCCAAAGTTCCAATTTGTTAGCCTCACAGGTTAAAAAAATCTGTTCTTGTTTGAGTGGGGCTCAATCGCATAGGTTAAGATAGGCACATGTAATTATAAATAATGTTAATAAAATAAATAGTAGTAATAATATTGTTTAAAAAGTACTAATAAACTTTAAAATGGTGAGCCCACAGTGTCTATATGGTTAAAGAATGGCAATATTAAACGCTGCAAAAACTCAACTGTGCCAGGCTCAGGTTCTAGCCCGAAGTAGTAAACACTTGTCTGCTTCACTTTCTGCTGAAATCAAGATAATCTTTTACAGCACTTACACTGTCAGGGGATACTTGCACAAAGTGCAAATCAAAAGCCACAAGAATAGTATTTGAGTTGTTTCTGCATCTAGACAGAAATCTGCAAAATCTGCTTTTAGACCAGAATCTGATAGTGGAAGCTCCTATGCTTCTTCTGCCTCCTCAGCTCGCTTAAAAGAAGAAGCTGAAAGAGCTGCGGTTTTGGCAAAGGCTGTTGCAATTCAAGAAAAGGCAAGCATTTGAGCTTGAAGAAGCCCAACTGAAAGCTAAGAAAGAACAATTAGAGATAGAAACTTCCGTATCAGAATTCACTGCAAGAATACCTTTCTGACGAATTTTCAACTCCATTTTGACAAGATGGGGTAGACGACAATATGAATAGGCACACTAAAGATGAAAAGGGGGAAGCTGTACTTCGTCCTCCCACGCCAAGACTTGTAAGGCTGGGTCCAAGTCAAAGGTCATTTCCATCTAGTGCTCCTCAAATAATTCAGCAGGTGGCTCAAGCTGCCCAGCCAAGTCAGCAAAAGAATGATGTGGGACATTTTTGCAGAGAAATGCAAAAACAGAATGATATTGCAGAGCTTCTTGTAAACCAACAGCAACTTACTCACCTGCCTCCTGTGGAGATTCCAGTTTTTAACGGAGACCCTCTGGAGTGTCGGTCACTTTAGAGAGCATTCAATCATGCCATTGAAACATGGACCCTGCAGATACATTGTTATTACTTTGAGCAATACACTGAACCCAGGGACCTCATTAGGAGCTGCCAACACATGCAGCCGTGCAGAGGTCTTGTGGAAGCAATGAAATTGCTGCATGACCAATATGGGAATGAGCTGAAAACTGCCACACTTTATATGGACAAGGCCAAGATATGGCCAGAAGATGAGAAGTCTCTGAGCTCATTTTCACTTTTTCTTGTTGTCTGTTGTAATGCCATGGAGGACACTGACTACTTTGACAGATGGACAATCACATAATATGAGAACCATAATCTCAAAACTGCCTTTTTAGCTTCATGGAGAATGGAGATCTGCTGCATTTGAAATTCAAGAGAGAATTCATAGAAGGGCCAGAATTTCTGTCTTGGTAAGCCTTCTTGTCAAGCAAGCTAAAGTGGTGACAGATCCATTCTTTGGTGACATAAAGGAGCCTGTGGCACGGGACAAAACGGAAAAGAATAAACCTGTAGGAAATGGTGCAAAAAGAGATGGACTCAAAAGAAGCAGCTTTGCCACAGTTACCTGCGCAGAAGAACCTACTAGTCACACATCTACCTGTAAAAGTGAAGAAACCCCTCTCAGCCGTGTCTGTTCTGTGAGAAGAATCACACATTTCAAATGTATCACCTTATCAGAGACAAACCTCACCAGGACAAAGCTGACTTTTTTGAAAAAGTCTGGGCTTCAACCATTTGGTCAAAGGACATCTTAGTAAAGACTAAAACAAAAATGTCATGTCAAGTTTACTGACAGAAACATCTAAGTCTATTGCATTCTTCAAATGTAGAAGAAAGCAATACAGGCAAATCAAGCAGTGAAGAAATGGTACCACAGGTGCTGTCTAGTGCATTTGCATCATTTCACAAAGGAAAAACCACATCCATTCATGGATCCAGGAAGCTCAGGTACATTTTATGCAGCCAGAAAGCTACATCTAACAGGCAGAAAAACAAAAAACTTTCTGACTACTATGAATAAAAAGCGATTTGTCAACAGTCAGTCCCTGAATGACTTGGAAATAAGTAGTGTGACCCTTTGTAGATCTTCCAAACTGCTTTCAGTTGGGTCATCAATTGCCCACTTAAGAGAACCAAAAATGATCTGTATGAATACAGACCTGCAACAAAGAGTCACTGTCAACAGAATCTCACTCCAGGACAAAGAGGAGTTAACAAGACAGCTGTACAATCATGACTTTCCTGAAAAGAATTGTGAAGACAAAGTAGAGATGTCTTGTGAGGATGCTCAGTTCATGGAAAAGGTGACTCACTCAGCATGTAACATCAACAGTCACGATTACATAAATCTTCCTTTTAAATATGAGGCAGTCACCATGTTCCACAAGTTCTGTGAGTAATGCAAGGATTTTATCAGTAGCATGTTGAAGAAAGGCTATGCAATCAAAGTACCTGACCACCAGCGCAACCGACAAGATGTTGTATAAATACATTTTATGGTGGCCTCAACGAGACCTAACAGAAAGCATGGCAAAGTACAAAATGGTTGTACATCTTTTCAGAGCTCCATTTGCCCTAAAAAAGACAGCAGAGGACAACCAAAGCAAGTCATCTCCAGAAACAGTGGATATTGTACTAAGAAACTTTTATATTGATGACTTCTTTAAGGTTGCGGCAACTGAGGATGAAGCTATTGCTATGGTGAAGGACTTACTGTAACTGCACTGTGTGCCCCTGGTGGTTTTCATTTAACCAAGTGGGCTAGCAACAGTCGCATGCTGTTAGCTTCAAACCCAGAAAGAGAAAAAGATCTTAAAGACTTGGGACTTAAATCATGATGCGATGCCCGTGAAAAGAGGCTCTTGGAGTCCAGTGGTTCACAAACACAGACATGTTTGTGTCCGTCAGTGTGAAAGGCAGGCCAGTAACAAGCCGTGGAATTCTGTCAGTTGTGAGTTCTATTTATGATCCACTTGACTTCTTTGCACCTCTCACCCTTCTCCCTAAGGCACTAGTATAGCAAATGTGCAAAAACTAATTTGGATGGGATGAAGAAGTTCCAGAGGAATTTGCGCAAAGATGAAAAAAAAAAAAATGGTTGGATGAACTTCTCCTTCTCTCCAGCTTCAGAGTGACCAAGGTGTATCAAACTGTCAGATTTTGGACCCATTTTTTCTGTACAACTGCATTACTTTTCTGAGGCAAGTGAGCCAGGATATGGAGTCACATACCTCAGGTTTGTAGATAAGGCCGTAAAATCCCACTGTGGCTTCATAATGGAAAAGTCGCACCTATGAAACAGACAACATTACCAAGAATGGAACTCAGTGCAGCTGTTGTGGTTGTTCAGACAAAATGCTGAGAAGAGAGACTTGAACTTGACCAACTTGATCTGCAAGAGTCACAGTTTTGGACAGATAGTACCACTGTGATGTCTTACTTCAGCTGATACAGTACATGACTTGTTATGCAAACGTCGGACAAGAGAGTACAGTACCTTCCTCTTCTCCAAGAGCAGCAAAAATGGGTTAAAAAAAAAAAAAGACACGTTGCAATGCGAGATTGTGTACTTATTGTGGATGAGACTGCACCCCACAGTTCATGGGTCATGGGCAGAGTCCTAACAACAATGCCAGATAAAAAGGGTTCTGTCCACAAAGTGCTGATTAACACAAAGACTAACACACTAGAGAGACTCACTGACAAACTGTCTGCTGTACAAGGCAGACACAAAAAGACATTTGTATGGACCTTTTATTCAGTTTGTGTTAAATTGGACAATTGTTTAAATAATTGATATGTTTTCTACATATGCAATTATGGGGCCGGGAATGTAAGAAGCAAATATTTTAATAATATGCTATTGTATTATTTGCAGTTAATCTTGTTGGCCAGTTGTGAATGCTTATTGTTCTTTATGACAACTTGTTGTGTTAGTCAAATATATTCTTTTATTATTAGTTTTCAAGCATGAAACGCACCTCCTAGTGGGAAGGTGGAAGACTGATGTAGACTAGACCGTGTCAGCAGTGTGAGGGAAGGAGCCTTTTTGCCTGCTTCTTTGTACTTGGATTAGTGACACTTTTATTGTGGACCTTTGAAAAGTTACTTATTATTCCTGTGGAACACTTTAAGATGAGTGTCAAACTGAGTGGATCTGTGAGAACCCCCCTAATTTACATGGATGCACATTGGATTTGTAATAAATAGAAACACGTCAAAAATACAGACAAACTAAAGAGGGAAGCAAGAAGCTGGAACACTGAGCAAAACTGAACACTGCAGGGGTCTTTGTTTCTGAATAATCGCTATGGTTTTTATTTCAGCCTCCCGCTCTGCCTCTCTTCAGCTTTGCCCTTCTCCAGAGTAAACAGAGTCAAAGCGTGGCCTAGTTTTCTCTGTCACAAAGTGGCATGACTTTTGACCTATTATGAAAGTTTCATGTACACTGATTTGTTTTTTTTAGAATAGACCCTGCCAGTTTTCCCTATCAAAGTTGACTCTATGTTGCTGCCACAATCTCACCGTCTGTCCTAAGATCGTCTGTGGTTGTGATCTGTGCCTGTTACTTTGAGAAGGTAAGTGAAAGGGGAAGCTTTGCTTGTCAGCTCTGTGTTTGCGTTTCAGTGTGCAGATATGTGCGTGCATGCATGCGTGAGTGCTCACTTCTAAGCTCGCCCAGCGTTTTTTTCTCCCTTATATGTCACATATGTTTGTGTGTGCTCTGTGTGCATGTGTGTGTAGGTAGTATCGCTAGTCATACAGCTGAAACACACCCAAACAAATCCCAGCAGTGCGTCTGTGTGCAACTGGCACTACCTGAGGGTATTGTCTGGTTTCTGATGGAGGAGATCAGTCCAGCTCTGATGGATTAGTCTTATCCAGATCAGCTTTATCCTTACAACACACCCTCCACAATCACACACACAAGTTATACCATGTAACTGTTTAACACACATATTTTTGTACTGCTTATTTAGGTAGATTTAATCTTCTGAAAAAAGCTGTATAAGGTGCAATTTTTTACTTGGCATGTTTTTCACATTTTTGCAAAAACTACTTTGTTCTACTTTAGTGATTTTTATTAAAATGTTAATTAATTGAAACTAATAGGTAAAATAACACATTTTTTGAATTAAACTTCTCTTTAAAAAGGCTAAATATTCCTTGTTTCTTATCCCTTAATGTTCTTTTTCAAACAACAGTCCAATAAGAGTAGATATTTAATCTACACTTACAGTAAAATGTGTAATAAAACCATAGATCTTAATGTCATCTACCAATTCTGGGTTGGAGGGAAATCAAACTTATATTCTGAGATTAGTGCAGCTAAATTATTTCCATTTTAATCACTTTTGTCAATATTGTGTGTGTCCTGTTTAGTATAATTTGCTGAATATTTGTTTTAAAATATATTTTTTTATATTTTAGGAATTAATGAAGAATTAAAAAAATAGCATTTTTATGTTTTATAAAAATCATCCATCCTTTAAGTTCTTTTAATTTCTGCTAGTCTTATTATGGGACTACACTTCATGAAAAAGCATCAGTTGATGGAGTTGCTAATGTTTAATAATAGACTCTGTTATAAAATTAAGAAAATAAATTAAATAGATGCGTAAATGACTTCTTCAATATAAAGGACCAAAAACCAGCTTAACAGGCTATGTTTGTCTTGTGCCCAAATCTGTTTCCCATTTGGTGCACTGGATGTTATTTTTATTGCTTGGTATCCAGGATATAATACAGAACCTGATTTAAAATGAAGGCCGTCAAGTCTTGATACCTTTTAGTACCAAACAATGTGTGTCTGAAACACATTAGGTCGAAAAAGCTGTTTCTGAAAGACAGCCTTACTAATTTAAACAATATGTAACATAGGTGTAAAGAATTCATGTAAACCTGCTCTGCAAAATAAACCTCTAGAACTCAAGTTTCACCAGAGCCCAGTTACTCCCAAAAGATTAAGACTGATGGAATAAATACAAATATTTTTCACTTAATAATTTTAGGCAAGACAATAATATGGAAAAAGTGAAAGTCACTGAAACAACACTAGTACCAAAAATTTTATAAAAAATTAAAAATAGAGCAACAACAAAATACTAGCCAGATTCAAAATGAACCCAATTTCACTTTAAAAGGCAAATTTAAGGTGGAATTATTATGTGTTGATTTTGGTATTGGTCTGTATCTACAGCACCATAGTGTTGTTTAACCAGGGATAGCACTGCCCAACTTTTTAGGACTTTTATACCTTGAAATGTTAATGTTGTTAATGCTTTCAGTGTGTAATATTGTATGATTTGTAGGACATTAGTAACTGGGTCTTAAATTTAACTTCATTTTCAAAAGAATTTATATTTGTGTCTTGTGACAAATTGAGATTTTGAGGCATGTCAAGAAGATCCTGATCCCCAGTCTGATTATTGTGAATTTCTGATTGAATAACTGTGGATGGCTTTAGATTTATAGGTGGAATGATGCAATATTGTCTCTAGATACCTAATATCTAGAGAAATATGTGATGTAATATCGTCTCTAGATACCTAATGAATGTCAGAGACATTGAAACATTGTGATTAAATCACAGTGTAGGACTGTTTTTTTCCCCAACAGTTACTTCCTGACTAAAAATCAGATTTTTAAACAGTCATTTTCAGACAAAAAGTTCTGTTAGCTTGTGTTTACGCAATATTTTAGTTTCTGCGCTTTAGCCAAACCTCAGGTTCTGATTAGCACCAGTACATAAAATGTCTATTGGTAACCTGGCCTGACGTAATGGGTCTAAATTTCACTCCAGGACTCCGTCCAAAACTGATGCTGGAGGCTTTTTACTCTGATGTGCAAAAACAACAAGAACAACAAAAAACTGATGAAGGCATATTTGGCTTTTGTTCGTGAAGGAGTCAATGCATGTCAGTGATAAATATGACCTGCCACCCGTAAAGCCACTGAAAGACACTCACCAAGTAGCTGAAAACTCCCATTTCACGTTTATCCCTTTAGCTACACGCGTTTAACACTGATTACACCTTGCAGTCTACTGATTTGACAAGCACATGATGATTTCCCTTTCTCCTGCAGTCAGTAGCTTCTTTGTCCCCGTGCCCAGCAACCCCACCACAGCCCCCAATTCTTGACGTGGGCATATCAAGGCAGGCTGTAAATCTTAATTTCTGATCTGCAAGATTCTTGAGGTGTTATGTTTTTCATTACTCTGCAGTCTTGTTTTTCCAAACTGTTCTACTCGACCAGCCACTTTTTTTCCCCCAAACCTGTTCTGACAAAAGCTTCAGAGTAACTGCACGGAATCTGACTTGTCACCTAGACAAGGCACGTGTGACAAAGAAGGCCTGGCTGATCACAGACGGCCCTCATTTCGCTCTATAATCATTATTTTCCGCTTCACCTCTATGTTGGTCAAATTGGACCGACAATTAAAAAGTTACCCTGACCGTTTCGGACTCTCCTCCTGCCTCCGTGTTGCTAATAACGCCAGTTTTTCGGGGTCTTGGTGCTGTGGCTTCACCATGCGCAACATGTCAGGGAAGCCCCCGAGCCCTGTTTTGATCACCGGCAGGCCTCTCGGTCTCTGCTGCGGGGTTTGTTCAGAAAGCCTTAAAAGAGCGGGGTTACGCAACACATTGTTGGCGTGCTATTTGAGGCTGCCACAGAGGGAGGAGTGGCCCGGGCGACTGTTTGTTTGCGTGTCTCTGTGCGAACACCAGCGTGTGTTGTATAACGGGGCAACCTACCCACGAGTCGCCCTCGCTGCCCCAGGCGGCGTGTGTCGGTGGGTAAGCCGGGCTCGATGCCCTGCCCTCCGGGGGCGCGCTGCTGCTGCTGCTGCTGCTGCTGCTGCTCGGGCTTTGTCCTGCTGCTGTCCGCCCTCTCATCGCCCGCCGCCTTGCCAGCCTTGTTCTTAGCAGACACCGGGGAGCCTTCGCCGTCTGAAGGGGTTTCCCGCGACTGCAGCTGCAGCAGGAGCCGGTGGTTTTCTTGCTCCTTCACGGCCGTCTCCAGCAGCAGCGCGTTCAGGCTGGAGCCCACCGTCTTGCTTATTTCCTGAACGGCGAGCTGAACGACTTGCTCCAGCACGGACTCCAGTTGGCCCTGGAAAAACGAAATATACACGGGCCCGTTCATGTTTTCGCCCCCTCCGGTAAGAGGGCTCTTTCATTCTCCTGTAGCCGAGCCCCGACCCAGCCCCCTGCCCTGTATCCCAAACGGAAAACTGGGTGAAACCGGGCTCGCGCGGCTGTTCCGTCCACTGCTCGGCTCTGTTCGTCCGGCTAATGCTGCTCTCTCCGCCTCGGAGCTCCGCGCACGCTCATCCTCAGCGACGGCTGCCGGAAATACCCGAGTAGAGGCGCAGCAGCATTTTCCCGCCCACACGTCTTTGGCCTCGCGCGCCGTGCCCGCTCGCGTCTTTGCAGTCAGCGACGCCATCTTGGTTTGCAGGAAATAACGCCGGTGTTTGTCCGAATGTCAGGACAGGTCCAAGCAGCACCGCGATGGCTAACGACTCACCTCAAATGACTCTGTTCAGGGAAAAATAGGTGTAGTTTGCCTATCATAAAGCCCTGGAATCTGAGAGCTATGATTTCCAACTGCAAATGAAATCATTAATAGTTTTTATACACTATAGGATCGAGTGGCCGTCAAACACCTTCCACCCCGTCATTTCATGTGTCTTGACGGGCTGAATCAGTGGCCCATCATTTGAGCGGGGTGGCACATTGTAGAATTCAGGTTCCTCAAATGAGAGACTGGGACTGTTGGCTGTTCACTCATCCCAGTGTGGGATCAGGACTCTTCCCAAGGAGTCAAATATGGATGTTCATTATCTTTGCCATCTCATATGGACGCCAGAGATGGGGACACGAGTGTGTGACTTGGGAGTCAAAGTGGGTCTCCAGTTTATTCCTTACGAGAAAAAAACACTTTGGTGCAAACGCAGACACAACTGGGTTAGAGATAGGTGCCAACGATTCCGGGGAAGGTTAAGATAACCGGTGGAACGTTCAGTGGAAACGTTACATACCCACAGTCAGTACAGTTTAGAACAATGACAATACGTTTTGTTGTTTGATGACGATGTTTGTTGATTTAAAACTTTTTTTAAATTACCACTGTACATGCCAAAATCAAATGTATAACTCCTCAGGTTATGATCTCATATTTACCACTGTACATCCTACAGTTGGTTGCATACACAATATTCATTGTGTTTTCATTGTATTCATTACCAACGATAGCTCTCTCTGTGTCCTACTTTTGTCTTTTCCTGGGTTAGGTAAACTGAAGAAGTGTATACATCACCAATGACAATATCAAGACGTCAGATGGTCGTCAAGGAAACAAATGATTGTTAGTTAGATATAAGCGAATGTTTGTATTGCTGTTGTGCAGGAGTGAACACATGATGATGGCACTGACTTAGTGTATCTAATAAACTGACAATTGAGTGAAAATTCATTAATAAATTGTCCCGACATTAATCACTGGGTAAAGTTTAGATAGAATGAAAAATGTAGAAATCGTTTACCATCACTGATCCTTTTTCTCTCTTTTATGATTCATTTCTTGAGCGGGCAGAGGAAGGGGGGCTGGGAGAGAGCACACAGCAGAGAATCTGCAGCACGAACTATAACTTCACATCCACTTCACATCCTGCTTTCCTGCTAAGAGTCACTCCCACTGTCGAGCCCTGTACAGGAGGAGCAAAGGGTGTCAACGTAATTAGTGGTGTCAAAAGGGATTTCAAATAATAAAAATGAAATTCAGTCTGCCTAAGTGACTGCGACTGCCCACCTCTGCTGAGGTTTTTGTATTCTGCAGGTTGTTGGGTGTTAGGGTGTTAATGTGAGGCTCTGTGCGTAACGTTGTGGAACATTTTCATTTTAGGGCACAACGCTGCAGTCAGTCATGTGTCTTGTACTGTCCAACCACCCGCATTCTCTACAACATTACTGCATTATGAGTCAAACGTTAACAGCCTTGAGTTTCTACTTTATTGGACTGACAGCCCTGATCCTCCTTGGATTTGCTTTTGAAACCCTCTAAACTGTGTCAGAACACTGCAGTCCTTTTCACAAAGGTTTGCGTTATAAATTCTATGGGTTGTGTGTGACCTGTACACTACAAACACGCACTGATTTGTCTTTGTGTGTGTGTTATTTCCTTCTCTAATCTGACCATCGTATTGAGTCAGAATGGATCTTGTTACTGTCAGGCAACTGCACACGTGGAACTGTACACTACACATAGGGTGAGATTACAGTCTACACGTCACCACATAATGCAAAATGTAATTAAACTCCCACTCTATGGTTGTGTATTCCTCTGTACTACTGGAGGAAAAATGATGAGTTGAATCAACTTTTTCGTGAACATGCCTCTGGATTATCTTGCTGATTATCTTACTGAAATAGATCCATATGGTGGCAAGTCAATATATCTGCTATGCAACTGGTTTGTGATTGTGACTATGTGGGAACAAGAATGGGGAGGGAAATGATGCTAAACCCTCCAACATGTCACTCAAATTGCAGTTTTAAGTAGTTTGTCAATTTCTTGAGTCCACTTTTGTAACAGCAGGACAACATAGTGTGTAAAACTTCACATTTTTTATTTATGTAACACAAATATGATATTATGATCTAGTATTTATGACAAAAAGATAAGATGGACATCACTGTTTAGTGCTACTGTATCTGATTTCAATTGCTTTTATTTCCTTTCTTGTGCCTCAATATTGTCTTTGGTAGTTGAATGTTACTTTTACTTTGATGAACTAAAACTTGAACATTATTTATGGCATTTTCCACTCTATAACATTTCAGAAGGAAAAAAAAACTAATGATACTGATGTCTCCATTTTATTTTACAGTTGTAATTACTACTAATTACTTTCTTTCTGTTTATAAAGCATGATGCATTTGTATAAATAAAACAACGCAAGTGTTTATAGTTGAAATGATACATCAACCAATCAATTCATCAACAATAAAATAAAAATGCCAACTTATACATAACTAAATAGGATGATTTGGTCCATAATAATTTTGATAATTTTTTAAGTAATCTTGATTTTCTGGAATATTGTCCAATCAGGTTAATCTACAATAAAAAAATAATATTACATCTCTTTAGGAAATATATCCACCTTGTTTAACAATAAAATACTGCTTACATAAATGAGTGATGATAATATGGTATAACACTTACAGACTATATCATTTTTCTGCACTGGTTATTTTTTTAGTGGTTGTATTCTTGATTATAGCCTTCAAAGGTTCACTACGTAATGTAAGTAATTTCAAAAGCAGAGGCTTAACTTTGATTTATTAGGGTGTTTATTTAAATAAATTAACTTGAGTACTTCCTCTACCAGATCTGCCACATCAGCACTGCCAGGTTTCAAAGTTCTGGGAAGCTGATCTCGTTTATTCCTTGTAGCATAAATTGCTATGATATAACATTTTCAGAGGCAGTTTATCAGATATTCATATACAGGTCGCAGAATGTAATGGATAATAAGGAACATAACACCTGTTCTAACTATAATAATCCTAGTTATGGAGCTGTACCTGTGTAAAAGAATAATTCTTTGGCCTTTACTGCGGCATTGGGACGGTTTTGAGCAGTAGCCTGTAGAATTGTGGCTCCTCGACCTTTCAATGCAGCATTACATCACATATTATTTACAACACGCCACAGTGTGACAGCAGCACAGAGAGGGTGGGGGGCGCTTCGCTGGGTGCCCACCGAGTGCCCGCCCTCCCCGCCCCTGACTGAGCGCATGCCGCAGCAGGGGAGACACTCCCCCGAAACAGCGGTTGCACGTTTGCTCGGGGCGCTACGGTAACGGGGAAAAAAACCTCCAGCTTGCAGCCTCAGGGCGGAGTCCCCATCATGCTCGGTCATCTCTCTGTTTCTCTGTGTGTGTGTGTGTGTGTGTGTGTGTGGTTAAATGTGAACGACTCGAGGCCGGGCGTGTCGAGCTGCACCTGCCCCCCCTCACACACACACACACACACACTTCTCCGTGGCGTCTGGTCTCTGTGCTGGGAGCTCCAGACTGATGTGTGCAGCCTGCAAAGTTTCCGCGTGCAGGCCTGTGCTGTCGGTGTTTGTATGTGCCGTGTCATATGAGTGTGTTTACACTACAGAGAGTAGTGGGGAAGTGGTTTCGATCATTTCCTTGTAATTGTTGTTTTGGTGAGACATCCGTTAAAAGACTCAAAGGCTTTAAAAATCAGCCACACACACACACATCTTCGAATGCAGAATGTGGTGCTTTGCTTCTTTCGCTTTAAGGGACGTTTTGGCTTAACACGCAAAGTTTAAAGGGGCTTTGAACATTAAAATAAAGGATTTCGTTTCTCATGGTTATGTAACACTGTAGGCTGCTCAGTTATATTTTGGTTTTATTGTGGTGATCTATGACGGCCATTTCTGCTTTTTTTTTATATTGAAAAATAGTAAATTACTGAAAATAATGCAAACTATGATGCAAACGCCACGGTGGGTTGGGGATGTGAACCCACAGACAGCACTAAACCAATATACAGCAGTAAGTCAGAAATAAGGTGAACACATTACACCGCTCAGCATTCTGGCAGCAGGGTCCTAGTCTCACTAGCTCCAACCCCTCCCACGACTCCTAACAGGATAAGTGGTTACAGATAATGGATAAATATTTATAAATATAATCAAATGTAAATTGCTCCATCACATTTATATTAGAGTAAATTAAGCGTTAAGGTTGCAGAACTGGTTTCTTAAATGGTTTACTTATAGAAGAGCATAGTCCAACCCAAATCAGCCCCTGCATGTGTTTAACAGAAGAGCTCAACCAGTCAAGCTGGAACAGCCCACCTGGCCCCACATCTCCCCATTCAGCAAACAACTTTCTGGGATTTAAAAAAAAAAAGTACCTCATCACATCAGCAGAGCTTTTGTGTGGTTTCCATGACATCCACTTTATCTGTATTTAATGGCTTATCTCTTTTTAACCAATGTCCGACTCCTGTTGTCTGCTGTGCTTAAATAAAACTTATTTCCAAGATGAGGACATTTTGTGACTTCAGTCATTTATGTGTCACTCATCACTGTTAATGTTCTGTCTTTTTCTAAATATTATTTCTAAAATAATACCTAATCCTTAACATTCTTAGACCTTAGACCTTCAACACTTTTATTACTGCTTGAAAAGTAGCAGTAATTTAATTACCACATACCTTTCTAGCTATAATTTTTTTTTATATTGGCTTTGTATAGCACATCACAGGGCTCCATCCTTGGATCTCTCGTTTTCTGCTCCTCCCATTCTCCTGCATTTTACATTTACATTGACGCTGTCTTTTACATCACAGGGATGGCCAAGTGCATCACTGTTGCCTACCTGGGGAGGAGATGGCACCACAAGGCATTATGGGAAGAAGCCGAGTTAGCAGCAGCAGTGTGATGTTTTGGACCATGATCTGCAGGGAAACCTTGGGTCCTGTCATTGACACATACCACCTGTTGCTGATCAAACAAAGACCTTCATGGAAACAGTATTCCCTGGTGGATAATGCACCATGCCAAACTGCAAACAGTTCAAAAAGTCTTTGGGGAACTCAACAATGAGTTTGAGTTGTTGATTTGTCCTTCAAATTCTCCACATCTCAATCCAAACAGAGCATCTGTGGGATGTGCTGGAAAAACAAATCCGATCCATGAAGGCCCCACCTCGCCACCTACAGGACATCAAGGATGTACCACTGATACCACAGCACACAAATATCTAGTTGAGTCAGTGCCTCAAGAGGCCAGGGCTGTTTTGGTGGCAAAAAGGGGACCTTCTAAATATTAGGTGGGTGATCGTATTTTTATGTTATGTTAAACCCCCAGATCCAAGACCTGGGTGAAAGTTTAGAGCAATGTAAGAGGGCCTAAAAATACAAAAATGGAACTTCCTTGGCAACAATATTTCATGCTATGTTTTTTGTGAACTTTAGATATGCAGGGATTTTTGGTATAAGGGTGTTTCTCTTCTCAGAAACAGAAACTGACAGAAACCAAATCACTGAAGGAAAGATGAGGAGGATATACATGAGGGGATGAACAGGAGACTTTCCAACAGGACAATGATCCAAAACGTTTTATAAAATTTCAACATGTTATTGTTTTTCTTGTTAACATTGTCTTTTGTTCCCTGCTGCTGCCATTTGTGCACGTTCATTCTGTCCTGTAGTGTTTGCATGCGGCTCCTGCTGTTACTTTTATCCTGTCCATGGTTCACCTCAGCACCGATCAAAATGTCATCCCTTGTTAAAGTAAGAAAACTGTAGAGAGGAAAAACCTGCTCACGTGAGCTTGGTCTAGAGTTTCCAGACTGGAGCGTTTGGCTGACGTGGTTGAAACCAGTCAGCCTTCTTCCTGCAGCAGAGAGGCCCTGCTCAGTTTTATGAGACATGTGGGCCCATGTAGGCTTGTATTTATTGCCGAATGCTGCAGCAAATCCTACAGGCTGCTCCTACAGGGTTTTAATTATCTCTGCCTTGGATAGCAGCCCTTCCTTAGGAACGTTGTTAAGACCATGGGGTGGATGAAAAAAGCCAGATGGTTTCTGAAAAGGACATTTCAAATGTGCATACATTTATTGATCCAAGGAGCAAATTCTCTTAAAAGATGTTTCCTCATAGTTCCTTCATGAAAAGCTTTGCCTACGTGTCACTGACTGTTTTTAAGATGGAATTGGTTTCCCTGTGTTGCCATTAATCTTTCTTGATGGATAAATCTAGAGGAGTTTCTTTTACTGACACGTTGTCAAGTGTGTCTGTGGACTGATCCACTGATTTATGTCTTTTACAACAATACCAACACTAACCTCGCGTCCACACACACAAGGTTAGTGTTGGTAGCGTTGTAAAAGACATAAAAAGTGTGACAGTGTGATCAGTATGCAGTCTCACGTGAGTCTGGCATGACACTCGCATTTGTGTCCATACCAGGCGTGTGTCTGAGCACGTGTTCACTCGTGCACCGGAAGCATTTTGTTTCCAAAGAGCACAGAGCTTTTTTTTCATGAAGTTCTGCATTTCCTAAACCGTCTTGGGATTTGCCAGCACACACCCAAACACAAAGTACGATTTACTAGTACTATACAGATTTTAAAGTTCCTGTCCTTTACTTGAGTATTTCTGTACTCTACTCCAATTCAGAGAGATAAATTATATCCTTTTCTACATTACATTAATGAGACAGTTTCGGTGGCTTATTTTTCACTTTAGGATATTTCATACAAAACAAGTCCTTTTAGGTGAGTAGCTATAAGACGTCTGAATTTCTTACATAGTCGCTTATTAAAATCAACAATCCATAATAAACACAAACAGTGAAAAATGCATGCAGTGTCACAACCCTTCAGTTTTACCCGGTGAACCTCTAGAAGGGTCTGACCCATGGGTCGGGGACTAAACTTGTTAACTAGCTTCATTTGGAGCAGCTCCAACAATGAAAAGCTGCTAAAGGATTATGTGTCTTTATTGAAGATGTAATCGTTTTTTTTGCCCCCTTTTTTTACACTCTTGTATTGGCATTTTTATATTAAGAATCTCTCTTTTTCTAGCATAGACTGAATGACCTCAGCAGCGTTTCTTTTCTTTAATTCAGACCTCCACTTCACACAGTTGTGGTTTCCTCATCACTCAGCAGAAATGTGTTATTATCGACCTCCATGAATAAATTAAGGTCAAGCTAATACACCAGAGATTGGATGGGTTTCACTTCAGCAAAATATAACAACAGAAAAAAACCTCTAGAAACACTTTGTATTCAGCATGGAAACTGAGCTTATGGACGAGTTATTTTAATTTGAGCGCAGCTTTCAGGTGTGACTGTGTGAAAGCGTTGGTGAGAGGCATAGGGCTAAAAACAGCATCATGTGGGAAATTCAGCTTCGAAAAGCTGACTTTGATTTTGTTTCTTTGCCCCGTTTCTCCTCCTCGCTCATTTCTCCAACAGCTTCAAATGCCTATAACAGCTACACACTAGGTATTTCACAAAACAGCATGTATTTAATGTATTCAAAAAGGTCAAATAATATTCAATATTTTTTGTCTTGTCAGCAAGTTCCATCAATAGCCAAATGCAGCAAACGTGGAAATATATTTATCATATTATAAAAATATACAGTGAGCAGCAGTAATTGCTGAATTTCTGACTTTGACTAAACGTTTTGTAGACAATGTTCATTTTTGGATTTAGTGTTACAAAATTACAGCCAAAAATTTGAATTCTGAGTTAAAAGTCAAAATTTTAGAAAATGCAACTCCCACCGACAGGAAGCAGAGAGGAAATGATGGAAGGTGTACAGTGAGACAGGCTGGACTGAGTCACGAAGGACGAGAAGGTTTTTGTTTCATCATGTCCGTACCTGACTGTCTGTCTGTCTCACTGTTACCTGCACTCACACCTGCAGTATATCACTGTCCGCTGAAAAGAAAAGGAGGAGATAAAACACATCTGTCACAGCTGGAATTTCAGTGACAGACTCGGGGAGGAAATTGTTTTTCTTTTAGGGATTTAACTTAACAGAAAGCAGAAAATAGTTTTCAAAGGATTTATGAATTATTAATAAATTCTTGTATTAACCCAGACACACTGTTTCCTTTCACAGAAAACTGGATCAGCTTATTTTTGAGTAGATAGTCTCTTCAAAAAGTCTTCATATCCCTTTTGTTTTACACACCTTTATTGGACATGTAATTGGACATACCCACAATCACACATTTTTCAAAATGATCAAAAGCTGAAAATTTTATTTTACAAAAAGTATTTGCATCCTTTGCTTTGGCCCCCAATGCTTTGGGTATATGCCTCATGTGAAGTGAATAACACTGATTATCTTGAAACAACAAGGAAGTCAAAGGACCTCCACAATATTATTTTGTGCTCTGGACTAGCTGAAGGAAACGGCACAAAACCGTTTCTAAAGCGCTCAGTGCCCTCAGCAGCACAGTGGCCTCAATAATAGTAAAATGAAAGACATTTGGAACCACAGTTCCTGTTAGAGGACAATAAAAAGGAGCTTGATCAAAGAGGTGACCAGGATCACAGGGATCATTAACCCGCCTGATTGGGCCAAGCAGCATAAAGGACTCTGTGGGTTTCAGTGCTATGAAAAGACATTTTTTTGAACAATTTGGGAAAATTTGCCTTCACTGTGACAAACACCAGACGCTGCTCATCACCTGCTTGTTAACGGTGGCATACCATGTGTTTCTGGGGCCAACACCTTAAACGCCTCACCTGTTTTTTCAGTGAGGCATCATTAAAGAAATCATTGATTTTAATTAGAGTGGCCAGGGTAGGTTTTAATTGGCAGTTTAATTAAGGGCAGCATTCAGGCACCCATGAAGAGGATCTATCAAGCTGTCGAAATCTGTAGATAATGTGCTTTCAGCCTGAGACATTTCTTTCAAACTGCACAGAGCTGCTTGAACTCTGAATGAACATGACAATTGCTCCAGCAGGATAAATTAATTTTGCTTATGCTAGTTAACTTCTAATGATCAGATTAAAAGCACAGTGGGCCCCAGGGAAAATGCTAACTACACACTTGCAGTTTAGTATTCACAACTTCAAAATATGATGTTTTTATAGTACACAGTATTAATACCACCTGGTGGTTTTAATGTATATGTATACAATATAATATGATCAAAATACATTGTTTTCTTAGTGGAAAAAAATGTATTGCACCTTTCCACTTACAACATAGATAATCTGCTTAGTACTTTTACTTGCGTAAACAATTTGAAGTGTTACCTGTAGAATTTGTTACTTGAGTATTGAGTTGTGTACTTTTATCGCTTCTGTCCACAGTGTATCACATTCTGCTGTGACTGGGGCTGTCTCACTGCAGACTGTGCAGAGTGGTTTGGCTGAACATTTATTTATTTATTTATGAACTTTAGTGAAATCCCATTCCTAATCCATAGGGTTCAATATGACATTGGCCCACCCATTGCAACTATAACATGTTTATGGGAATTTTTGACCATTCATCCAAAAGCGTATTTGTGAGGTCACGCACTGATGTTGGACGAGAAGGCCTGGCTCTCAGTCTCCGCTCTAAGTCATCCCAAAGGTGTTTTCTCGGGTTGAGGTCAGGACTCTGTGCAGGCCAGTCAAGTTCATCCACACCAGATCCCGTCATCCATGTCTTTATGGATCTTGCTCATGTTGGAAGAGGAAGGGGCCGGCTCCAAACTGTTCCCACAAAGTTGGGAGCATGGAATTGTCCAAAATGTCATGGTATGCTGATGCTTTCAGAGTTCCTTTCACTGGAATTAAGGGGCCAAACTTTACACTTGGCACTATACAGTAAAAAAAGTACCGTTCTCCTGGCAACCGCCAAACCCAGACTCATCCATCAGATTTTCAGATGGAGAAGCATGATTCGTCACTCCAGAGAACGTGTCTTCGCTGCTCTAGATTTCAATGGTGACGTGCTTTACACCACTGTATCCAACGCCTTGCATTGCACTTGGTGATGTATGGCTTGGATGCAGCTGCTCGGCCATGAAAACCCATTCCATGAAGCTCTCTGCCACTTTTCTTGGGCTAATCTCAAGGCCACATGAAGTTTGGAGGTCTGCAGCGATTGACTCTGCCTCTTCGCATCCCCTGACCCCGCAGTTTACATGGCCTACCACTTCCTGTCTTACTTCTGTAGTTCTCAAACTCTTCCATGTTCTTATAATACAGCTGACAGTTGACTCTGGAATATTTAGGAGCGAGAAAATTTCACGTCTGGATTTGTTGCACAGGTAGCATCCTATCACAGTTCCACGCTGGAATTCACTGAGCTCCTGAAAGCTTGATTTCATGCACCTTTTAACATGGAAGTAATTGGAACACCTGATTACAATTGTTTGGACGGGTGAGCGAATACTTTTGGCAATATAGTATATACTGTGTGTGGATATATACATTAAAATGTTGAGCGGAATTGCAGCATTTGTTTTTCTCAGTGAGTCCTGATTTCAGAGAGCTGACTATCACTGATCCCCACACACCCCGAGGCTGAGATGTGCATATGGAAGGAAAGGTAAAAACCTGTCAGCAGGAGGAGACAGAGATGTAGAGACGCTGTGATCTTTTACACCTGCAGGTTTCAGGGGTTTTACTTTCAAAGCCAGATGAAAGATCAGATCAGAGGTTTGAAATGTCAGAAATAAAATGACCGCTCTTAGCAGGATAAAAGTGTCCACATATGTTGGAGGAAACACTGTGTTTTGGGAGAATAGGAGAGGAAGGTAGTGATGATGAAGAAAAAAATCGAAGAGGAGATTTGTATGGAGAAAACATCAATAATCCTAAAGAAATGTTTCATGAGATGTAAATACAAGAAAACTTTTGAACCTTTGTTATATTTGGACAAAATTACTACTGTTCAAACAGTTTGTTAGACTCCATTTTGTTTTTAATGACATAAGGAAAGGAGAAAGTTCATGTAGTCATCCGTATCATATTACAATAAGGAATAAAGCTGTGAATTGTACAGGAATAATAACAATTCTCTGAGGTAGAAAGAAAATCTTGATTAAAATCATAAGCAGCAAACATCTCTGCACTCGTGCTGTTCACACAAGACAATTCACACTTTAAGCTCTAAGCACCAGACACGTGAAGCAGCAGTTGTGACCTTAATCGAACTGCAGCTTTTGTCTTTCATTCTACTCTACTGCATTCAAACTAATGTAGCTGCATGTACTGATGCTGCTTTTAATTCAACCGATAAATCAGATGGTCCGTCTCCTCACGTTTATAAAACTTGTTTATATTTGCATTTTCCCTCCGAGTTTTCATTTACCTTTACAAACTGTGCTCACTGACAGCGATTTTCTCTACAGAATCTTCAGTGTCTGGTTTGATTCCAGAGCTGCCTGAGGGCCGAAGATCATGATCATTTGTATTTGTTTTGGGCCTTGTCACTTACTTACCAAGATGCCCTTGGATTCTGTGAATCTTTGAATATTATGCAGCATGGATGAATTACATAAATGCTTTGTAATTTCACATTAAAAAAACATTATTCCTAACTATTGGCGAACTATTGGTCAACCTTAGCCCGTCCTTTCTCTGCGATGCTCAGTTTAAGTCCCTTTTGTTGTGTTTGATTTGAAGTGTTTCTTATTTAAGATTTAATATTCTTCTCTGGTTTAGTCGTGTCAGTTCTTTTGTCACCTTTAATATATGCAATGTACAATAGAATGTGCACAGACAACTGCTCATAATAATAAATCTTTTTAATATTAGTGAATGTGGCAAGTTTTTGTATTCAGAGTCAGAGTCTGGTCTTTCCTTCGTGTGTGTATGTATATATATATATAACATGCAAATGTCAGTACTCCCTTGATAAATTAATTCTAATTTTAAGTGTAATTATTTAAAATGTAACTTTAACTTGTGTGTTATATGTGGGGTGGGGGTGAGAGATGCTGGGGGTTGTGCATTTTGTTTCCTTCCCTGAATTGTTTGGTGTGTGCAGGTGTTTGTGTTGTGTCTGATACCACAGGCTTTTGAGGTTTCAGTGGGTTTCTCTCTTTCTACAAACACGCACTCTTGTCGGTTATCACAGATGCCAGTGATGGCCCTGCTTGTCTCCACAGCGACATTATAAGATTAAATGATGCCTCTGTGATAACACTGTTGTTTTTTACGCACACACACACACACACACATTCATACTTCCGTGCTGCCCTTCAATCTCAGTCCAAGGTGAAAATCTCTATCTGCTGCAGTGTGAGAGGCGACCTGCAGGGGGAGGGAGATGTAAGGGGATGGGGGGATGAAAAGAGAGATGGACAGGAACAAAGAGGAAATAAAGGGAAAACAGGAAAGAACCACAGCAGCTGAAAAGAAAAAACTATTCAGCGGTTTGAAAAGTTTCACTTTTAAAATCGTTTGTGTTAAATACCCTTTTACTGTAAATTAAATGTACTTTTTCTTTATTTTTCACTTTTAATTTATCATATTATACATTCATTTCTCAACATGTTAGTTTTTTTTTATTATTT
Organism: Channa striata; assembly: GCA_033026295.1. Lineage (NCBI taxonomy): Eukaryota > Metazoa > Chordata > Actinopteri > Anabantiformes > Channidae > Channa > Channa striata. The sequence continues at coordinate 5,829,110 of CM065180.1, read as the reverse complement.
ACAATTATTTGTAATATTTGTTGCTGTTTTTAAATGCAGGCCACCTACAAAATCCAAAACAAAGCCTCAGATTAAGGGCATGCAAGCTAACGTGGCTAATGCTAAGAGATGACATCATCACTTAAGGACAAAGGTGGTGAGGACAGTTAGAGGACTTTTTTTCCCATGCACCAGGGGGTAACAAACACCTTTGTGTCACATTGGCTGTGACATTAAGACCATGTTTAGACATTTTAAATATTAGCAAACATAACTAATTGTGCTTCTACAGCAAAAAGTGACATAACTGTTAAATAACAACTTATTTTTCTAATGATTGAAAAGAATTTCAGTGTGGCACCTCAGGACCAGGTTTTTACTTTATTTCTGTATTTTAGAGTTAAACCCTGTCTCTGTACTTTTGTTGTTGACGCTTCATTTTGTTAGACATAAAGTGTATATTATATTGAACATGATGAAGATGATTGTTGTAAATTTTACAACATCCCTTCTGTCAATAAAACAAGTTTGAACTTGAAAAAGTTGAATAATACAGATGCAGGAAGAACAAAGCGCAGAAGGTGAAAGAAAATGGAGGGGAAAAAGAAAAGAGGAGAGAAAAATAGGAAATGGAGAAAGAAAGAAAAATGGTGGAAATAACAGAACAGAACAAACAGTGATGACTGGTTAAAAAAATCTCACTTATTGAAACTGTTTCTCTTGGTGACTAGTCTGTCTAGACACATCATGTTGCGTGTGGTCACCAATGTGTGTGTGTGTGTGTGTGTGTGTGTGTGACAGGATGCTGAGAAACCCCTACAGTTGCTGCAGTGGCAGCAGGATGGCAGCCAGAGAGGGACAAAAAAACACAGCATCTGATTTTCCTGCACTCACTTCAAGCCTCTTCAATTTAAATTCAGATTCCAAAGACTTTCATACTGGGTCATTTGATTTAATGTTTTCCATCATGTGAACTCACTTCAGTTACACTTATTCTCATTTACTTATATACTAATATAATAAACATCCCAAACAATGCCACCATGTTCCAAATAACAGACTTGGTAAGTGTCTTGCATCTCTATATTGTGTTTTTTATGTACAAAGTTTAACTCAAGAATGTGTAATGACCATTGCATAGTGTTTGCACATTGTGTATATGTGATATCTGAGGAAAAAATATTTTGTTGTAAAAAAAAACACAATTTAAAAAGATGATTTTTGGATTAACATAGAAGTTTGAAATTTGTGAAGACGGTTGTGCAGTTGTGTAATTGTTCCTAAAGTTTGGTGAAAATGAACCATAATTTTCAGTATTGTGTCTTGACAATAGAGAGAATTTGCAATGCGACTCGTCTAATTCATCTCTGATGCAGGCAATTGGTTTTCAAAAGTCACACGCTTAAATCCAGATCACTTGAGCGCAGTGAATTTGTTTAAGATTTTGTCATCTAAGCCTCACGTGTTACTGGTGAATCAGTATTCTGGCCTAGATCAGGTCAAGAACTGAGTGGAGATCGAGGAGGAGACACATCTGACTCCTCTGAGGGAGTTAGAAACGTCTGTGGCTGACATGTGAACGCACATCAACTAACTGTATTTGTTAGAAGCATGGCCATGCCAGCCCCCTCACACCTGGGGGTGGGGGAACACGACTCCAACCTTTCTGCATGTAGTGCAGCCATGAGTTGAGGTTTGAGGGATATAGTGAGTGTTGGTCCTACATTGTATATATTGCTTTTAAAATACTTTCCAAAGTAATAACATTTATTATTAATAGTCATTTATTTTCCAAATATATTATTTTGTGACCAGAGGGGCTTGGCTGCCAGCAGGGGGTGCTGCAGTGTCCAACCACCCCCACTTTCCGAGGCCATGGTCAGTTGAAGAACCTGAACTCAAGAAGGTTTTATGGTCTGATGAGACCAGAGCTAAGTTTATTTACCATCAGAAACGACAGTGTGATTGGTGGCACTATCACATCACAGTGTGACGTCACAGTGTGACACTTTAGTACACTTTAAAATAAGAAAGAACATTAAACAAGGAACACACAAAAGCATAATGTGTTGGTGTTGGTGTTGGTGAGGACATTCATACACTGAATGTTTTGAGGCAGTTTTGTTTTGTCTTTATTACTGTTTAATATTTCCAAAAATATACTTTCCCCCCTTTAAATAATCTGGCTTTGTCTTAGAACTTAATAGCTTTAAAGCATTTATTTACTTTTACTTTCTTACACTGTGCTTAAACTTTTTTACAACTTTGTCATTATCACGTAAGACGTTTATTTTAGTCTATAGATGTGTTTGAATATACATATTTTTACTAAAACACTATGCACAGCCTAAATTTTAAAAGAAATTGAAACCTAATATCAAACTTTAACTCCTTTTTAGAACTTAAGGATTTTTTTTCTGCTGGTATATATATTAAAAATCCTATTTGAACCATAAAAACAATTTTTAAAGAACGACAGTCAAATCAAGCTTTTGGGGCATCTTCAGCTAAAGAGAAGTTTCTAAACGATGAGATTATAATGTTTATAACTTCATGCATTTTAACAAGGCTGTGGGATATCGCACCGACTCGGTCACTCACAGTCTACATAAATATATCAGCTCCCTGGATGTAGGTGAACGTTGGTTCAGCTTTCAGAGCTTGATTTTCGGGTCACAATGATTTAAATCCTAGACTTTAGAACGACAACAGGCTGAACCCACTGGTTGAGAAATGAAGAAAAATCTGTTTAATCAAAGTTTCACTGCTTATTTTTAAGATTTAAATTAGAGTTGACACAAGTTTTAATTGTAGTCAATAAAAATACAACATCTGTGTGCTTAAAGTTAAACATTGGATGTAATTTCTCATAACTTTGACTCAAGTGAATAAATCAGTATCACTTTAGTATTTTAGTGGAAAAAATGCCAAATAATGACCTTTGACAAAAAACATAATTTCAATATGGTTTAATGAATTATTTCAGTTTTTCTTTTAATTAATCTAAATGTGCAAAACCTATGTCGTATAATGTTTCATAAATTAAAATTGTATAACTCCACACATTTCACCGTTTGGGTAGCAGAAATGAGCATCCATATTACAGAAACATCGTGTCTCTCAGTCTTTTCAGGTCTGCTGTATTCTCCTCTCTCCATCTTCCCCCTCCTCATCCCTTTTTTCTCACTGGGTCGTCCGATAGGCTCCTTTTCTAAGTGTCAGCAGGCTTCCTATTCATAACGGGTCACGATCTGTCCAATGAGGGTTTTTGTTTGGTGAAGCTGCAGAGCAGCAGTGCCAGGGTGCTTTATATCCAGAAGGTCAAGGGTGGGGAGCCCAGGGGACGTGTGCTTCAACCGCCTCCTCAACTAGATCAGACCTGTCCCGTACTTAAACCTAATCGATCATAGTTTGTCTGACTTTTAGACAAGAATCCCTCAATAACAAAAAGAGTTCTAGCTGTTGTTGTCTCCAGAGTTTGTTTGTAAAAATAATAACCCGTTAGATTTTAAATTAAAGGTTTATTGATCAAAGTCACTGGCTACACTACTTTAAAATTTGCTCAGACAACATGAAAGAGGCTTGAAATGTAACATAAAATTCGAGAGAGTAATAATAAGAATAATATTTTAGTAAACTTTATTTTTTCTGTTTGTCATTCACAAAATTTAAATTTCGAGAATAACAATTGCGTAAAAGAAAGTGAAGTTAGACGTCCTCTGTGACCCGCACAGATGTGTGAGCATTATCAGCCATATCCACTTTATCCAAATAATGGAATGTGGACCTGTACCCGCATTGCCAGGAAAAAAATCTCAGTTCCTCCACGTTAAGATTAATTGTATTGCACTTTGTTTTTACTGCTCTACACTGATGATTAACGCCCAGAAACTTGTATCTTGTAGTGTCAGTGAAGGCTGGGCTAATGAACATCAGAAATCAGATCATGGTGTCATGCGTAAAAAAAAAGAACATGAATAATTATAAATCACTGTTATAAAAAAGATGATGAAGAATGAATAAACAGAATTGCTCAGCTCCTCTCTGGCCTCAGATCCACTGCTGACAGCGACAGCATCTCTGAGTCCAGCCAATCAGTGACGAAAGAAGCAAGTTCATCTCTCAGAGGCTGCTGGAATGTGGGAAGTTTGTGACCTCAGCACTCCATCCTTTATGTTCTATTTGAAGCCATCTGCCAAAAATCAAACATGGTGCATTTTTCCTTGTCTCAACGGGTTTACAGTATATCCAGTATTCCAAATCACAGAACGTTTAGGTCAAAGAAGTGACTGTGTGCAGTTTTTCATGTGCCAATCCTGATGTGGGCCTAAGTATTGATGGACTGGGTGGTTTTGAGGTCGGATGATCACACTTTATCTCATCAAAGTTTGCAGAGCCAGAGCAAGAATAGAATCTCAGGTTCTACACACAAGAAACTTCATTACATTTGATGTCAGAATTACACTTTTATCTGGTACTAGATTAAAATAATTTTGGATGATGCACAATAAAAAAAGACCTTTTATATAGTTCTGTTTCCTCAGCTCTGTTTGAAACACTTTGTTTGAGCTCCTGTCACTTTAAGCCCCCTCTCTTGCCCCAGAACCATTCTGTCCTGATCGGTCATCTTGCAGAATCCTCCTGATGGACCAGGAGAGTGCTGAGACACAAGTAACCAGGTAACAGTCGGCTCGGGAAAGCTGATTTCTTGTATTTCATGTATACAGTTCTGAAATTGGTGCAGGGGGTTACGGACACCTGGTTTCGCCAGGTAGATTTCTGTGAAAGAATGACGATTACTCTGCCATGTGTGTGTGTAACCAGGCTTCTATTTGGCTCTAACAAGGTTTCTTAAATTCATGTGAACACTGTTCCTCAGTCACCAGAGAAAACTGATTTCTCTGTATCCCGGTTACATAAGCGCATGTAAACGCAGCCATCATTTGGATTTGAGAGGAGGTGGCTGCGATTGTTGGTGGAGGTCCATTTATGTACTGATAATGTGCATATATAGGACTGTTTTGGATGGGTCCAGATAAAGGTGGCACAGCAAAGCCTTGGGGAAATCTCACTGCAGAGCAGAGAGATACTAAATTTAGTTCTGCCTGATTTCTCCTACGTATCTTCACAAGTTTAGGAATTTTCATGGTAGTACCACAGTAGTTAAGTTCCACATAAAAATACAAACAGCAAAAAAATTACTTATTTGAAGCATCTGATTTAAAGGATTTGGTGTGTGTTAAAATAATCACACTTCTTGTACGGCAAAAGTATTTCTTTGTATTTTTTCTTTATAAATCAGCTTAAAATGTGACACAATCCTTTAGTTTTTGTCTACACTCCCTCCCATCACTCAGTAAGAAGTTTGAGGTTTCCCTGGAGGGGCTTCACTTTCAACAACAGGAACACCACAGCCTTCTGACAGATCGTTGCTGTCTGCGGGACCCAGTTCATCTGGAGGCTTCACCTTTTGGGTCGAGTATGGGTGACTGTGGCGCAGTTGGTAGCGCGGTTGTCCACCAATCCTACAGTTGTTGGTTTGATCCCTGGCTCCTCTGGTCACATGTCAAAGTGTCCTTGAGCAAGACACTGAACCCCGCTTAGTTGCTCCCGGTGAGTGTCGGCCAGCTGCACAGCAGCTCCCCCATCGGTGTATGAATTTTTGAGAGTGTGAATGGGTAGATAAGAAGCAGTGTGAAGCGCTTTGAGTACCAACATGTAGAAAAGCTCTATATAAGTGCAGACCATTTACCACTTACCATTTAATCAATGACAGACATACAGATGTGCAAGGCTGCCATGACTACCACCTGTCTGTCAGTGCCAGTCCTCTGAATTCTGCCACAAATTGATCACAAAACCTCACAGTTGGTACAACCTTCAGCAGGCCTTCTCTGACTGGAACACTGCAGTTCTGGGAGGAGACAGGGATGTGGGGACATCCAGTCCACCCCCAACACGACTGCAGGGTACAACACATGTCTGACTTCCCTGAGGAGAGCCCCAGGTGTGTTGTCCTACCAGATCAGCCCCCTGCACTTGCTGCTGGTCTGTTTTTATGATTTTTCTCTTTATTTTTGTGTTCTGTTACACTGTAACAATGTAAACAATCAGGATCTGTCTTGTCTACTATTGACAAAAATACAATAATCAATCAGACATTAACCCAAAGAACCATTTCAGTGACTATGTTACTTGGAAAAGTGTTAAAAGTGGTTCCTCTTCATTCTTACTCAGATCTTTTTTGCGTACTGTTCAAAGGAAACAGGTGAAGTATGTAAGCAAAGCTGCTTCACAGGGTTATGAAATTGACATTTTTCCTCATCACCCCTTAAAAACTGAGACTAACCAGCGATACAGTGCTACAAAAGAACAACACAATGTCTTAATCTTCATGTCATGTACCTAGCTTTGGTTTGCCATCAAGTGATTCATTTGTAAAAGACTCACCTGTGGACCTCAGTTTAATCAGCCTGTTGGCCTCATGTTACCATTTAGTCAGATGCAAAAATGTTATCAGCCAGGACAGACATACAGAAATGTGGGAAGATGCTTTGTTATACTGAGTGGATTTCTACTGTCCATAAAGAACATAAACTGCCGAAAGCTGACTAATGTTAAGTGGTAACTGGTTGTATTGGAAATGTCTGAGGGTAAAGGGATTTTTTAATAATTATAATTATAAACATTATAATCTCACAGAGCCCTTTGCTTACAAAAATACACTCTTTGGGGTTCTTTCTGTAGGTGACAGACAATCCTCTTTTAAAGTTCAGCCTATGGACCACCAGTATAAAACCTGGGCATGTCAGTGCTGAGGGTAGGTAGGTAAGGAGTCCAGCTGATGTACCAGTGAGCCTAGAGTGGCCCAGTTAAATGAGACAGTGGTCCAAACTGATGTACTGAGGGGGCGACCATTTGTCTAAGATGGATGGACATAGATATGGTAAACAAGGAGCACCAGCACCCTCAGTGGAATGACGGCTGCTACCACGAAACTCTTCTTTGGGACTGTCAGTCCACAGCAGCGTGAGTAAACGTCATTTCAAAGAACTGTGAAATCATCACATAATCACATCATCAGAAAATTTATAAAACTACCGTGAAGTTGAAGAAGCAAAATAAATGTGGAGGCTGAAAGTAGAACAGAGCCGTGTAGCTTCCACTGTTTATTCATGTCTTTAAAATGTTTGAATCTTCAAATTTCACAGCAGGCTGTATAAATGCAGACAATTTGAGGACTAATAAAAAAAATTTAACAATTTTGTAGCCTTTGTAGATTTGTTTCTCATTTATAAGACAGTGTCTTATAAATAAGATAAGACATTTGTAGCCTCGTAATAATTTTTACTGCCCACTATCCTGTTAAGAATGACAGGACAGACGAGGAAACATTGATGATATAAGATCTCTAAAGGGAAAGAAAAGTTCCTCCTCCGTCTCAGTGAAAGTCTGCAGAACCTGAACACCAAGCTCATTTTGACAATAAAGATGCTGCTTTTCCCTCTCAGGCGAAAACATCTGAATAAAGACTGAGACAGATTTGAAAAAAAAGAGGACAGTGGGGATGAGGATGGGGAGGGTGTGACTGAGAGGGGGAATTTCCAGGAGTGTTCCCTCTGGGCGTCCAGCCAATCTGCCAGAGCCTCAGGAGTTCATCTCCACCATTAAAGCTCCATTTTAACATCTCGAGGCTCAATTTTAATAGCAGCTGTCCTCGTAAGTCACTTCTGCAGCCCACTCACAGAGCTGCACTGTGCACAGAGGACATCTGTCTCCAGCAGCACGTTTGCAGATTAAAAGCAGATTAATTCTGACACAGGACAGCATCTGTCTGTGGGACTGAACGTGTTACCGGAGTCCAGCTCCTGTTTGGGTTCAGAGGACGTCACAATTTCAGTTGGAGGTTGAAGGACGCTGGTACTGCGGCAGGAATTGAACCTGTGACCTTCCAGTTATTGGTGATTATCCTCAATGCTATTTTAATACAGGTAGTGCTAGTGTGTGCGTGCGTTGCCAAGATAGTGATGAATGGACCCAGTGAACCAGTATTTGTGAATGCAGCAGCTTCTAAGGTTTAGGCGTAGTAGTCTTTGTAGTAGCAGAGCAGTAGTGTCGTTGCATAGTGGAACAGATGTGAAAAATAATGACAACTTACTAATTAATTTACAATGGATCTGTCCTGTCTTTGAAGTGACCCTCGTCTGCACCATAACCCAATTAACAGCTGACATGTGGAAGGACAAAGCAAGGAAACAAATTCACGCCCCTGGAAAACTAGTTTCAACCATGAGGAGACTCGGACTATATAGCAAAGCTGCATCGACTAAAAAAGGAAACCCATTAAACTTTTTCCACCACTACCGTCCCAGCGCGTATACAGGAAGCCCAGTCTGCTGGCCCACACGGTTCGCTCCAGCAGCCCGGATCGCTAACAAGCCTCCTGTGGTAACATTAGATAAAAGCCCTTGACAGCAGTTGCACCTGGACACCTTTCCGTCTTTGTTGAGCCTTTGCTAGAAACCAGGGACTGGATTACAAAACAGCTTATGTTACGACATAACGTTGGGTCAGGAAGGGCTTCCTATCTGATCTTACTTTATCTGATCCTATTTTAGGAGAAGAAATGCTAAAAAGTCAATCCAACATCGGAACATGAGTTTTTGTCCTCTTGAAAACAGCAACAACAAGCCAAGTTACCAATTTCTGTTTCCACCTTGATTCAAATCTGCGACATACCAAACGGAAATATTGTATATTTATAAATATTATATTGTATGAAAGATGGACGTGGTTCCTTGGTTAATTGCAGAATCATGGTCCAGGTGATCCTGCAGATATATACATACATCATCAGTCAGTACTATTTGTCTGTTAACATTTGTTGGTTGTATGATAGAAATAAAATGCATTAAACACACTAACACTGTATGGCAAAAGATGAGAACAGCTTGAACGTTACCCCAGAGTCTGGGAGGCTAGGAAGCTTTTGATTTTATCTTATGTCAGGATAGGAATATGGACTATTGCTCACGGCTTTTTCCCTAAATGTCTATTTGCCAGGGTTACCAATCCTTTACCTATTTATGTAAATAACAATGAATAATTTTTTACCTCCAAAGACAGAGGGTGTTGCTAAATTCACAAAGTATTAAACTGTGCTGCCTGAACTGAATTTGATTCTAATTGCTTTAACTCGCACAAACTTTGACAGACTAAACGGCAGCAAACTGAGCGTCACTGTGTCATTGCTCTGCTTTATATTTCTGTACTTCACAGCTCTGTCCCAGCTGGGCCATAAATTTGAGGACATTTTTTTTACTTCTTCCACATGCACGTCTAAATGTTCAGAAGTCCCCTGTGTGGTGTTGCTAACTCTAGTTTGAAAGTTGTAACGTAGTAATATATTGGCAAACTGCTTGGCAAGAGAGAAACAACACAAAACAAACCTTGACAAACTCGTTTCAAAGCTGCCGTGCAGCGAATGTCTTTTTACTCAGGGCTAGTGCACATCGAACTTGTCATGATTTATTCATCTCTGTTACTTTTGCCCACCATTATCCACCACTTTGGAGACTAAAGAACTTTCCTTTGCTCTTCGTTGTGTTCTGTAAGAAAATGTGCAATTATAGCTTGTTGGACTGGCACTCCTATCTTAATCTCTCTGCAAAGCCCCTAACGCAGAAAAGGAACTGCATAGAATCAGATGTCTTAGTAACACAAAACCAAAACCCTTAGGGAACCACAAATCAGAATAATAATGTTCTAAATAAGCACAAAGACAATCAGCAACCTAAAACTATTACAACTAGTATATCTGATTTTTGTATATTATTTGGCAGAAGCAGTAAGTGATGTCGGAGTAATTGTGACACAGCATTACAGTGGAATTTTTAGGGCGAGGTAAAAAATAGACATTTTATTGATATGGGACTAAGGCCCTTGAGATGAAACAGAATCGATCAGGAAACGTCTTCGCCTCATCAGGAGCTGTCCCACATGCTTCCACCATTTCATAAATATTCTGTACTTTCTTGTACCTTTATATCTGATGTTATGGATTTCCCTCTGCTAAGTTAATTCCCCTTTTCTAAATGTAAATCCAGTCGGGCTTTTATTTTGATACAGCAGACCTACACTACAGCATGTCTGAGCCAGAAAGCTAGTTTCACGCCTCTCTGTTTGTACACTCTAGAGAGGAACAGAAAGCCAGAAAATGGAATAATCTGGGTAAGCTTGTTTTATGTATATTGAGTTGCTCAACATATACAGAATTTTGGTCAAGAAAAATATATTCGTCTCAGCACCACTTTAGCAGTGTCTACATACACGACTCCCTCCCTACATACTGTTGCCAGGATGAAGCTATAGAATTTCAGAAAGCTACAGCTATATATATTTTAATGTGGATGGGTCATTAATGCAGCCATATGGGAGGTAAAAGATGAGTAATTCTTCATTGTCAAAGCAAAGGTGACTGTGTAGCCTTTGTGTTGCAATGTAGTAAATAGTCCTGAGCTGGGCCGATGCAGTAGCTACCGAATGCTGATCCATGATTAATAGTTTCAAGGACACTAGTCAGTTACAAGGCGGTAATAATGAAAGCGTGTTATGGATGTCAGGTAAATGTTCTAGGCTGCCAATGGTGAGAAATAAAAGTAGGAGAAGTAAAAATAAATAAGTAAATAAAAAATATCTACATGAAGTAAAACTTTGTCTAAGCTAATTTTGCCAGTTCTAGATTTCACTCACTGCTCACTCACTCATGTGTTATGGAGCAGCTCATAACCTCTAATCGAGTGCAAAAACGTCAATTTACAAAATTCATTAATAATTACAATGTATTTTTTCCTGTGTGTTAATCAATACTCACCTCACGCCTTTTGAAAATGAAGTTTGCTAAGTTGCGATCACAAAGCAAACGCAATGAAGAAAGAAAATGCGTCACAGAAGAAGCAGACCTGCGTTAATGTTAGCAGACGAAAAGCGTCGGGAACTGAGGGCAGCGGCTGGTCTTTAGAGGCGCCACCTGCTGTTGCACGTGTGTAATGACGCTTCGCCCAAAGTAGATAAAACGTAAATAATGACAGAAATGAGATAGACAACGCTCAGTTTTATCGCTTTTTTACTTGAAGTGTCCACGAGCTTTTTCCTCATTGTTGGCTATGGGGGGGAAGGGAATTGTTGGGTCTTAACTTTTTTATGTAAAGTGCCTTAAGTTGACTTTTTTGTAAACTGGCTGAGTTGAAATTAATATAATACATTTTTTTTATTTTGTGAAAAAAAACTATTTGATTTATATTGTCAAATAGGGATGTGACCCATGACCCCACTGAATTCATCTATTATCTGTAACTGCTTATTCTGTGAAGGGTCACGGGGGGCTGGAGACCATCCCAGCTTTTAAAGGGCGAGGGGGGCTGGCAGGTCTTCAGTCTCAATCTCCAATCTCAACACAGACAGATATACACAGACAGACAGACTGAATTAACCTAATGCACACAAGCAAACTCCACACGGTCAGCTGGGGACACAAACCCACAACCTTGCAACCACTCCACTGAGTAGACAATAAAGCTGAGTGTGACTATTTACTATTTCTGATGCATTTGTGAAAGCAGCACACACTGAAAATTTGCTGAGTTACTTTTCTCATGTGAATCATTATTTGAACTTTGAAAATATAGCTTAATAAATTGTATAACTTTGATTTATAGTTGAACCTAAAGAATTCAATTCATCATAAATCATCACTGCAACTTTTCCTTCATTTCCAAATGGCCCTGCTTATTCGGAGGAAAAGCGTGTCATTATCGTTAAATGAAGCCATGTGTACCTGTAAATTAATTTGTTGTGTGTGTGTTTGTGTATGTGCTGTAGGTTATACACTGCTGCATGTGACTAACACTTATACTGCTGTGATTTACATAAATCTGATAAATCGGGTTTTTACCCGCTGAACACCCCCCTGTCCCTCACCAACCATATAAGGACACAGAGAATGAACAGATTGTCCCCCCCCCCATCCTAATCCTCATTCACCTGAAACACAAACACACCTTCCTGCTGCTGCAGGGAGAGAGAGGGTGAGAGGCACTGAGAGACAGCACAAAGTGAGAGCAAAGGGGGAGGGATGCGAGATGGTAGGGGGGAGGAAACAGGGCGGAGGAGTCGAGGGGGAGGGTGGAGGGCAGCAGCAGCAGCAGGTAGAGATGGAGGATGGAGGGAGGGGGAGGCTGGCGCCTGCGCACTGCCTGTCCATCCCCTCCGCATCGCCCCCCCCCACCCTTCCTCCCTCCCCTCTCTCTCTTTTTCTGCAGCATCAGTACCACACTCCCCCCTTCTCTCTCCCCCCTCCCTCCCTTCCTTTCTCTCTCTCTCTCTCTCTCAGTCGGTTTTCCTGCCGGGCTGCTGCTGCTTTGCGCGCTGCGGGGCCACACTGCGACCGCACCGACAAGGAAAAGGAGAAAGCCGCGGACCGACAGGGGGGCCAGCCTGAGCCAGAGCGGCGGAGAGGCACGATTTCAAAAAAAGAAGCAGAACCAGAGGAGGAGGGTTCGGAACGCGCCGTCACCGCACGGATAAGGAAAAGCCTCAGAAGCGGCAGAAGCGGCAGAAGGCTGAGACGCGTCACACCGCGCTGTTCCTCCCTCCGTCTCTCTGCGTCCGCGTTTTACCAAGACGTGAAAGCGCAAAGGAGGACAAGCAGAGGAAAGTCTTGCTGGGGATTCTCGGAGCGCAAAACGACGAACGACGCGGTGTGGGAAACCTCCCCCCCCTCCCCTCCCGGACCAGGGCCGATTCTCCGTTTTCTAGCCAGCTCGGCGCGGCAGCATCATGAAGGACCGTACGGCGGAACTGCGAAGTGTAAGCTCCAAATCTCCTCTTTATTCCCTCCATGTTCCCACCGCCTCTCCTCCTCCTCCTCCTCCTCCTCCTCCTCCTCTTCTCCTTTTCCTCCGGTAGCCGCAGCTTCACGGCCCTTGCCGCCTCTTCCCCGCTGCATCCGGATGCAGAGAGGAGGGCAGAGCCCAGAAAAAGCCGCTGAATCCTGCGTCTCCGCTCATTCGGCGTCTCTGGTTCAGGGGCCGTTTAGCGGCGGGCTGCGTTGCGGCTCGACCCTCGTCATGCCGTGAATACAGAGTGATGGGACAGTGGCTGCAGAGTTGAGTGAGGACGGAGCCTGAAATGGAGGCTTCCCAATGATTTTCCTCGACGTGTGAGCGGCTGTTTGCTTGGTGGCGGGTCGAGCACGGGCCGCGGGTCACAGTCTCTTCATTTCGTGCGTTTTCCGCCTTCGCCGGCCAACATTGGAGCGCTTTAGACGCAGAGGCCCTGCTCAGGTTTTCTGCTCATGCAGCGCTGCATGCATGATGGGAAAACTGGTTAGGCAGCAAATAAATAAATAAATATCAATCTAACGCTCAAAGCGCTCTCATCCATGCCGATTCCATCGTGCACGGCCGATCTGATGGAGGAGGAGGATGGATGAGGAGGAGAGAGGACTGCGATGAGCCGCGGACCCAAATGCAGTGATTTTTTTTTCTTTCCGAGGCCGCATCCTGCAGCCAGCGCGCGCCTCCCCCCCGATAGAGAGGCCGGTGAATGTGGGAGCATGAGTCCCGATCAGGCGGGGAGAGGATCGATACGCGGCTGGACGGATGAATCAGGATCAGGATGCAGGTGGAGCGGCGCGGAGGATGCAGCTTCATCTGCTGCCTCTCCGCGTGCTTCCTGCTGCTGCCCCCGCTCGTGTAAGGCTGATAGTGGATGGAGGGCTGGGGGGGGGGCGGGGGTCCCTTCTTTGTAACGAAGCCTCACCCATTTTGTGCCTGTGTGGTTCTGCACCGGGTGAGACTGGAGCTTTTTAACGCGTGCGGTATGCGGAGGGATGCGGTTTGGGCGGATAGTGGTGGGATTTTTTGGGGGGGTGGGGGTGAGAAAGAGGGGGGGGGTCACATCAGCTGCTCAAACTCTGCAGCAGCCCCACGCGCCTCGCGCCACCGCCACCACCCGGGTTCAACTGGGTTCGCGTCAGACAGAGACGAACTGACGGCTCCATCCATCCATCTACAATCTAAATATCTACCATCTACATATCTACATATCTACATATATATCTGTATGTGTGATTGATGACTTCAGTGAACTCGGTTTCATTTAATTGTCATTTTTTCAGCACCGTTTTCGTTCCATCTTTCCGTTTTTCCTCTGTGTGCTGTGATTGGACAAAACCTGATCAATACTATCTGATTAATAAATCAACAGCCGAATGACAGTGTGTCATTGTGTGTGTGTGTGTGTGTGTGTGTGCGTGTGTGTGTGGAGGTAATTTGCATTAGAGAAGTGACAGCCTCAGCACTGCCTGGAGTTTACCGCACTGCTGTCCATCCATCGCTCCGTCCTTTTCCATCACTTCATTCCGTCTTCTTTCCTCCATCTTCTTCTCATCTCTCTGTCCCTCTGTTGCTCATCCGTCCATCTTCCTGTCTGTCCATCACTTTTCTTTTAGCCCGTCTCGATATTCCGTTCAGGTTTTGTCCTTCATCCACCTGTTTCTCCATCCTCCATCCTTTTCCTTTCTCCCTCTCTCCATCATTTCTCTCATTTTCATCTCCCCTGTTTCATGGTTTATTTTAACATTCTCCATCCCTCCCTCCTTTCAACTCATCACTTCCTGCTTTTACTCATTTCTATCACTTTATTGTCAACTCCCCTCCATCTTTCTCTTCAGCTGTCCCTCCCTTGCCCGTCACCTCCTCATCCTTCTTTTATTTCACCCCTTTTCTCCTATTTTAGCTGTCACCATCTCTCTGACACTTCTTTTTACCTTTTGTTATTCTTCCCTCAGTCTCTTTCTACCTCTCATTCTTTTATCAATCCATTCTTCTACGTTTTTCTTCCTTATTCCTTATCTCCTCTTTCTCTTTTGCTTATTTTATTCCTCTGCCTCCTCCTCCTCCTTCTTTTATGAATATTTGCACATTTTTATGTTGGTTTTTATATATAACTGAGTGGGAAACTAGAAATTTGAGTAAATATGCAAAACTATTTTACATGTTGTTGAGCTGAAAAAGTTGGTGTTTGGATAAAAACGAAATGAGCAATGGGAAGAGACGTGACAAATATTAATGACGTTTCCATCCTCTGATTTTTAAGCTGAATTTCTGAAAATGTGAATGATTGCTTGTTTCCTTCTGCTACTGCTGTGTGATATGAACTGAAAAAAACTGTGGTGGAGCCAATTCTCCAGTTGGTGCCATCACACAACTTTAAAGCTTGAACAATTGGAAAAAAAAAACCTGATGGAATGATGATGACAATTTGGTGTCTCAGTGTGAGGAACGTTACAGCCTGAACCCATGATCCATTTTAAAGCCTAAAAGGGACTGAAGTTGGCGCTTGTGACTGCTGTGTCCTAATAGATTCGACTGCCAATACTGAGTCATCATGCTTCTGCAGCATTTTCCTGTTGTAGCTGCTCAGGCTGGAGCTGGTTTTCTGATGGACCAGTGCTCTCCACAGGGTCACAACATGAATCTGATGGGCCGAGAAAGGAAAGGCCTGTTTGAGCCTCAAATAACTGGGTTGAGTATGTGAGAAGTTGAGGGCGAATAGGTGAGTTTCTCCCACCGTGGACACGTGCAAGAAATCATTTAGTTACCACTGCACCACTGTCACCGTCAACTTGTGACAACAGCAGATGCTGCATGAAGGAGGCCGGGTTATATTTTGTTTGGTCAGAGTGAGGCAGCGTCTGAACGCCGCAGCCGTCAAGACCAAAGCGTGACGTCACCAACGCCGTGATGATGACGCTCAGCTCCGGTGGGTGGGGATTTGTCAAAAGTGAACTGACAGTAGTGAACAGATGTCACCATACTAGATCTGGGGACCGGCTCGACAGACACGTCTGAAACGTCACAATTTCACACCGAGTTTTTGAATGCAGAAACACCCTAAAACCCAAAATGGCAACTCATAGTATTTTTATATAAAAATGTGTCGTAAAAGTAACTGGACAAGTATAAATATATTTTAAGATAACATCCAAAATGGAAATGCTAAAGCAAAGTACAAATATCTAAATTTTTTTACATTTTATTTAAAAAATGTGAGCTTTATTTGAGATATTTATACATTTTCTGTTTGGTGCTTTTAGGTTTTTTTGTAAAAACTGTAAATGGTTCCCTTGTCTAATCCTGTGATGTGTCTTCGTCACCCTTCATCATTAGTCCCTTCATCCCTCTTCCGTCCCTTAAATTTTCACCACTTTCTGTTCCCCCTGCTTTCTTTCCTCAGCTTCTCTCCTATTCTTTACCATCCCTTCATCATCTTTCCATCCCCTCTCTTCCATTCCTTATTTTACTTTTCCTCATGTCCTCCCATCCCCCACCCTTTCCTCCACCATGTCCCCATATGTCCGTCCAGCATCTGTCTACCATCTACTCCTCTACCCTCACTTCTTCATCTTTCGTCCTCACTGCCCATCTCTTATTTCACCTTTCTGTTCTCTCCATCTCTCGTGCCTTTTCTGTCTCATCCCACCACCCTCTCACTGTCCACACTTCTGTTCTGTCTTCTGTGTGACACAGACACCACAGAAGAAAAGTGCAGCCTTATTGTCACATGATGAGTAAATCTCCCCATTCGTCCCATCAGCATCACTCCATCCATTAATGAATCCCGCCTCTCCTGTCGGCCATGTTGGTCGATCATTGCATTGAAATCCAGCTCCGACTCACGTAATCCTTCCGGTAACAGATGCTGCTGTATCATGCAGCAGCAGCAAGCAGCAGCTCGGTAGTAATAATTATATTTTTATGTAATCGTCCACATCACAGTGACGCTGCTGCCTGCCCTCCTCCTCCTCCTCCTCCTCCTCCTCCTCTTCTGCTGCTGCTTCATCGCCGAGCAGCTCCGAGTCCTTCCGAGAACGAGCGAAAGCCGAGAGCGTGTTAATGTGACTGTGCATGAAGAAGGAGGCTGAAGTCCTGCAGTGAACCGCACATAGACACAGCAAAGCTTTTATGCTTCTTTGATGTGATTCACTAAAACCACAAAGTTCATTACGCCGAGTCTTAACGTGAATACTGTATTACAGGCCAATGCTCACGGCCTGTTTGTAAATCAGAATCAGTTACAGTTGCCTGATAAGTTTGAGCTCAAAATGAGATGTCATCTGCTTTCAACAATTAGCAGAAACAGGCTTTTCTGAAAAAAAGCTCAAATTGAAAGCAGTTATAGATATTCTGTGTGTGATTCAAAAAGGTTGGATTCTTCTAACTGCTAATGAGGACTTTAAAAAATGCTGCATCATCGCTACTGGCTGCGTCAAACTGCTTGGTCATGTTAGGCCAATGTTCACTGCCCGCATCACATGATTATGGATCAATAACACTTTGGTCTACCAGCATATGTTAGTTGATAGTGCAGATGGGAAGTCACCGGGTCCAAAACTCAGGGCTAAAAATCATTTTTCAGCATCAGCACATCAGCATCGTTTTTTCGTCCAACCAGTTACATTTAACTGGCAGTGATACAGTGCTTGTGTGATTTATGACTCTTGTCTGTCGGTGGAAGTTGCCTGACTGTGATTTAAAAGCCGACAGGCAGGACGTTGCAGTGGATGGATGGGTCAACAACATGTAAATCTGTTACGCTCCAGTCCACGGTTTGTACCCTCAACAGTGTCGTCGCCATCAACCTTAAAGGGCGACTTCACCAATTGTTCCTTATAGTTTGGAGGGTATTAATCGTTTTAAAGGCCCGTTTCTATAATAACACGTGTTAATATAGAGTGTGGTTCTAGTTAAGATGATGTCATCTAGAGGTTTGGAGGGGAAGGTTGACCAAGAATGCAACTTCTGTAGTTTAAGCAAGATTATATTCTAGGAACTAAAACAAACTAAAAATCCAGATGATGTCATCTGGAGGCACTTTTTAAAGTACCAACAGAGATAGTGAAGAGAGGTCTTTTTTTGGCATGTTTATCATAACCATTAACTGTGTCATCATATCCTTACATTCATCTTTTGACTATTTATCAGTATTTATGTCATTCTATCATCACTGCATAAATCGCTTTTTTCCCATTTTCTTTCTTCTTATTGTGGGAAGTCGACGTTCCTTTTTAGTTCAGTCCTTTTTAGTGACGTTGTCGGGGTGTGTGTCTTTTCCTTTCTTTAGAAAAAAGTACAGTAAGTGTTTCAGTCTCGAGTCAGACAGAAGCTGTGTGCTCTTCACCAAGCAGCCATAACATTGTGACCCCCTGCCTAATATTTAGTAGGTCCCTGTTTTGCTGCAAAAACAGTTCTGACCTGTGGGAGAACTGACGCCTCGAGACCTCTGAAGGAGTTCTCTCATGTTAGCCTTCTAGATTTGTTTTCGTCCCGTGTGAGGCGGGGCATCCATGGATCTGACTGTGCCATCAAACTGTAATTCATTCTTCACCTTCTTTCATTTCTCCGTGGTCCAGTTCTGATGCTCGTGTTCCCATCGTTTATGCATTTGGTGGTGGAAGGAGGCAGACCAGGCCTCTGTAGCGTAAAAATCTCATCTCTTGGGATCTTTTATGACACTAGATAAAGAACGATCAAGTACAAGAACACAAGGTGATTAGGAAGCTCAGAAGTAGCAAGTAAGCAGATGACATTCATTCCAGGTACGTTCTGCAGCAGCATTTAGACCCTTTACATGAAAGACTGAAGTCCTTTGTGCATAAATGCACCTGCTTTCGACCCTTCTGGGTGAGTTCAGAGGTGTGAGCAGATTTCTAACACAACCAGACCAACATAAACCTCACACACACACAGCTCACAGTTGTCCTCCTGTCTCTCTGTGTTTGTAACCACTCAACATTTTAGGACACAAAAACTATAGTCCACCGTGCGTCCCTACACTCAGAGGATGGTCATACTGACTGATGTGTGTCAATATCCGATTGGACTAATGTCTAACACACTGGTTTATAAGGCTCGTGGCTTCTTCTTCTATTGTATCTAATTACAGTATTGTTCAGCCATCATTCTCCTTTAAGGACATGTCTCCTTAATATTATACTTTATTTCCATGGTGTGGATTCAGTGTATTATTGTGAGCTGTCTCAGGGTCCACACTTAATAACTTAATACAAATTAGACTTTTTTCCTGTGCAAATAAAAAAAGGACCTAAAACAGACTGCTGTGTAATAAACTGAACAGAAGTGTGTGTGTGTGTGTGTGTGTGTGTGTGTGTGTGTGTGTGTGTGTTTCTGCTCCATATCCCATTTCAATCTCATTGATTTCAAAAGAAGAAGAGGTGGAGGAGCGGGGACATAAGTCACCTCAGTTGTGTCGTATGGATGAAAAGGAAGCCATGTGTCACTGCAGCTGCACACACACACACACACACACACACACACACACACACTGTTTGTTCCCAACAATAAAATGAATTTGCAATCTGTCCAATCAGATTTGGCTCCACATAACATCATTTTTATAGATCACTCAACTTGCAGATAAATCAGGTCTGTTTATAAGCTGTTTTGGAACTTTGGGTCAAATCACATAATTTGTCTCAGCAGATGGATTTGCTCAGTTGTCATGAAACTAGATTTTTTTAAGCATTTCTAGGACATCTTGTCCAGATTGACTTTCAAGGTTCAGATATTCTATCCTATATGTGTTATGTGGTCCAACAAATTTCATTCATTTATAAAAGGATAAAAATATTTACGCAACCAGTCTAAACCTTGTTCGCCACAGGCAGCTAAAGGTTTTTTCTTGATACTTGCACAAGATTGAACATTTACAGTTGCAAAGTTGAACACTTGGCCTCCTTTATTTCCCTGTTTTCTATTGTTACCTGGTTATTAGCTCCTGCAGTGTGGTGGTTTGATTTACCCAAATGTTTTGGGTAAGGTGTAAAAAAAAATGGATTCTGAAAATACCAATTGCTTTTAAAAGTAGCATTTTCCACAGAATTAGGATCGAGGTCAGTGTAGAAAACAGGCTCCCACATAAAGGATCATGTCAGCTGATGTGCTGAGATGTGTCATGCCAAACTAGAGCATGTTGGAACCATGTTGACACACACAGAGCCTGGAGCTGCTGGGGCCCCTTGGAGGTTCTAATGGTTAGTGCAATGGCCATCGATTTTTATACAGACAGTGGACGATCGTTTTTTAACAATGTCTTCAAATATATCCCAAAAAACTACAGATACATTTGAATGATTTTCATAGACTTACAATCAAAATTTATGAAGACCAAGGCAATGGATATATAATTTTAAATTAATAAATTGGTGGCACAGATTGAAATGCGTGCACCAACCGCAAAGGGTAGAACAGAGACAAACTGAGTCTGTTGAATCCCTGATGGTGAATGTGATTAGTTTTGTCCTCCTGGAGGCACCAGGTGGGTGTGTATGCGTTTGTTTGAATTTCTATACCTAGAGCACACAGTCACACACACACACACACACACACTCACACACACACACAGATGGCAGGCTGCTTCTGTCTCGTCTCCTCTCTCATAGTGACTTGCTCAAGGGCACCTTGACGGGCGTATGACACTTCCTGCTGTCTGACACTTTCAAATTAGACGTTCCACTGAGCTGCTTCAATTGATTATTGGCTGTTACTTGTTACTACATTTTTTTTCACACACAAACGCATCATTCCAGTGTTTTAGTGTATTCCTGGCAGTTTACCACCGGTTTTAGAAAGTTTGCTGGTGGAATTTTAATTTAGTGGAATTTTCCTATATTGTCATTTTCTATTGGCATTTTCACATGTACATCAGTTATGTAATTAGGTTTCTTGTACACCAGCCTTTATACTGTATGTAATATGTATTTTACGCATTAGAGAAAGTGATAATCTCTTTTTCTGCTTCTCTCCTAAATCACCTGCTGAGGTGGAATCCAAACCTGCAGACTCTCAGCTGTAAATGGTACAAGATGAAATCCATCTGCATTAAATTTGAATTTTATACATCGACAGTATATGACAGAACATGATGTAGCATGTTTCGAAAGAGCTGTTGGTGTTAAAAATATATTCCTGGCAGCACGCTTGATGCTAATGATAGCTATCTCATCAGGCTGAAGGTCCGCAGTGTGTGTGTGAGTGTGTGTCAGTGTGTGTGCCCGTGGCCATCCTTCACCCAAGTCAAGGGCAAACCACCCATTACCGCTGGCACACAGGAGGTCACTTTCCCATCCCGACGATATTCTCTGGTCGTGTGATCTGATGCGCTTCTATACTGTTTTCTGGCTCCATGAGGATCTGTTACATCCTTAGTGTTTATTACCATGTGCTGCGTCTGTGGCAGCTGTTTTTTAGCTCACAGGCTTCCCACTCAGCCAGAGGTGAGATAGAGTTGATTAAGATTTGACTGTGGTCAGATTAGGTTATTATGCACTTCCTCCTGTTAGTCCACACGCAAACACATGCACACGATATTTGTGAGCGCCTGAATCAGCACATCCCCTCACCTTCACCTTATTATTGTAACGTTTACCCTTAAACCCTTCGAAGAAGCCTTTAGTACAGTGAGGGAAAACTAAATCTCCTCTTTGTCCACAAATATAACTAACGGTTTCTTAAATTATCTTCATAAAAAAAATCATTTTCAATTTCCAAAACACTTAAAAAAGATTTTTTTAAACTCTCTACTTACTAAATTATATCCTCATATTTCTTAAAATGTTATGTGTTAGAAATGTCCCTCCACTGAATGCAGAGTTTTTAGACTTAACAAATATAAACTCCTGCTTCAAAAATAGTGGAAAAATACAACAACATTTTTGTCCACTTACGATTTTTTTTATTACAAAATGTCTGTGTTCTAATATCACTCTAGCCTTTAAGAAAAAATGTCCATATTAATAACAAAACAATAAAGTATCAGAAATACACCATAAACTGCCCAAAACATTTCATTTTTTTATGCATTTTAGTGCATTATGTGCCTATTTTCTCGGCTGAACGGCCTGTAACTGCAGTATCCTGTCCAATGTCACAGTCAGTCTTTTCCGTCATGCCTCCTGTTTACTCTTCACCTGCACCTGTCAAATAAAGGCCCTAAAAACACCTTTAAAACGTTTATTTTCTGAAACTTCTATTTAAATAAACCGCTTTTCAAGAGGGTTTTCTGAAATGTTCAAGTTTCCAGTTTTTGTCAAATAAAATAAAATATTGTCCTCACAATAATAATCATACACGCACACTATCTCTCTCTCTCTCTCCTCCTACATAATATTGAACCTTCAGTATATGCTGACTGCAGAAAATCCTGTGTGTTTATGTGTGTGTGTGTGTGTGTGTGTGTGTGTGTGTGTGGGCAGATTGGTCAGTAGGAGGCTGGTCATGTGATTTATGGCAGCATCTCCATTTAATGGCCCAGAAATCGTTTGTAGCCTCTATCTTGTGTGTTTTTTTTATGTGGTTGCCTGTGCGTGTGTGTTTTATCTGTGTGCGTGTCCTCGTGTATTGTAGACATACCCATCCCCCATCCACAGCTCAGTGAGCCGCACAAAACATCCTCCTCCTCTCCTCCGAGGCTGATTTATTTTATTCATACAACATCTAAATCTTAATTCATTAGTTTAGCCAATCACACAGCAGCTTGTTGTCATTATGGGGGGCTGTTATTAGCAGGTTGGTTTTCAGCGTGTTGAATACAAGCCGCGTTGATTCGGATCTGTGTTGCCACAGACTGATGGGAAATGTAGGCGAGGCAAGTGAAGCATGATGATGTCACAGGTCTGATAGGAACACTTGAAATAAGATGTCATCAACCTCTGACTCAAATTTCATTTCATTTTACTCTGCTCGAGATTAAACTGCATTAAATTAGTTTTTATTGTCCTTGGGCGGTGCACTGTGGTTTGTGGTTTGCTGCCAAGAAACTTTCACAAAACACACATTTGTCATTATCACCATTTGAACAGATTTTTTTAGTGAAAGGTTCAGTCGAGCAATAGAATATTCTTAGAGAGTTCTAAATGTTGGAGCTTTTGTTATGGAAGGTTTTTTTGACCACTATAGAATTGAATTTATTTAAATGCTGCCCTCAATGTTACTAAAGACAAAAATCGTACAGGTTAAAGTCCTGACAAGCAGTTCAAAATACTAAAATATAGTTTCTCAGAAATCAGGTCAGTTTGTCAGACACGGGGCCCATGGGCCTCAGCTGCTGTTGACATGGAGAAGAAGCCATGTGACAGGTGTGAATCAGAGCAGGTTTAAAATTCATAGAAACATCAGCATGTTTACTGAGTTTTTCAAAAAACTTTTCTAGACTCTGAATTGCATGAATTGCAAACTGTACAAATGATTTTGCCAACAATGTAATTTTTATCTTCAGCTCAACTTTAGTTTGTGGGCGAACCAGGGAAAAACTGCTTAACAATACCAATAAACAATATCTAGTTCTTCTAAACACATGCTTGTATATTTTCAATTTTACCATTTGATGATCCATCACACTTATGACTGTAAGTCAACTCACATTGTTGGAGAAGGTGAATGGGACTGTTAATACAGGAACTCCTGTATTAACTCTGCAAATAAACTGGATGACTTAAACCAGACTGGGTGGAGCCAACGACCCCCCTCTTCTTACTCCATACTGCCAGACTGAGCAAGAGGTCGATAAATATCTCAAAATAACATACATTTTTATAAATACCTATTGGTCAACCAAAGTCTGTCCCTCCAGAGCAGCAGTCTCTGAGAAATGTTACTGCAGGCGAAGGTTCCCATCTTCTGGGCATATGTTGGTGCGACTGAGTGTAACCAGTAGTTACGGTAATGACGGAATACTTGTGTTTTGTGCTTCACTTCAGTTTCAGTTGTTTAAGTCCATCTGTTTTCAGGTTGGGAACATGCTCCTGCTGCTGCACCACTGTATATGTGTGACGCGTCTATATTAGATCCAGTGGAGGAAATGCGGTATAAATAGTCCTGGGCCAAAGTCATTACAGGCAGTTATTGAATTGAATTAAGGCATTAAAAGGTTGGTAGATGGCTGAACGGAGTAGCACTAACTGCGCCTCACCTCCCTCAGCCCGAGTGTGCCCTTCCTTTAAATAGATTCCTGCTGCTAATGCCTGACAGGAAGCCGAGCTGTGCGCTACCATTACCTCATAGTCAAAGTTTAGGAAGAAAAACATCATTGCGAGGGAATAAAACACCGGCCTGGGCTGTTTACTTCGGAGCTTGTGTGGTGACCGGAGGACAACCATTTCTGCTATCTTACTCCAATCAGCAGACACGTACTGCCACATTTAAATTCTCCATTAGTCATAGAGTTGCTTCATTAGATTATTTTATTTAAATATTGGACAAAAGTATTAATTTGGCCAAAGCACTTTTAATAACTCGAGCAACTTGTTACTCAAAAGTTCTGCTTCAACTTGGGTTTGTATTGAAATTCACTTGACTCTTTGATTGATTTAAGATGTTGCCCTGTGCAATTCATTGCACTGCTCTGAATGGGTCCATAGCAATAGCCACTGCTGAGGCTCATAAATAGTGTGTGACGTAGTACAACCACAGCTGAAACCATTTGAAAGCAAAAAAGGTGAAATCCTCTAAATGACAATAGAGACATGTTCAGGTGTTCAAATATAGTGGACCAACAACAACTCCTCCTTCCTTCCCTCCTATTGGCTAAAAATGAGGGCAAGTCCCTGCATGAATTCCCAAATATTCACAGTGAGGTCACACTGCACCACAGAGAGGATGATAGTGAGCAGCCGAAATGATGGAAGTGGCTCATATAATCATTTAAATGGGATTTATTCCTGTTCCCACAGTCGTAAAGAACGATCAGATCTGTGCCACATATGAGACATAAATCAGATTTAGGTCACAATCATCACACACACACACACACACACGCACATACACACATGCCCAGAGCAGCATGTTACCACGCTCTGGGGAATAGGAATAGAGGAATGTGGAATCAGGACCACAGCGGAGCATTTAGCAGATATTTCCCTCAGGAGTTGGTAGAGACCAAAAAACAGAGCAAAAAGATGGGGCAGATCAGATTTACCGTAACGTCGTCTGTGTTCACCAATCGGTTCTGCTGAAAACGAGTGGACAAAAACGTTAGTTAGCACAACTGTAATAACTCGACGAAAAACCTGTGCTATGATAGTTTAAGATCTATAATTTCATGTTTAAAAATCACACGATTTTGTGGTTATTTTGCAATGTGAAAGTATCACAGGTAAATACAAGCTACAGTAGGAAATATGCATTAAGAATCTGTGGCCAATTGTGGACGAAGCCTCGTGTGACCAGACTCATTGCACTTTAATGCCCTTCTAACGAACTAGAGATTTTTAATAATTTCTGCTTTGTTAGTAATTTCTGAAGAATTCACATTTATTGTAATTTGATAACAATGACTACCTGAAGTGCTGAGAATGGACAAGGAGGGCCGGAGCAAAGCGCCTTGATGTGGAATGAAATTAATTATTAGTTGCATTTCAGATGGTAAACTGGACGTCACACACGTGAACAGTAACAGGAGAGGAATTGTGCACATCTCTGCTTGAAACGGGCCTATTTCGGCTTAAACGTGCCCACTTCACAGTTCAAAACCGCAGTGCTGACACATCATTGCTCCGACATCCCTCAGGCCTCGTTTACACTGTGATTTTTGGGCTCTGACTGCAGACAGTATGACACATGTGGCAAAATGTTTGGTCATTAGTTTCTGAGACACTGTGTGAGCTTTGGAGGCCACAGATGGCAATTAAAAGTTAGCTGCATCGCATAATGTGATGCTCATAGCAGTGAGCACCTGCATTTCTGCAACCACTGATGGCTGCACGTAGTCCTGCAAACATCTTCATTTAGAAGGTTCCTCAAATTTGTCTTTAAATTCACAAACCTTCTGTATTATGAAAACCATTTGACGCTGTGTATCCCTCTAAGGGCCCAGAGAAGAAATGAGAGCGTGAAGATGAGCACGAGGATGAATGAGGAGATGTGTGGAGAGTGGAAATCAGGTGACCCGGTTAGTGAGGTGAGGCCTGTTTAGAGGCTCAGCTGAACAAATCAAACACACCTACATTAATACTGCACTATATATACAGGTTTAAACCCTAAGAGTGCCGGAGTGAGAGCAGGTAGAGGCGAAGTGAGTCATTTATCTTCATCATCTGAGCTACAGCATCTTGTTAAACCAGGCGTGACAACAAGGGAGCCCCGATCAGCAGCAGGAGACGGACAGGACTATGTTTTATTCCAGGTCTAAATTTGGCCTGGCCTGGTCTAAAATGGTTGACTCATTTGTAACTGAGTGAACGATTTAGTGATATGGATGCTGCAATTACTGGTGGTAATTAATTATGTGGGAAACATATTGGTTAAAGTGTGTCACCAGCATCAAAGATTGTCTATTAACAAACCTGTACAACCACTTATTGGACTGAGTCATACTGTCGCTCCGTTGTTTTCAGTCAGTCAGACGCTCGAAGATTCCATCTCAGATCAGGGGGAAGTTGGGGAAGACAAAGTGCATTGATATCGTCGGTATGTCAGTTTTAGAAGTCACATTGTCCCTCTTATTTTTTTAAATGTATATAAATTCTTTAACCAAGTAAAAACAACCTTTTTTAAATAACATTTTAAACAGATTTTTTTTTATCTCAAGTATTTTGATTAAGTAGATCCTGAACAGTACAGACATGTGTTCAATATGTGTTTAATCAGCATTTAATGTAGATGACTATCAAGGATCTCATTTATTAACACATTAACCATTACTGTTATATATGACATATAAAATTATTAGTGTGTGGTGAGGTTAAGGTGGATTTCTGCATTAAGACTAAGATTGGTCCTTAGGAATGTGTAAACACAACAAAGCAACTTCACCCGGTCCTGTGCATAATTAAAAAAAAGGAAAAAAAATGCAAAAGTACAACATTAGAACTGATGCACTATTATCAGTAAGAGGTCACCCCCATCAGTGCAGCAGCAGTGAGAAGAAGGAGCCAGGAGCACAGAGGCACTCTGGGTAATCTAACTGTTTTCCCAGGATGCAATGAGTCATGGAATCAATTGATAATCTTCTTCTTTTAGTCGGGTGGCGGCTGGCAGGCGGCCTGTGTGTGTGTGTGTGTGTGTGTGTGTCTGTACTCATACCAGCACACTGCCGCTGTCAGATGAAAACCTTGTAACGTTCACAGGCTCCTCTCTTCTTTTTGAACCAGTCTCGCTTGAATCATTCACCTGCACTGAAGTTCCCCGATTTCTGCCGGTTTTATGGAATGTTGTGTAAACAGGAAAATGTCTAATAACAGTTCAGCCATATAATATCATGCAGTAAGGTGATAATATGTCAGTGACTACAGGTGTCTTCTGTCTCCTCCTGTAATCCAAGACTGCTTGATTTGGACTCGCAGGGCTCCGCGGCAGCCAGACCATCTGTTGCACAAGTCTGTGTTCTTCTTGCCACTGGAGATGAATCTTTATGACTCTTGTATAATGTTTGGGATTGTTCTCATGCTGCAGAATGATGCTGGAACAACCAACCTGCAAAATGCCAAAAAAAAGGGGAAGCACAAACGGTTGTCCCACCAGTTATTGATGGGATGTAGATTTTTGTTGAAGTTGAATGATAATCGAAGGCAGCGTGTCAGAACTGTGGCATCAACACATATTTCATTTTCAAAATGAAGCTGATAACGACAGCTAATGAGAACTGAGTGAGTGTTCCCTCGCTCGTTTCTCCGCCTCCCCAGACGACTGCAGGTGTCTTTCTTTATTTAATCAATTCATTTTGACCACAGCTTCAGCAAACCAATCATCTTCTACCCGTCAAAGTTTTAAATCTGTTTCTTATCTCGGCTGGTGCAACTCTTCCCCACCTCGCTCTCCACCAGATTCTCTAAATCAGCAGTCCATTGGTCCTGCCTCACACCAGCCCGTCCTCAGTTTTACCTCACCCCCCCTTCAGTTCCAGGCTCCCGCCCTTCATCTCAGCCATCATATCGCCGTCTCCTTCTCCCCCACAATCCTTTGTCAGCGCACTGGATTCAACCCTGTCGTGTTTCTGTATCCTCATCCCTTTACGGCCCGTCAACTTCATTCTAAAGCTGAATTCATGAAGGGGTCCTTTTTGCTTTTTAGTCATGCTCACTTGGTCAATAAACTAACATTTAAGCACCTCTAAATTGCTCTTCCTGTGTGTCTGTGCTGACTCTGACTGAGTGCCCACGTCACACACCGGTCGAATAATATACAACACGCAGTCATAAGAAAAGGCCTGAAAATGCATTTTCCTTTGCATTGCAAACGCCTGCAGTTGCTTGTATTATCATCCAGGAACATTTGTAAAGGCGTGTGGTCTTATATCCTCTTCATTTCCCCCCTTCACCTCCCTCCCAAACCTCAGCCCCAGTCCTTCCACTTTATCCCCTTCTTCACTTTCTTGTGGCAGCCTCTCCAGCTGTTCCTCCTGTCCTTCCTCCATCAACCCCTCTTCCCCTGTCTCTCTCCATTACCGGAACCTATAAAAGCCCCTTCCCTTTTTCCTCCCCTCTTTTTGTTTTCTTCTCTTCATCTTCTCTTTATTTCTTCAGTTTGTCCCTCTGGCGTCTCCTCAGCGAGAACAAGTCAACGGCCGTCTGTTTATTTATAGACCTAAAGAAAGAAAGAAAGAAGACAGACTGTGTGTGTGTGTGTGTGTGTGTGTGTGTGTGTGTGTGTGTGTGTGTGTGTGTGTGTGTGTGTGTGTGTGTGTGTGTGTGTGTGTCAAAATGGTTTGATGTCACTTGTCTTTTATTCTGAGTCCTCTGCTCGTTTCAACCCTGCTTCTCACCTCTGTTGTTTGGGCTTGGAACCTCAGTGTTACGCCACAATGTTTTTTAGCGTTAGGAACCGCATTTCCAGCTCTGTGATTCAATGAAAGACAGGAGCAAACGCCTGTGAGCTTCGTCACTTAGACGTTTCCTGGTTTCTCATGATTTCAAAAATCCTGTTGTTCCTATTCAAGCTGGAACCATAGGCGAAATTCACACGTGGTCGCGGTGTGACTGTTAGGGGGACCTCACGGGTTGACAGCATTGACTGATGGTTTGACATTAGAGAAAAATATCCACCCATCCCCCATATGACGTCACCAAATACCACTAGTCATATTTACTACAGCACACGTCTCAGAGTTAATGATGAGGTGTCCCACTGAACCATGACAATGAGGATGATAAGAACCGAGAACCTCTATGGTCTGGCAACACTCCAAGTCAGCTGGAGGGAAAGGCGTCTCTCCCAGGAGACATGTCCGTGTAGAAAGGACAACAGACTGATATTTTTGACTAACCATTTATCCCCTAACACCTGTATAAACCTTTCGGTAAAATCTGACATTTTATTTTGATCTTTATTTTAAAGGAAGTGAAAAGCAGGAAATGGAAAGGAAATTGGAATTTGACACCGAAGATGATTTTGTGTGAATAAATCTGATTGATGAAGGTGATTTTGTGTCTGTGAGAAAACATGAGCGCCAGCGACCGGTCACAGAGAGCACAGATGGACTCTGGGTACAGCCAGAGATCCCAGTGGATTGTGGGTAGCACAGCTCGCTGCTGGCATGGCTTATAGCACACACAGACACACACAGACACACACAGACACACAGTGTGAGTATCCATGCATGCAAACACACACGCACACAGAGCGCTGGCATCATAACACACTCTGACACCTGAGGTCAATGTCCTGATTTAAGCCTACATGACATGAGCGAAAGGAAGAGGGGAGGAAGGAGGGAGGGAAGTAGGAATCGAACAACAAAAGAAATAAAAGCAAAAAAAAAAACGCAATTGAAAAGAGAAAAACGATAATAAGAAAATATATTTAAAAAATGAAACTGAAAACAGGGAAAGAAAATGAAAAAATTAGAAATGGGAGGAAGAAACTGAATGGATTTAAAAAGGAAAGACGGGGTTGAAAGGAAGAAGAAGAAAAGGAACAAAAAATTGAATCAAAGCAAAAGAAAAAGGGGGAAGGAGGCAATTTTTAAGTTTGCACACATTTCTAAATAAAAAAAGGTTCGTAGCTTTCATGAACTTCAGAAATGTCTGTAATAATGTATCTTTAATTTTCACACAGTCTCTCAAACATTCAGCACATTTCTTACTCATTTTCACTCTTGGTCCGGTTTAGTTCCATTCATTTGTTGGCCAGATATTCCAGCAGTAGTGGCTTTTACAGCGGACTGTCCTGTCTCTCCCCTCCCCCATCCTGTAAGTACTGCTCTTTCTATTATCACCCACGCCCCCTCCCTTCGTCTGCCTCCCCTCCCCCACTCCATCCACCATCTCCCTCTCTGCTCCCAGTCTCACTCGCTGTCACTCATCCTCACCCTACTTCCATTTCTTCCATGCTTTTCCCTAATACATCTCCTGTCTCTCCGGGTGAGCGGGGCTGCAGGGTGTCACTGTTCGCTCACATTCATCAGATAAACGCTCACAAATCCGTGCAGCGGTGGAATCCACTGTATACACTGCTGTTGGTTTTTTATATCTGACAGCTGTAGTTCGTTTTTACTTCACAGATGAACACGTGTTATAGGCCAAACTGACCACAGCTGATGATGTTACGTGGCTTTAATGAGGGAGAGGAGGCTGTCACATAGTATTTAGGTTTATGAAAGTTTGTAACGCGGAGGTTGTAGTGGGTGGATGTTCACACATGTAACACACTCACGAACATGGTGGACAGGTCCAACCAACCGCTCAGCGCTTGTTGTTGGATTTATACAGTGAGAGCAACAACAACAACACATTTTACATCTATATAAAAATATATGTTATGAAGACATAATATTAGAGTAAAGTATTTTACACATTGTGTGTGTGTGTGTATAAATTGTTGTGACAAATCTCCGTCTGGAGTGTGTTTCTGAGTAGTTCTAGTTTGTTAAGTGCAGTAAAGATGAATGGAAGAAGCTTGTCAGTAAAGTTGAGCTTATGTAGTTTCTCCGACTTTTCGCCAATTAATTGAAACCTGCTGTATGCGGGTTTTTATTTTTAGGTTGTGCATCTTCTCTCCTTCACTGTTTTTCTTTTCTATCTCCACTGCCACCTCCTCCTCCTCCTCCTCCTCCTCCTCAGATGATTGTATGAAGAGCACCACAGAGTGCGTCTCAGCCTCTGTTGTTATGTAACAGTGTTCAGATATTAGTCAGGCCCGTCCTCCTCATTATATTAAAACTAGTCTACAAAAACCACAAAGAGAACTGCAGCGCTCCTAATTTCAGTCATCAGCTCAGCCCTTTGTCTTATTAAAGGGTCAGTTCCCCCAGATGTCACAAAACATATTTCTAACTTAGAGTGTCTGCAGGGACGGTTTCTTCAGTGGAGTGGATTATCCAAACTAACTGAAAAGCTAGAACGACGTGTGACATTAATTATTTTTTCTTAAATTCTAATTTCAAAGCTGTGAGCAGCTCATGCTTTAGTGTTCAGTCTGTGGAGCTGTGGTGGGAGACAGACCATCTGAGTGGACACTGAGGTGAGGTCCTTTGTCTTTTGTGGTGTATGTACAGGAAGGTTGTAACACTGCAGTTATGTAATAGGATCATCAGGAACCTGCAGGATTCTACAGTTTTTAAGCAAACCTCATTTGTGTAAGCTGCATTTTGCTTTTGTGAAGTGAGCCAGACCACATGTCACTGAGACTAGAGACTCTACAGATTAACTCCTATGTGAACTACACTACCCACAACAACCTTCAAAGAGCCATGATTTTAGCCTTAGTGACCAGGTAGTCGCCTCAAAGTGAAGACACTGTGTCCCTCAACCATTTTGCACATGGTTTATGTGACATTACGTGATGTTAGTTTGGTTACATATACCAGCAGGCTGTAGAGGGCGAGGGTATTTGCAGGTGCCTATTTCCTGGAATGCACAAAAACACGTGGTCCAGTTGCTACTACAGTTTTTCAACTGCACTGCATCACACTGCAGGAGAAGTTCATGGGGGGCGTTATGGACGTAGATTTTTTTTTCTTTACACAGACCTCAGTTAATCTGACCACACTGACCCTTAAGATCTGTTTGATTAGAACTAGGCCTGGATCTGACGTGGACCTGCAGCTACAGAACCGGTCTGAGATTGAGGGTTTCCACCAGCCCTCATAACCTGCAGCCATTTTGTAGCTTTACATCAGTAGCAGATTTTTATGACTCTGTGAGGCAGACTACTTCAACACTGATCAATTATTAATCAAACTTCCATTAGCTCTTGACCTTTGACCTCTTACACTGCAGAGTGTGTGTGTGCCTGTATGTGGTTTGTGAGACAAACATTGACTGCAAAAATGCAGTGACAGTTCTTTGGGTTTTTAAAAAAGAAATTAAACAAATGACAGACACGTGTTGGCTGAGACACTGCTGCTTGATCACGGCTGGTCAGTTCAGAGGCAGAGAGGACTGTGGGTAGCTGCTGTGGATGTAGTTTCCAGACGGAGAGAGAATTCATGTGATGCTGCAGTAAGGACAGGCCCATTTCATGTGTTTTCCCTGACCGGACTATTGAAGTGCCACTTTGTACTAACAATGTAAAATCAACTCTTAACTTTGATTTTTCTTTAGATCTAATTTACTTGTTTAACTGGAAATTATTTCCTGATGAATGGTTTAAATGTATTATTATATTGCTGTTTTTGGTAAAGTCGGTTAACAAAAAACAAAAACCTGGTTAAAATACATTTTTTCCACACTGTCTTTTAATTTTTCCCAGTGGTTTACCCGTAATGCTCGGATGTATTGGAACATTGTGTTCCATTTGAACTGCATCGCACCATTCGAGTTCACACTTCAATTATCCAGTATCCCTCTTTCTTCTTAACAATAGAGGATTTTACAGCTACAAATAATCAATGATCATGAAAAGGAGAAGCAGAGGTCAGAGGTCACAGTAGCGGGTGTGGAGCAATAAATCATGACGGCACAGACAAAAAGGAAGAAATTGGGACGTTTCAGTTTTAGTGTCACCAAACTGCACAAACAAATCACGTTTGATTCTTTTAAATGACATCTTATGTCAGTTTGTTCACAGCTGACTGCAGGTTTCACCTTTTGGTCGAGGAGTTTTTCATTCACAGTTACCGGCTGATGAATGAACTCACAGTTGCCAGCAGTTCCCGATGTTCTACTTATTGTTTTGTTGTTGCAATTTTTTTTCTTGGTGTAAAAAGAGGAATTAGAGCAGCCTAGTTTCGGATGTGTTTTCCAGAAGGGATCAGGTATTAAAAAAAACATTTGCTGGACGAACTATTGTTGAGACTCAAGAGCTGAGAAACAGTGGTGGACAGCGTGAGGCATTTGTCTACTTGGCTTT
Source organism: Channa striata (assembly GCA_033026295.1). Lineage (NCBI taxonomy): Eukaryota > Metazoa > Chordata > Actinopteri > Anabantiformes > Channidae > Channa > Channa striata. Next base: position 5,795,766 of record CM065180.1, on the reverse strand, counting down.
ACTCCTTTACTTTAGTGTGTGTCCTCTGTGTATGTTTGAGACTATGGTTTGAGACAATTTTCAAAAACTCCACTGAAAAAATTGAGTCCATTTGATCAGATTTTTTTTTAAAGTGCATTTTAGGTTAAATGTAGTTACTATAATACAGGAAATAAACCTTCAACCTGAAACAATCCTCGTTTTAAATAACACATAGTCTAGTTTCCTCTAAAGGCCTTTTTGGTCCCACACAGGGAGTTTTTTACATTCATCATGAAACCTTTACAAACACAAAGTGGAGATGTGTTTTCCCGAGAGCAGTGCTTTGGGTGTGCTGATGACAGCGGCTGATTGGTGGACAGATGTGTCTCTTTGTTACAGGTCTTATCTGGTGACAACAGAAGCGCTCCCTGTCATTGTGTTGGTGTTTGTGTTTCCCATCATCCTCAGCAGCAGACGTATAGAAATGCTGTGTGTTACTCTGACCGAGTACCGAGGTGGAAGCAAACAGGAGGAGCTGCAGTGGAGAGGGGCCAACATGAAGAGCGGTAGATGACTGTTAGTCCCGTAAGAGACCCTCTTAGATCCTAGACCATGTCCTTTAAAGGGTCCAGACATCCAATCACAGAGCCAGGTAAAATGTGGTTAGGGGCTTGCGTAGACCGTTAGAAGATGTTGGACATGTGAACCCAGTTAGTTGCCTTCTTAGACCTTAGAACATCTAGTTCAATGGACTTTGGATCAGTTCAGGTGCTTTAGTTGAGTGTCACTCAGTCACGGATTTCAGTCTTTATGCTAAGCAAAGCTAACCAGAGTCTGACCACAGTTGTAGATAAAACAGAAAATAGATGAATATATTCACTTCCTCCTTGTTTTAACCTGTTCAGTAAAACAGGTAAACAGATGTTTAAAGACACACTCACACATCTGTCAGGCTTTCATGTGTCCAAGTGTGTTTGCGTGACTGTGATGATGGAATTCTCTGACCTCTGGTCTTTGGCATCTTTTTCTAGATTAGCATCAAGTCTGTGCGCATGCAGTTAGCTGACATCACTAGCATCTCACACACACACACACACACACACACACACACACTGAGGTTTTTGGCAGGATGGACAGTCTCTGTGGGAGACACCTGATCTAGGTGGAGACACTTGAGCAGTACACAGAGGACGGACACAGAGAGAGACACAGATTCCTCAGATGAAGCCTGGAGGTCATTTAAGATATGTTTTCTTTTAGGGAGCAAATAATGAATGTTTTAATCTCAAATCTTTACACATAAAACACAAAACAAAAAACTATAATTTTATTAGCATTTCATATTTTCATTAGAAAATTGCTACAATACAGGTAAAGAAGACTGGATCTGAATACAGCCTAAGCATGAGTTTGGATCAGAGAAATTTGACAACACTGGTTTATTGTAAAGACATTTACCAGTTGAGCTGCACAGTTTCCTGTCGTTCTTCTGCAGTTTTTACCTTGGTTATGTTTTATCCCTTTTACTGACTTTGCGAATAACACTTGCATCCCGTCTCACATACTGGTCCAAACTGTCATCTTATGTAACTCACTATTTCAAACACTGAATTATGATCATTCTTTCTGCCTCGTCTCATTCAGCCTCTGCACATCTCATTGCTCTACACTGCGGAGCAATATAAAGTAGATCATCAGATGCATTGTAGCTCTGGGAATATGAAGCTTGCATCCAACCACCCCTGACATTTCTATGGCCTCTGTAGAGAGCTCAGTAATGAGCTGTCCATGTTGGATTATTCAGCATTTTGATTCACGGCAGTAGTAGCAGCAGTGGCCTCTGCATTTATCACATATTCAATACACTGTTGTTCAAAATAAAACACAAAGCAAAATATATTCACTCTGGATTTGGAGTTATTAACATTAATGGATAATACTTATTTTGAGCTATAATATTTATTTTGTATAAATTTTGAGTTGTACTAAAAAAATTATTTTCGAGGTACATACTTTTTTTACATTCGTAATATTGTTCCACTGTCTGAAGCAATAATGTGAAGGTTACACAAACCTGGACTACAGTACCCACAATGCCCCACCACAGAGCTACAGTACCGTGTGTCTGTGTGTACTGGGCACAGGGCATCCAACCAGGCTTCGGGTGCAGCTGAACTACAGTTCCCATGATACCCTGGGTGCTGGCTGCTTGGCTGCAGCAGCAGTGCAGATAGGTCTGGACCTCTGCCTGCAGCATAACAGCTTTGCTGGCTGATTCAACGCTGCTATTTATATCTGCAGCTGAGGCGATCACTAACCTGGTTCATACTGTTTGTTTAGCTTTGATCTGACCCACATCAGATCCGGATGAGCACAGCTTCCTATTACAGGGCGTCTTATGGGCTTCACACATCACTTTATCTGCTGGTTTTTATCACCTGCATATTAATTTGAGCTACTGTTACAGTGTGTGTTTTTAGAATTGTTTTCTTATCTTCCCCGGTTTTGATATTTTAGAAAGAAAGAGCTGTAACTCTCACTGGATTGACAGTACAGTTGGCACTGAAAACAGATAGTTACTAGATATGTCCAAGATACTGTGATAACAACTACACAGTCGGCATGGAGGTAAAATTAATATGATAAATATTAGCCCTTCTTGTAGCCCAGTATTTGTCATTTTATTAGTCGGTGAGATTATTGTCTCCACTCCCATTAGCACATGTCGACAGTAGAGCAGTGACAGGACATGAGGGCAGATTGAAATGGGGAATGATATGTGGAAGAGGTTTCTGGTCAAAATCCAGCTGATGGTTAATGAACACGATCACGATCACTGACGTTTTATAAACCAAACCAAAACCAAACTTTGTTAGTTGCCACTGGTAGGAACGATTTTTCAGACAGAAGTGAAAATGGTGCCTTGCTGCAAATTTCAACATGTTAAACGAGTTAAAACACATTGTTTGCCTGTGAATAATGGGGACGCTCAGTGTGGACGTACTTTATATGACCTTCCAAGTTTAGTGCAGATGAGCTTGATTGTAACGATCATATGTGGAAAGGTTCATTTGTCCACGTCATCGTGCTGAGAAAGTGGCTGATTATTTATTCAAACATTAAAAGCATGGGTGAAATAGCTGAGTTTATAGCGTGTTAGTTCGTCCTTCCTCGAGTCTCTGTTTCTGTTTCAGCCTCTCCTCTGCAGAGTCAGTGTGACGCAGGGCAGGGGGAGGGGGGAGGGAGGGGGTCAGAAGGGGACGGTAGCTGCAGTCTAAACCACAGAAACACAAGCTGGATCTCCGTGCTGACCAACAAGCTCCACGCCAGAAACCTTCGCACTAATGCATTGCACTTAGTACGTTGTCACGTAGTCCAGCACATTTCGGAGAAAACCAAAAGCCCGTAGTTAAAATGCCGATTGAGGTTTTGCAAAACTAATCAAGAAACGAGTTGTGGCACATCGAAGCTGGTTGTGTGTATCAGTGTCAGCGCAACAGTTCTAGGTAATTTCCTTACAATGACACTGCACATTCGAGCGCCTCCTCCACTACAGTCATTGTTCAAAACTGTACTCGATGAACCGTTTCAGCCCAGTCACACACACCGATCAATTAGAGTCAGATAATAATAAGTGTTAAACGTGTTGTTGTGAACAGCCTTTAGAGATGCAGGAAATAAGGTCCAACATGTTGGACCAAGTAGCCAACGTCTTTCACTCGCTAAAACTGCACTTTATCATTGACTAGTGGCACACAAGACCCACACGTTTCTGTCCATGACTTCTAGCTGTACAACAAAACTGCAAAATGCAAATGTTTCTTAATTTAATGTGTGATTAGGTTTATGGTGGAGATGGACTTTGGCAAAGGTTAGAGACTGAGGTGCAGTATAAAGCTTAATAAAGATATTTTTGGGGGCGACTGTGGCGCAGGAGGTAGTGCAGTCGTCCACCAATCCTACAGTTGTTGGTCCGATTCCTGGCTCCTCCCATCACGTCCTTGAGCAAGACACTGAAGGCCCAACGTAGTGTTGACCAGCCACACAGCAGCTCCCTCATCAGTGCATGAATGTGTGTGTGATTATGGGTAAAATAAGAAGCCATGTAAAGCACTTCAGTACCACCAGGTAATAAAGTGCGATATAAGTTCAGGCCATTTGCCATTGTTAAATTTGTCCTCTGTTAATCCCGACCACAATCCTTCTCTAACCGTAACCAAGTTGTGTGAGTGAGTTGGGGATAAAGACTGCGCTGAGCTGTGAAGATGGCCACTGTATGGATGAATTATCTCTCACCTCAAACCTGGCATTTGGTTTTGGTGGACAGTTGTGAATGAAAACTAAAAAAAACTTACCTAACAGATTTACATTTGATGACATGGGTGGTGAACATGGGAGATGTGAATACGCAGCTTTATCGTCAGCCCTTAACCTGTTCAGGCTCGCCGAGGCCTGGAGCCTGTCCCAGTTCTCATTGGGCGACAGGCAGTGTAGATCCTGGGCACATACGTACAGACAACCAACATGCATGTCTTTGTACTGTGGGAGGAACCTACACGAGCACTGGGAGAACCTGCAAAGTCCACACAGACCGGCTGCAGCCAGACAGGGACGTAAACACTTGTAGCTGTGCGGCAGCGACACTAAGCGTTCCCCCGCCGCGCTGCCTCTAATCGAGATAATGCGCTAACATTGTCCTACCAGGGAAAGATTTAACTGTTGTTTCCTAGTCCGTCTCTCTTAACCTGTCTCGTGTTTCCGTGCATTCACACACCTGTCTCTCTGCTTGTCTTTCCATCTGTCCTTCTGCCTGTATCTGTACGAACCTTTTGTCTGTCCATCAGCTTGTCTCGCTTTCTCTATCCGTGTCCGTCTGTCTGTCTCCGCCTGCTATTCAGCCTATTGAAACCAGTGGATTTAGTTCTCCCACTTTGCTGAACATTAAGGACTGTCGATACTGAGGAGCTTTTCATTATCTGCAATCAGCATATCAGTTACACACACACAGCAAAGCAAACACACAGTGTACAGGCTTCTCTTTATTAACATTAATAGAAATCCAATCAGTGTAACTGGAAAGTGTTTACTCCCATTGAGCGATGGCTTCAGTCTGCCTCACCTGCTGACCTCACCTCACTTCACTAAATCTCTTCCTCTCTCTGTAATATGCTCCTTTCAGGCATTACAGAGCCTTCCATAACACTCATGTTGTCTGTCACAGTCAACAGTTTTTAAATCTGTGTGTGTTTTTTTTTATTCATCCGTATGTTGATGTTGAAAATTAAGGTTGTATTTCTTTAAAAACATATGGCTTATTTCAGAGGAGCATAATTAGCTTGTCCAAAACTTTCAGAAGACACTGATTACAGGGGTGTTAGTGAAACTAGAAAGGTGAGAGCCTAAACGTACTGTAAGATCTTTGCAGAAACGAAGCCCCTGAGTTACGATGTGTGTCTGTGAACTCTCGCCATTCATTCATAAAACATTAAGCAGAAAGGAGTGAGCGTTGCATTACATAATCTTCTTCTGTGTGTGTCTGCAGGCTAAGGACAGCGATGATGATGAGGAGGTGGTGCAGGTCGACAGGGACCACTTCATGGATGAGTTCTTTGAACAGGTGAGAAACAGCTACACACAGGCACCAGTGTGTGCGGATTCCGGTCACTGAGGTCACGTCCCCAGTGTTTGATATTGTGATAAGTCAGTGTTATTAAATGGGACTGTTTTGGACATAAGTCATAAGTTACTGTTCTGTGTAAAAGATTTAAATATTCAGATTCAGACTTTAAAATCTTTCTTTGAGAGCTGTGGACTGGTGGCCTCAGCGTGTTTGGTTACAACCCTGCATATTCAACAGTGGCTCTTCTTTTAGATTCCCAACAAGCCTAGAATGTTAGACACCAGCTGTAAGACGATAGACCGAATTAAAAACAGTTTACCTATCTTTTTATAATTGCAGTGATTGTCCATTATTTTGTATTTGTTGAATAAATCACGCCACCAAAGCTCCTATTATAGAGAATATGAGGTTATGTCATGTTGTGTTATAGACTGGGACACAGGAGCCATGTTTGATTTACTGTATGCAACCTGTTAACCTGCTGTGGTTTTTATCTGCACAAGTTTTATTTCAATAAAAAGTTTATCACATTTCCTTCAAAATTGACGGAGAAGGGTAAATTAAACTGACTTGTAAAGCAGCATTTTTTGGATGATAGCAACAATAAACCGTGCAGACCTGTGTGACTTGCCAGCAGAAGACTGGATTAGAGACCCCAATAGAAAACCACTCACACATCCAGACACGACCACTTCATTTGCTTGTGGACTGAGGGATTGTTACATACGCTCTGGAAGAGTTCAAAAGTTCATCAAGACCAGGTTTATTTCTACACAAAGCAGCCAGCAGCTAATATCACACCTCTTCATGCTTCTGTTGATTTTGTTCCGCTACAAGTCGCTTTAGATCCTTCAAATACACAGTTTTTCTCAGTGACACTGATCCATCTCTGTTGTTTACTGCTCTGCAACTTCCAGCTGCACAAAGACGTTGCTGCTCGTCTATAATCAGCCTCAGTATGTGAAACGTGAGAGTTGATGGAAAAACAGAAAATACCTTTGAAGAAATTCCATTTATCCAGAAAATTACCTTCATAAACAAGCGCTGCGTAGACTCAGATTGTGGTAAAGAGTTACGGTATATTATTACTATACTGAGGTCAAATGTTACATTGTAGCACTACAATGAAAAGTTTTATATAGTTATATATTTACAGAGTGTTCATTAATATTCATTGTCCTCAACAAATAAACTAGAAATAATATATAAAGTGTTATTTTGGTCTGGTGTGAACTTTCACAATGTGGAACATAAACAGACAGCGTCCATTACCCGTGGTGTGACATCACCACCCATCTTTACAAAGAATGAAAGTAAAACCAGAACCTCCGCGTTGTGTTCCATGAGAACCTGACTGAGATTTCTAACTTTGGTAATAAATGAAATTCAATATTTGGAACTCAACGTTTTACTACAAAATGTTGTGTAAAGTTGTTGTTATAATAAGATAAGCATGGAGTTCTTCTGAAAAACCATCTAATACTGTTCAGCTAGTATTTAGACTGCAGCAGGGAATGACAGCTAAACTACATCACAGACCAGGCTGGGTTCATTTAAAGATTAATATTTCCATGTATGTCACACAGCTGGTCTCTTTGTTCTGCTCTGTGTTTTGACTATGAGGGTGGACCTGAGTAAGAGACCGTGAGAAGGGCATCCTAATAAAAGCTTTATGAAAGAACACCAGGTATGGAGAATGGCTAAAAATCCCGCCATGAGAGAGGACAGAACTGATCTGAACCAAAGACAAGACTGCAGGACAAACACAAAAGGTGCAGAGCCAGAGTCAGACAATAGAACACAGCTAGGAGAACTAGGAAAAACTAACGACGTGAGTGAAGTGGCCGAAATTACTATAGGACAGGAAGTACAGGGGAACTACAAAATAAAACATGCTAAACAGGAAGTAGATATGGAGAAAGAGGGAGAGAGAGAGAAGTAAGAGCAAGAGAGAATGATGCAGGACAAGACAAGGTGAGCAGATCAGGGGTTGGACAAAGCCAGAGAACAAAACCAAGATGACGTCCAGGGCCAAGATCATGACCAGGATTTTGGTCATTTTCATCACTTTGGTCATGTTTTTTATTTCTTGGCTGGTTTATTATCTCTATTTTTGGTCACTGTACATTTTGACATTGTGTTTTTATTTATGTTTTTCTCTCTTTGGGATAAATTTTTATCACATTATTTTAATTTTACTTGCTGCTTCTGAGCTTTGTGACTTTCAAACATGAAATGCTGACACTCCGTAGTGAGCAGTGTTTGTGTGTCAGGGGATCCACGGGCCCAGGGGGCTCGTTCACTAATCCGTTCATGAATATAACTGTAGTATGTTGTGTGTGTTTAGGTTGAGGAGATCAGAGGCTGTATAGAAAAGCTGTCAGAGGATGTGGAGCAGGTCAAGAAGCAGCACAGCGCCATCCTGGCCGCACCCAATCCTGACGAAAGTAAGAATCCCTCTCTCTCTCACACACACACACACACACACACACAGGCACTTTCACTACTGAAAATCTAAAACAGACTGTCTGTTCTAAATTGCATCCAGCTTGTCCAGATCCGGTTGATTAGGCCCACTTTACAAAAGTGTCATTCCTGTGACTTCTTCACAATAAAAGCAATCAAAGGTGGTCTCACGCTTTCATCAGAAGGAACGGAGCACAACTCCGATAAGGCTGAAAGTGGTCACAAAATAAAACTGTTTTATCAAAGTACAAACAGGAACAACGACATGAAACTAAACGCGAAACCTCAGAGTCATGCAGACATGAAAAGTAGGAATTAGCTGTTAAGCAGAAGCAACAAAAAATGTGTCACTGGACGTCTCATAAGAAATGTCATGTTTACTGGATCTGATAAACAGGAAAGTAAACACAGGAAGTAGATCCTGTCCTGTTAAATATTCTAATAAGTGAAAAAAATGCTATGCAACAAAGAAAAACTGCACAATTCACATTTGCTCATAACTGTGATGATTTTCTGGGCAACAAACCAAGTAGATGCTGAAGGCATTTAAAAGAAAATATCTAAAACACAACACAGCTTCACACGTTGTGCTGTCAATCAGTCATTTAGCTAAAAGCTGTTGTTTAGGCGGATCGAGGTCAGATCACAGTCTGAATTTTACCTTCTGGAGTTTGCTGGGTTCAAAAGCAGAGCTCTCTGTCTCGAGCACAGCTCAGGATCAGCCTCTTAGACTGTATTCAGATCTCAGGACTTTTCTGATAATTTTGGTGATTTACTGATTTCAGCCATGTATAAAACTAATATAATAAACAAATATTTCTTATAGTTAAACCAACAAGAGTTTTTCATTTTGAAGAAATTTTAGTTTGAATCAGCTGAGATTTAAATTTTCCCATAAGAGGAAATCACTTTTGCTGCAGGGCAACATGAAAACATAAACACATGAAAAACCAACTGTTTTATACATGAGTTGTATTATTAGTATTTTCAAAATTCCCCATTCAGACACCACAACCAACAATGGATCATCTACACTTATGGGTAATCATGGTTCATCAGCCTTGTCTCCATTTTTGACCAAAAACACCAACACGCCGAAAGTATGATCCCATTTGTTTACATCTTCCCTCTGGTTAGATACATATTATATTTGCATTTCTCTGGAGCTTTTGTATCTAAGCAGAGGGAACAAGGAGGGGAACGTTGATTTGAAATAACAGATCAAGCAGAGACGACTGTTGTCCATCGATGTTTAACTCGTAGATGTTTCGTAGATGTTTCCTTTAATCTAATCAAGATCTAATCAATGCGAGACGGACACAGTATTTGATCAGCAACGTTGTGAGCACATCACCAGCGTGATGGTGAAGGTGTTTGAGGTTGTAGTAACTGTCACACTGCACATACAGATGTAAAGTCCTGAATGTTGTGTCAGTAACCCTCAGTAAAGGGTGAAATCTAGTCCTGGTCACTGCTCACTAATGAGAACTGCGGCTCGCTGTTCGAGCCTCCGATGAGTCTGCTGGCAAACGTCCACTGATCGCTGCCATCAGTCACTTCAGGCATCCTCCTCCACCTCCCGACGCATGAGGAAAACAGAAAAGTCTCTCCTGTTGGAGAGCCGCACCGTGTTCGCCCTGACCCCGACAAGCTGTGACTCAGCAATAATGAGTCAATGTCACCGCTGCAGCCTAAAGCCAAAGTCTGTGCTGTCAGAAACACTACACGGTGAAAAGCTTCGCTTTGAAACTGGTTTTTCCTCCGAGTCAGGAGGAGCCAGAACAGTCCCAGGGGTTCAAGTCAGCTCAAGGCAACTACAGCTCCGCCACTATTTTTTAACCTTTTGAATCTGATAGATGCCACGTGCGTCAAAAATCACACTCGGAGTCAAAGCCGCTGTGTAACTCACTGACATAGATTCGCAGGGATCCATCCATGACCTACGCTGCTTCTCCTGTTTCGGGCCGAGAACACACATTCACACTCAGCGCTGAAACTCGAGCTCAGATCAGGTGAAAAACATGTTACGCAGCAGAGCCGCCTGTTTGTTGTGAGTTGGCATCTCTCAACTCGTGCGTGCGGTCAGGTTTTGTCAGAGCTGCTGCATGTTGATGTCTTTTGTTCTGTAGTTGCATGCCATATGATGATTATTATTTCCTTCTTGTTTTCTTTTTTCCGTTCCTCCTTTCTGTATTCCGTATCCCCTCTCCCTCTGATTATTCAACCGTGATCTTTCATTTATTCCGTCCTCCTCTCCCTTCCCTTTCTGTCCATCTATGATTTCTGTTGCATGCTGCCTGTGAAGTGTCTCCTCTTCTTCTGATTGAAGAAGCAGTATTTAAACAGCATGAGACGAAGAGCGTAACCACTGAGGTCATGTGAGTGATGTCTGTCTCTTCTTTGTGTTCTTTGATTATGTTTTTTATTATATTTTCTACTTTCTGATTACTAAAGCAAACGTCTCCTGATTGGGCATTTTAATGAGCAAGTGAAAGTGAGATGAACTGAAGTGCAGGGGTGAATCTACGAGGGGGTGAAGGGAGGCGGCAGCCCTCCTATATCGCAGGGGTTTCAGAACCCAGTCTTTCCATTCATACAATGTTCTTACTTGTCTGTTGTCTGTGATATTTAATTATAGATCAGTTCAAATCAAATAACTCTAATAATTAAAATTATTTTAGCCATTTTTAATTTGTAGTTCATCTCTAAGTTGGTTTGTTCAGTTCACCGATATTATTGTATATAAATGGAAAGAAATGGCATTAGATGGTGATTTATCATTATTAATGTGATTAAAAAAGACGTGATTAAACTGGTTCCGCTGAAGTTAAATAAACTGATTAAATGTAATGGGGTTAAATGAGTTTTCATGAAGTGGAGTGGTAAATTATTTTAGACAAATATTCATTAAAAAAATGAGTCGAGAAGATGAGATGTAGCCTAATAATACATAGGATTCAGCTAAAAATAAAAATTCTATGAAAACACAATGTGCACACAGAATGGATCCTGCATGTGTATAAACTTCACTTCATGTTCAACATTTAAATTCGTCTTATTTCCTTCTGGTGAAAACATGTCACTTTCTTTCTTCTTCTCCTCCTCAGTTTTAGGTCAGCCTGCTCTCAGCTGCCAGCAGACTGTCATACAAAATGCATCTTAGTTTCTGCCTGAATAATGCATGATGGGAGTAGTAGTGAGCGTGGAGAAGTCAACTTGTAGTTCTGCTTCTGAACACACAGCCGCTGATAGACTTACTCCCTTACTCATCCTGTCTTCATCATCTTAATACATCTTATACCAGCTCTTTCTGCCATTGGCAATCCAGGGTGTCAATCACAGCAGAAGCCTGCAGGCAGCCAGAGGATTTAAAGAAGGAAAGAGCATGTCCTTATATTTTTTTATATATATTTAAATTCAATATATAAAAGCCGTATTAATTTATATAATCCGTCCTAATTTTGAGACACTGTCCACCAGCTTATAGTGTGTTTGTTCAAATCATTTGGGGCTACAAAGATTTGGCCTGTCGTTATTGATTGTGATTGATTAATGAAGATGCCAGTATATCAAACGATAACTCTGGCTGCCGTGTTGTCAGACTGATTAGCCGCCTAAACTTCGGGCTGTAGTCCAACAACGCCCGTGTTTACAGTGCAGAGGATAGAAAGACGGCCATTCAGTGTCATTTGTGAAAAACCAGTAAACAAATGTTTCAAATTAAAAGCCTCATGGATAGAAAATGTCCTGAATCGTGCATCAAGGCAACAGGTAACATTCGCATCGACAGGAAACAACGGGCAAACCACCACGTTACTCTATGTATTTGCCGGCTCGCTTCCTAAAATGTGAGCGCTCACAATTTCCGGTCTTCTCGACCTCGTTTTCTGGCTCCTCTGTGTGTCTGGCTCATTGTTACATAACATAAACATAAAAGCAAGTACAACCCAACACTGCTGTCCAGCATTGTAGAGATTTGAGCTCAGAACCACCATGTTTGGCTTCATTAGCTTTCTTCTTCTTTCAATTCAATTCAATTCAATTCAACTTTATTTATATAGCGCCAATTTACAACAAGGTCATCTCAGGGCACTTTACATAATAAAGTCAAGACTATACAAACAGGTAGAGAAAACCCAAAACCCAACCCTCTTCCTCTTCTTCTTCTTCTTCTCCTTCTTCTCCTTCTTCTTCTACAGCAGCCGTCCCGTGGCCAGCATGACTTTAAATTTTGATGATGATTGTTTTGTACAATGCACGTTTCCAAAAAATGTGGGTGTTGGGCATCATTTGCAGTAGATTGTGTTTCCTCTCAAGAAATTGCGCAGCCCTTCACAAAACAATGCATTACCTCATCCTCTGTCTTCCATTCCCTCACACATCCTGAGGTTCCTTGCATTAAACACTCTGCATTACCTGGCAGCAACGTTTACCGTTTATGAATCTAGCCATCCGTGGCATTACCGTCTGCATGCCTTATTACATTTGGACTTATTTTGCAAAAAATTTGCCACTCATAACATCTTCAATACATTTTTTTACCTCAAATAAAAGGTTTTAATTTGAGCTTCCTCCTCCCCTGCTGACAGAAACCCAGTCTTAACGGAGCTTTAAACAGTGGGGGACAGTGGAAATAGAACATTTCATCTTCATTCAGCTTGTTAATTGGATCCTATAAACTTTTCACACAAAGTGCCTCTGTAACTCTACACAAGATATAACTTGTCAGTGAAGTAGAATTAAAAATAAATATGAGTTTTTTGTATCATTATTGAGCTTTAGCATCACTTGCTAATAACAGCTACTGAGCAGAGAAGAGGTTGAAGAGAGACGGTCAGACGGAGAGAACAGGGTGAGTCAGAGGTAGAAAAGGCTGAGTGTGATCGCAGCGGCTGAATGGCACTGCAGCACTCGTAAATCTGCCTGCACTGCTGCAGCTCACACGCGCACACACACACACACACACACACACACACCGTTACCTCCTCCTGATATGATGTGATGTTACTGTCTCTGCACACGCGTCTTTAGAAACTGACTTTACATTTCTTTTCATCTTCTTCCCTCAAAGAACTGCATCATCTTCCTTTCATTGTTTTGTGACCTGATCTTCAAAGGATTATCTGGTTTCGAGTTTGTTCTGTCTGGCCTGGTGCTGTATTTCAGAAAGCAGTGACTGACACAAGAGCACCAAGCCTACAAGTAAACTGTACACTGAAAACATATGCATATTATTTCGTAGGATAATTTAAGATATTTAAGAAGATTACCTCTCTTATATTTCCAAATATAGTTTTTATTTGCTGGTTAAACTGCATTTTGTGTTTTGTAAAAGTCTTATTATAAAAGAAATCGTCTTACTCTTTCTTTAAGACGTCAGGACATCATGAAATTCCTTTACATTTAATTATCAAAATATTAAAACGGTGGTCACTTCTACACGACAGCTCTTCCTGTCCTTTCCACCTGATGACTCCCCTGTCTCACCACATCTGTCTCTATGACATCTGTGCTTGGGTGAGTGACAGACGAAGTTCTTGTCTTCCCAGCTGGACCTTCGACACAACACAACATCAGCATCAACACCAGATCTGCATGATCTGTAAATGTCCTTGCTAAGTTGGCCAGAAATCTGGAGATCATCGTCAACAACCTACTGAGCTTTGGAGACCACATCTCCTCAGTCTCCAGGTCGTGCAGATTTGCCCTCTACAACATAAGAAAGATCAGACCCTACCTCTCAGAATACGTTCGCAACTCATTGTGCAGGCGCTGGTTTCAATGTCGTGGTCTCGTTTCGATTACTGTAGTAACAGACGTAGTTGTTCCCAGGGCATCAAAATGCTGGCGCACCTGGAGCATCCTACAGTAACGCCAAAGGGTACCTGTGGCATCAATATGTTGGACCAAAGGACATACGTTTCAAAGCGGCACCATTTGACACCTTAGGAACGTCAATATGTGACGCTGTGAGATGAGAACATGTTGGGCTCCTCTGGTGGTCAACTCTACAGCTCCGGCTTACCTCAACTCAATCATTCAGGTCCACAATCCCTCCCAGCCGGTGCTCTGCTAACAAAGGACGTCTGATGGTCCCAGCACCACACAGAAGACATCAAGGAAAAATCTTCAGCTCAGTGAAATGTGGTGGAATGACCTGCCAAACTCTGCACGCTCACTCCCAACTTTTACGCATCTTCCTATGCACTTAAAAAAAAAAATCCACTATGCTCTTTCTTATAATTGCAAGTGGAGAAAAACTACTTCTGATAGCACTTTGCTTTGGATAAAGGCCAAATGACCAAATATCATACATTATCTTAAATTTTGTCTTTTGTTCTTTGCAGAGACCAAGCAGGAGTTGGAGGACCTCACAGCTGACATCAAGAAGACAGCCAATAAAGTTCGCTCAAAATTAAAAGGTAAACACTCAGAAAGTTTTATGTAAGTGACATTATTTAAGAAAATTTGAATGAAGCTATTAGTAACGTGGGCTAATTTTACTGTTGCTATCCTTAAAATTAGTGCTAATGTTGCCGTATTAAAACCCTCTAGAAACACACATTCCACCACCTGATTCAGGATTTTCTCTGTGATAGATCAGTCTGAGGTGAGGGGTCACTGCAAGACTCATCATTTTTCTAAACTCAGGGGTTTGCCAAAGTGTCTGCACTCTGATATTATCTGTCATTTCCAACCGCATTTGTATCGACTTTGTGTCTGCAGACAAAGCCAAGCTGCGACTGATGACCAAGGAGTCGTTAGAATTTAGGCAGCGTGATAAATTATTAGGCTGTGGACACTAAACTGTCACCAAGAGGCCCCGAAAGCTTCACCCGAATGTCTAAATCAGCGTTTGCCTCCCTGAAGACATGAAACACCTTGGTACAGAAAGCTGAACAGCTACTGACTAGATTTCGGATTTGTGAGGGTTTTCATGATCTTCTGACCTTTCCTGTAGCGCCACCAACAGGCCAAATGTTCCCATCACTGTCTTGCCCACACTATCCAATCTGAGGGCAGGTCCAACACTATCAGATTACTAGCGTCTACTTTAGTACTAGTGTCCCTCGAGACAGATTTAACTTTAATTTACTAATGAACTACTTTGTTTTTCTGCAAATACTTCCTGTTTAAACCTTTGGTGTGAAGCACGCAGGGCATGTCGTGATTTCATATTGCCATTAATCTGGCTCTTCGTCTTTGCATATATACACTGAACCAAAAAAAAAAATCCCCACTGAATTATTAGCAGCATGGCTTTTACTAGGACTGATGCACTTAAGTGAGTTTTATTTTTACAACTTGATTTGGGCTCAAACAAAGATGTTGTGTCTCAAGTATGTCGTTAAAATAAATGATCCTGGTCAAGGATTCTGTTTCCTGTAGCAACATGTGTGTGATGAGAGACTGGGGGAGAAATAAGGGGACGCTACAGTGTGCAGCTCAGGAGTCGGCAGGGGGTAACTGGTTAGAGTTGGAGAAAAACTTGGGTCTAGTAAAGCATAATAACGCACAGCTGGTTGGTCACAGAAAAGCTGGACACCTTTAATCCTTTTCATGTCTCCCCTTTTTTCCTCCAGCGTAATGTTATGTCTCATATTGCCAAAATAAAACCGGAACCGTCATTAACCTGTTGCGCATAAAGCATGACAGCTTGGCTTGATTTCAAGTCACGTTGCCAAAGCTGTTTTCCCTTAGTGTGAAGTGGGAGCGTCAACCACTCTAACACCCATTCCCCCAAACTACCTCAAGTGTTTTACAAAGACACTGAGGCCTAATCACTTTGTCCTTACCTTCCAATGCAACTTAAAGGACAGTTAACATGACCACCCCAATCCCTCTATGCAGCATAGCAGCTTCAATGGGCACCGTAAAAGAAGTTATTAACAATGGCTTAACAGTAAATGGTGAAACGAGAAATGGGCTTTAAATCAGACATCGGTGAAAGCGTTTAGGACAGAGTGGTGAGTATGACATTACTCTGATAAATGGGCATCATACTGAATCTTTAACAGGCCTTTGCAAAGGTCCAGCCTTCAACACTGACATTATTTGAATAGGCTCTTTTATTAGAGGATTTACGGTCTTGCACTCACAGGAAGAGAGAGCAAGTTGACCTTCAGCTGCAGAAGACCAAGAAAATATTCAGAAACCGTGGTGGTGATTTATCAAGCTGTAATCACTGGGACAGCTTCACACACGCATACACACACTCACACACACAAGCGCACAGGCCAATGAGCTTAAAGCTTCTGAAAAACACACATGCATTCACAGTTGGTGCAGCAGTGTTGGTTCAAACTGAGGTTTCAAGGACATCACTGCTTTAATGTGAAAAGCCAGAGGTTGGACGACATGCAAAGAGACCTGTGGACACATGTACACACAAATACACACACATATTATGTTGATGAGTCTGTGAAACCACAGACACACACACACACACACACACACACACACACACACACACACACACACACACAAAGCAGACTGTACATATTCAGTCTGAGAATAGCTGTGATGGTGAAGATAAAGCTATAATTGGAAACCCCGTGGGGCCTGAGTGTTATTGTACTGTCACACACACACATACACACACACACACTGCAGCATACTGTATGTGTGTGTTTTCAGGGCTGTAGGGGGAAGTGGGGGGAATCATATGTAGGAGCAAACAGCTTCATTTTCTTAAAAAGCCACTGATTGATTGTTGTGCACTTCCTTAGTACAGCATATACCGTACCACAGCATGGTACCATCATGTGATATTTTTACGGTAGCAGAAATTGTCAAAAAAGTCAAGGTGACACAAGAATTAAAATGTAAACGCTGAACTGTTAATACTGCTAATAAACGCCATATTGCATCAGCATCTGCAGTCAGAGTCAAGTCAGACCAGGTCAAGCTGAGTCCAACCAAGTATACATGTTTGTGTCACTATGAGATGAAGTGCCAGCGATATGGCTATTTCCTGGAAGTAAATGATCACAGACGTTTTTAAGCTTTAATTTCAGAACTTGCCTGAGAAGTTTCTCCAGCACCCCGTTTGGTAAAAAGTACTCTTCCATGTGATAAAGACATCAACCTGCAAGCGTCATCAAAAATAAAATATTAATATTGCCCAGAGGAATTCTTTTGACAAAATTAGATTCAGGCAAAAAAAAAGAGGTCAGGCCCCGGAATTCATGAATATATATTGACATTATTGATTCTCAGAATGTCACCAACATGTTGTTTTTTCACAGATTTTTCACAGGATCAAATAAACATGTTTTCAAAACTAAATAAGCTTAAGATTGTTCTCAAACAATCAAACACACACACACACACACACACACAAACCCATACAGTATACATGTACCAGTACACAAGGACTCACAATCTGTTGCTTACTCACCCAGTTTTCATCTCACTGTCACATAAAAACACAAAAATACACTAAATACTGAACAGCACATGCACATAATATCACACATTGGTGCTGTGTGATATTGCTGAGTCATCATGGACCCAACAGAGAGCTGCTGGGACACGAGCCAGGAAACACACACACACACAGACACACACACACACAGTGGAAAACATTATATAAGCTTTTCAGTTCATGTCATCGTTGGCTGGAGACAAACCAACATCATAGAGTCACATGACACCAGGACAGTTACCATCTCACACACACACACACACACACACACTGTTCCAGCTGATGAGTTAATTATCAGCTGTGATGTTTTTTTCCAGTCTGTCTGTAACACAGATCAGTCTGTCTGACCTTGTAGGACTTCACCTGGACTCAGCCTCCAAATTCCTCACTGCCGGGTTCATTACAGCCGCAAAATCATCACGCTCACGTTAACATAAAGTGAGAACTGCATTCACTCAGACTTTACTATGTATTTATTTTATTATGTCAAGGCCTTACATCTTTCAGCATTTGTATATAAATAAATAGAAACATGTTATTGATGGTTGATTATGGATTTTGTTCCTGTGGTTATATTAGCTCCTACATTTTGAAATGTTGGGTTGATGAAGTTCAGGAACCTCCGTTGTAATACACGTCTGCATTGTACTTATTTTTTTCGTCTGTTGCACATACATACGTGTCCTGCCTGGAACTCGTTGCGACCGTCCTCCATTACTAGAGGATTTGGATAATGTTTACAAATTATGAAACAGTTTCATCTGCATAGTCTGAATAAACAAGCATTTTAAGAGTTGGAAGCAGTACTCATTTACTTAAGTAAAAGTATACGCTACACAAAAAAGTTACATGAAAAGTCAGTATAATATACGTACATACAAGTAGGTTTTTTGTGAAAAGTGATGATGCTTGGGCTGTCGTCAGTTTTAACATCACTTTATGAGGCGTTCGGGGACAGTACATCATCCAGGTTTCAAAAATGACTGCAGCCCAATAGACTTGTGTGAGGCGTCCGGAAATATAGTGAAAGTGTCATGAAATTGCAATACTTCAGAATACATAAAGTATACAAGTGTACATGGGGATGGTGAGGACAGATTTTATATTTTGGTGTCCAAAGCCTTCAAAATAAGAGCATTAGCTGAAACAACGGTGAAATGACGAGAGTATTTTTGACTTTGTGTGTGTTTGCTCGTGTGTCCTAGCAATCGAGCAGAGCATCGAGCAGGAGGAGGGTCTCAACAGATCATCAGCTGACCTCAGGATCCGCAAGACACAGGTGAGTCAAGGCACATGCGTTTCGACATGAAGGAGACAGTGGCTGCACTGGACTTTGTGAATGTTGGGGCTCTTTTTGAGCTGCCATCTGGTTGTCAGTCAGTGTCTCAAAAATGACAACCCCAAGAAAGTTAAAATCTACTTTTTGACATTTCAAGCAAATTCCCATTTATGTAAACAGGGAACCATCTGCACACCATCTCTCTTTACCATCTGGCATCAAATAAATCTTAAGATACATCCCCTTGCTTTCTCCCCATATTTCCCTATGCGCTTCTGAGTTATTTTAAAAAGATTTATGTTTGAAGTACATTAAAAAAATCTTTTTTTTAGTTCAATACAGTTGGACCCATTTTGAGTGATTTCCCAATAAAAAAAAGTTTTTTCTAGCTTTAATCTAAATTCTGCAATGATAATAATTTAGAACATAAAAACATTTCTATATAAACTTCCTTTTCTCGTTACCTGTAACTGCTTGAATACAAATTTGAAGTGAGCTAAATCCTATCTGATTGCATTTGACGTCGTTTTTTAGAAACAAAACGAAAATACTGTATGTCAGCTAACTGTAAGAATTACTGGCCACTTCAATTTTTAACTTTTTTTTATAATGGTGACTTCATGTAGCATCACCGTGATGTAAAACCAGCATTTTTCGTGATCAGTCATCAGCAGATTAATCATAATAAAATTTAAATTTAAATGTAACAGAATGTGTCCAATGTGCCTTAAACATCTCACAGTTAAGGAGCATTCAGGACAAAGTTTGAGTTGTATTTTCTTCCATTTAACTTCAGAGAAGGTTTCTGTTGTTTTAAGAGCTGAGACCTGATCACACTTCATTGCATCAAACTGAAGAAAAGCAGAAAACAGCCATGCAGGGAAAACACACATATGTGTATCATTTTTTGTTCTCTAGAAGAAGAAGAAGAAGAAGAAGAACCTTTTATTTTAGTCACATTGATCACATATACATTTGCACATACATGTTACAGTGACATTTACTCCATCCCTCTTGAGGGAGCAGAGCAGTGGCCTCTTGGTTTTGCATCATGATTTCTCTGATTTGACCCTGCAGTATTTTGCTCTGTCATTGGCTGCCCCCCCACACACACACACACACACACACACACACACACACACACACACACAAACACGCCGTCAAACCAACCCCGTCCTTCCCTTCACTCTGCTCCCTGCTGCCTCCTGGTGGAAGAGATGAGAACTGCAAATGCTCAGACAGCTGCTGCATTGATGTCACGTTACACAACTACACACACACACGACACTGGATTCATGGAAAGCCTTTTTACTGAGAAAAAGTAGCCGAAAGAAACTGTTTATATATATTGAAATATATGGTACTTTGGTTATGATATTTTTATACCTACAGTGCCACTGCATATTCTTCCTCAACTCATCGCACATGCACATATTACTAATATCATAAAAGTAAGATCACAGAGTAATAACATAACACACAATATTCAGTTGTTTAAAATAAAATTTGCTCTACCTTGACAAAGTAAAAATACTCCTTTAATAAAGTTCCTATTATATATATATATTTCTTTCAATGTAATATAAAAAAAAGAATATCTACAGTTTTAATTCTTTTTATATTACGCTTTGCTGCTAAGGTTTCTGTAATACTTTAACCAACACAAAAGACCCTTGTTTACTGTTTATCTCTTCTTTCTCGTTTTCTTCTCTGCTGTCGTTGTGCAGCACTCAACGCTGTCACGTAAGTTTGTGGAGGTGATGACTGAGTACAACACCACGCAGTCCAAGTACCGCGACCGCTGCAAGGACCGCATCCAGAGACAGCTGGAGATCAGTAAGTGACAACATGCAGCATGCTAAAAACACAACACGAACACACCGATCAATCCTGAGGACAATCCCAACTACCAACATGCTACCAGCATCCAACATGAAAACAACAATGAACAGAAGGAGTCTGACAGATGACATGAAGTCTAGAAGGAAAAATAGTGTAATATCATAATTTATTGATAAAGGTTTAAAAAGCAAATAGCAATGGGGCTTCTGTTCACATCCCCTCTTCTACTAACAGTTGAAGTTGCTTTTTTAATAGTACATCACAATAGTATTTATCACTTATTTTCTAAAAAACAACGAATCTCATTTAGATTTGAAACTACCAACAAAATAATCATTTTGTTTTTCATTCTCATTTACTGGTGGTTAGGTAGGAAAAAAACACTGAAAGCAAAACAGTGATTCCAGTTGGAACTCATTAACTCTCATGAATAAAAAGGACCGTGTGCAGATAACCATAATAGTACAATACACACACACACATGGAAGTGTATAAATGAAACACACACAAACATATACATATTTTAACCGTAGCCCGTGAACATGATGCAGACAAACTGACCAGCAGACAGATTGCAGGTATTTTGTTGTCTGCAGTCGAGCGCTGACCTTCAAACAGCCCCCACCACCACCACCACCACCCCACACACACACACACACATACACACACACACAAAACAGGACGCATAAACTGAGTACATCTCTTATACGTCTGACACAGCAAAGTCCAAGACTTATTTCCACAGCAGTCTTAGAATTTAAAAGAGTCCAGCACAACAAGAAATAACTACATCAGCAAGTAGCTGTGGTAGAAGTATTCAGATAATTTACTTATCTCAAAGTAGCAATACCACACTACACAGTTAAATAGTCCCAAAATACTAGTTTTATCAGCAAAACAGTTGAGCATCAAAGGTAAAATGATCGTGTCAGTGTTATGACAGTGCAATTCCATATGTTTATTATAGTTTAAAAGCAGTATGCACTATATGACTCAGGTGAACCTTCAGGTGGTCTCAGCTGTTTCTCTCTGTGTGTTCTGTCTGCAGCCGGGAGAACCACCACCAACGAGGAACTAGAGGACATGCTGGAGAGTGGCAAGCTGGCCATCTTCACTGATGATGTAAGCACTGCACCTGAGCCCAGCTATGGGTCACTTTAACATGAGCCACTCTGCATCCCCTGATGATTATCATTAGCTATGGGGAACGCAAAATGGCCATGAGGTGCGCTGAGACATCAAGTGAATACGGCCTTTGTCACATGACTGCAGGGGGGGATGATGGGATCATGGGTGTGCAGCCAGTCGCAGCACCACTGAGCTTTTATTTTGAAGGTGTGAGTGCACGTCAACATTTGCTACTTCAAATTAAAAGCTCACCTGTTTGAGAAAAGCAGTGCCACTGGTCTAAGCTAAGGTCTCGTGACTGGAGTGTCATGTGGCCTGATGTTGTGGTCCGTGGTCAGTGCTACTGAGGGATGCTGTAACTGAACACCCCGCTGAAGATTGTGGTTGAAACCACACCCATCTATGATGTCACAGTGTACTGACGGTACACTACTACTACTTCAAATAGTGGGGGCCAATAAATATAAGGTTCACAGGTTGGTGTTCATTTACACTGTAAGCAGGTAAGTGAGTCTCACTCCAGTTACATCTAGCTATTAAAATGATCTAACCTTCACTTTAATTAGTGGCAAGTTTTTGAAACTGATTAGGTTTTTAGTTTTGCGATGAAAATGTAGATGAACATGGTCGCTTGATTTTTGTTTTTTAGTTTCAAATTTAGTCTAGTTTTTATCTGTGTCATTTTCCTTTTTTGCTTTTTCTCACAACACTTGTCACCCTTTCCATTTCTAGAAGGCTCTTAATTTGAAGCATTTGCAGAAAAGGTTTCATCATTTCTAAAATTAAAAGGAAAAGCAATGAATACAAAACAAACAATAAACATACAAGTTTTCCTCACTACAAGCCTTCTAGTGGCAAAAGCCAATCTCTTTATTTTGCTGATAAGAGAAAACCCCTTTGTAGAAGCAATTGGAAATACAATAAATAAAATAATGAAAAATGACACATTATCTTTGTTGGTTAGTATGTTTTGGTTTAGTTTGGGTTTCTTCTAATGTTATTAGCTTTTTCATTTTTTTCAAACTGTCAGAATTAAATAATGTCAGAATTCTCCCGCAGATCAAAATGGACTCTCAGATGACCAAGCAGGCCCTAAATGAGATTGAGACCCGACACACTGAGATCATCAAGCTGGAAAACAGTATCCGTGAGCTGCACGACATGTTCGTAGACATGGCCATGCTGGTCGAAAGCCAGGTACGAGCCGTGACAAAAGCAAATAATGTTAAGTGGGACTAAAAGTAAAGAGGTCATTTTTGGCAGCTGCATGTTCAATTTTTATGATTTATGTGTGATTTTAGGGAGAGATGATTGACAGAATTGAATACAACGTGGAACACTCCGTCGACTATGTTGAGCGAGCCGTATCCGACACCAAGAAGGCTGTCAAATATCAGAGCCAGGCTCGCAAGGTAACATTATCTGTGGAAATGATCTAATCTCAAATATTTCTGTGGCAAAATTAAGCAAAGTTATGCCTGCAGTAACTGGCGTGACCCCCATTATAACTCCAATAACTGTTATATAAAACAGTTTGTCGGTCCTACTTGAAGAGATCTTAGTCGATTTCCTGTTTGCAGAACAGCTTCAGCCCAGGTTGGCTTGACTTTGACCAGGCCATTTTAAAACATTAAATGTTCTTCTGATTTACTCATTCGTTGGTAGAATGACCCGTGTGTTTATGGTCATTGTCTTGCTGCATGACCCACTTTGTGTTGAGCTTCATTTCACCGATGGATACATTCAGTGTCTCCTCAGTGATGGCAGCCATCTGGGTCCAGAAGCAGCAAGGCAGAAAGAAATCATCATACTGCCACCCCCATGTTTCACACATGGATAAGATTCCTACGCTGGAATGAAGAGTTTTGGACATCACCAAAAATACACTAATGCTTCTGCTTCAAAAAAAAAGAATTACTTGTTTCATTTGTCCTTTAAACATTTATCGAGCAGCTTTATGGCTTATCTGTTTGGCCTTGGGCAAACTGTGGATGGTTAGGTGTTTTTTTTGGAGGTTAGTGGCTTAGTCCTTGCATGAATAAACCTTTGTTGTCAATATCAAACTTTGATTGTAAAAAGATTTCCTTTCTTCAAATGCAGAAGGGCCTCCGAGGCTCACACCTAATTGTCATCCCAGCGACTGATACATTCTCTAGTCCACCAAAAAAAATGATAATCTTGGGGGTTCGCATTCATTGCTGAAGACGGTGGACCGTAGACAGTAAAACCTTCAAATTGAGGAAAGCGCCCTCACTCTTTCATTCCTTCCTGATCAATACAATGTGTGTGTCTCTCCCATCCCCCTGCAGAAGAAGATCATGATCATCATCTGCTGTGTCATTCTGGGCGTGGTCCTGGCGTCGACTATCGGCGGCACGCTGGGCTTCTAAGATGCTCCACCACCTGCCGCTGTGACAACCGACACAGAACGACCGTCCGACCGACAGCCAGCAGAGAAAAGAAACACCAACAATGACAACAACACAAAAACTTGAAACACAAATGCAAGACAGATAACCAATCAGCTAGGAAGAGATAACGATCCAATCACAGATAAGAGGAAACACCACGGGGTTGGGTGGGGTTCAAAAAATCAAAGACAAAAAAACACAATAAAAATGCCATCACATTATAGCTGACTTAAATACACAACATATACAAAAAGAGGGTACAAATAAGCCTAATATTTATTACTGATGTACGTGTAAATGAAGCAACACATGGGTTAGCTACCTGTAAAAATATGACCTATAATAAGACATTAACTTGTTTGTTTGTTTGTTTGTTTGTTTTGCCTTTTTTCTTAATTTTTAAAAGTTTCTTTCGTTTTTCGGGAGTCTCCAAGGACAGTGATGGTGACCGCTACTGGGTGGGAGTTCTGCAGGACGAGCATTCCAGAATCAATTTTTTTTCTGTTAGTTGATTACATTTATTTCCTAGCAGAGTCTCTGGAACTGAGCTCTTTCTAGAACGTCAAGGAACACATTCTTAAGAACACTGCTCGGCTTTCCAGTTACGTTTTGTCCTACTACAGGAAGTTCAGCTCTGAAAAAGACAAATCTTTTCAGATTCGTCAGAACATTCTGGAGCTCTAGAACTCTGTGTTCAGTCAGAGCTGTCCTGCAGGACGAGCACCCTCTGGCTTTGGTAGAACCAACATTGTCCCTTTGTTTCTGGGGGGAGGGACTGACCTCGCCGTTGGCTCTGCCACATCTTTAGACCACCTCTCACTGGTTGCTCTCTCCTGTCATTCACCTCAGTCTATTAAATTAACTTAGGCTGGCAAAAGTCGACCTGCCACATGGCATTTGAAAAACAGCAAGGATAGAGCGTGACATACCGCCCACTGGGATGTTTTCACAGCCAGCCAACTGATTGGGAAAACACCGTGTGGGTGTGTGCATGTGTGTTATTGCAACGTGGCAGGTTTCCATGACAACAGCCTCCCCTTCTTGTTACACCTACCCAACCAAAGAGCAGGCAGGGAAGGAGCCTCTGGTTTTCCAGCTAAATCCAACTGGCAAGCTGCAGAAAATGTGAAATTTGACTGTCAGGTGAACGGTAGGGTAGAATGGGGGTGTAGGAGGAGTTCAAAGGAGGGTGGGAGGAGACGGACGGTCAATCTATGCAGTTTAGTTAAGAGGAAGTCGACTCGTCCCACCTCACTGTAGAAACATTGTAGTCAAGGCTGGGTGTCATCTCCAAGCTGTCACGGCTGTTCTTCCTGAAGATTCTAAAAAAATGAAGAGAACACATTAACAACAAGAACAACATTAAAAACTCTAGAAGAAAAAGAAAGTAAAACATAACATTATAAAACTAACAAACAAGCTAGACAACAAATGAGATGGATAGAAAATGCAGACAAACCTGAAGATGCTGGCGTGCCGCGTTAACCCGAGTGTTAACCTGGGTGTTGCCGTAATAATTTCGCTTTTTTTAATGGGGAACGCTTGTTTGTGATGCTGCTGTTTTAGTGCGTGTGTGACGTGTCCTGTGATGTAATGGCCTGACATCATTTAGCCTGTATGATTTAACACATTGCCTGTTTCCTCCCGGCATCCCTCCATCTCCGGCCTGAGTGCGAATATGTGTGCGTTGGGGGGTGGGGGTGAGGGATCGTGGGTATCGAGAATTTGCATTACTCTCACACAATTTGAATGACGAACGAGTTACACAGGTGCTATTGAACAGGACGGGCTTTTCCTATTGGTGGATTTCCTCCATTGGAGCCTGTAAAACATGACACACACATCCATGTACATTCACTACATAACACATGCATGAACAACTCGTATCCACATCAACACAGAGGCTGGATTATTCCCTGTTGGCACATTCATTGCGAACTAACCTGTGTTACATCCTGCCAGCGTTAGTGTTAGACTGTGGCGCTTAGCATGCTCTAGTGTTAGCTTGTATGTTTAGATTGTAATTGTTGACAAAATAATCTTACTAGCTTTATCCAGAGGGTTTAACGCTAACTGTTTTGCTAACTTTGCAAATGAAAAGCTCTAGCGTAGCGAAGGCTGACGGTTTTAGAAGAGGCTAAATCAAAATTTTAAAATGTTAACAGCACTTAAGCAGTTTGCTTTCTAGTGGATACTGCAATATAGGCTATAGGAAGAAAAAAAACTGCAAATCTGTCTTTAAACTCTTTTTACTGTGTACAGATTGCATTAGCATTAGCAGTTAGCTACTTCATTCAACACAGATGAAGCTAAACTGAAATAAAGATGCTAATTTCAAATAAACTTATTAGTAAAGGAAATGCAAAAATGTGTTACCGCAGTAATTGGAAAATTGTACTGTCCTCAGCTTTGCTCCAGATTTGGACCAGATTCGTTACCAAACGCTACATGTTGTTCGGAGCATGTTTTGTTTGATGGCTGATGACGCGGTCTCTGTTGCGAAGTATGTGTTGCCCCAAACTGGAGCCATTTTAGTGGAAAACAACTACACAGTATTGTAAATCCGGATTTCACGAGTGTTTGACAGGAAAACGTTCATCTTTGCTGAGGCGTTCTCACACAGGGATTTGTACACTTCTTGTTGAGGCCTTCGCGGAACGATCCTGTCCCGTCACACCGCGGTCACAACACTACACTCAGAGCAATAAAGTTAGTTTGTTATACTTCAGTTTCATTTGAAAGAAACTGTGTTAGCTAGCCGCGTTGAGATTCTGCCTCACGTTCAAGAGCTGTTAGATTCTCCTGTTTAAGATCCTACTAGCTGCTTCTGGTAAGAGCAATGTGTAGACATGATGAAGTAGTCATTGCTTTGTTCTACGTTGTTTTCTTGGAAACTGTAATAGTCAGTGGTGTTAGCTGTAGATTTCTGTTATGTTATAGACGCTAGATGAAAAAAAGGGGCTAGCATTTTGGGCTTCAGGTTTAGAGTAGCGTGGGTTAGTCATTCTTGTTTAATTTTTTTTAAATTCCCGAAACCAAAATTTAACTTCTGTATTAACCAAAGTTAACTAAACTTCCCCAACCCCTCCAAACAGCAAAATCCAATAGATGTTTGTTGAGATGAATTTCTTAGATGTGTAGATTTAAAGTAGTTTTGCACTTTTTCCTGCTGTTGTGTTTTCATGGCTTCAGTCTGTTATTATTAGTAATTTCAAAGTAATTTTGAGACACTACTGTAACACTGAATCTTTCCACCAGTGGATTACACTTCCAATTTTAAAGTGACTACATTATTCCTCTGGAGCTCTGGTTCATTTTAGAAATTTCAGACACGCATTTATGAAATGTATAAATCCGGAAAATTGACGCAGACTTGCCTGCTAGCTATTTTTAAACTCAACACCTTCACCAAACACAGTGCTTTGTTCAGTTCCAGTTGCTTCATAAAGTCAGGCATATTCAATTCAGTTACATGTTCTTGGTTGTCGAGTCGTTGTCAAGGTGACATCATGGTCACTACGGTAGTCTTGCAGTGGTTAGGCGGTGGGTGGTGATTGTGGTAAATTCAAGTCATATCAGTGATGTGAGGATGCAGTCTTAGCACCAGCCATCTTGTTGACACTGACATTACTTTGTGTGTGCGTGCGTTTCTGTAACATTCCTGTTCCTGTCTGGCAGCCATCCATCAGGCCTCGCCACCTTCCTACTGGGAAAGAAAACATCGACAAACATCACAAAACCATACGGGAATTAAGGGTATGGTTGATTGAACAACTCGCCAAAGGTTAGGAAGTTTGTCTGAGTATTCCGTCATGTCCTTTTTGCGTTGTTGATTTTACCAATTGATGACATTGGAGATCGGGGTACCGCCCCTTCCCTTCTTTAGCAGACCCCGTCCATTTTGTTGTGTGTATTAATAATAATACTTTTAAAAAGGCATGCAAAAGCGTTGTGGAGTTTGCATGATGGTGTTTTTTGTATCCCAACCCCAACCTGCCCTCCATGTCATGCACTTTACCGCTCATTGGACCTGGTTAGCACGGTAGCTAACTACTCTAAGCATTCCTACATATCTACATACCTAATCTGCATTATTTTTTTAATTATTTACACATTAATCACATGTTGGCATTACTAGTCAATATGTGCCTTGTCGGTAACAGTAACTGGGTTTTGTAAGACATTTTGGTTGAGGTTGATATTTTAATGTGAACCTGTGACAGGCAAAATTTTTAAATATGCTGCCATCCACTTGAGCCATCCTGCTTCCAACCCCTGATTTGGACCCCTAAACCTCCCGCTGGGTCATAAACCACTGGTCTCCTCTGATCTCTGTGTGTTGCTTCCACGGTGGCATTTCTGTTGTGTTGTTGCGGTAGAATTGTCCGCGGTGACTTAACTTATTGTTATAAATCTGAAAACATCGACCTGTGGGCTTGCCTCCTCCACCCGGCCTTGTGTGTGTGCAGCATGCCACCCTTCCTCTTCAGTGAAACAAGATTAGTGCATACTGTGTGTGTGTGTGTGTGTGTGTGTGTGTGTGTGTGTGTGTGTTTTGTGTCAGAGCAGCACGAGTTTGTTTTGATGTGCATCCAGTCGCAGGACCACAGGTTGTAGCCGTTCGGTGAATTCTACTTTGTTTTTTGAATATGGAAAGAGATAAATTATCAGACATATTTATGGACACCATAATCACTGTTGTTATTATATTTATTGAAATTCAAACCAAAGCGTTTTTGCTCTGCCCTCATGTGTTCTCGAAATGTTTGCATCAAGTATCAAATAGCACAACACAAGTCAAGTTTACACAAAGATATCTGTCGCAAATAGAATATAAATGTATAAATTTAAGAAATTATCAAATGCTACCATAATTATAAAAATACAAGCCCAGCCCCCCTGCCCACCACCAGCCCTCACTGCATGTTGGTCTGTTCACCAATCAAATGAACAACTCACACGTCTGCCTCCACCCCCCTTTTCTTGTCTTTCCAGCTGTAGATGTTAGTATGTGGTCTGATTAGTGAAAAAATATGACACATGTTCATCTGTGAAAAAAATACCATATATACTTTTCTCCTCCATTTGAGGCATATATACGGAGACAATGGCGGTGCTTTCTTATTCTATTTATTAATTGCTGTTATTCTTATTTTGGTGTCATTCTTTTCTGTACAGCTTGTTTACCAGTCTCTGTGTTCACACTACAAGATCAATGATTCTCTGCAGGTTTGAAGGTTTTACTAGCTAGACACTCATAAATTTTGATAATTTTGCTTCTTGTTTCATGGCTGATGGCTCAAGGTCAATCAACCAAAGCCTATTTTACTGTAACACAGCCCCATTTTTTTTTACCTATTATTATTATTGCAATGTCACTACTCGATTTTTTATGCTTCTTGACTCATTACCTCTGCTGCGTGCTACAGTGTATGCACAATCATATATTTATCATTTTACAAATCCTCCAAATTTTAGACTAAATGGATTAACCTACGAGATTTTTACCATTTATATACAGTTACATAAAATGTCTTTCAAATTACAGCTGTGCATGTATATGTACATGTAGCAGAGGTAATGAATCTGGTTACTAAATCTGAGAAGAAATTGAGGAGTGGCAGTGTTGGACGGCTAGCTAGCACTCATAAACCTACAGCGAACATTTTCCTGTGTGTGAGAAAGGACTGCAGCCTTGTCAACTGAAGTCACATATTTAAGCAAAATATACATATATATATAAATCTTACACCAACATACTGCATTTCTATAACTGTATGTATGTGGCTCTGTAGCCATTACTGCTTCTATTGGCTTTGTACAGTTTTTGTCAGAGCGGGGTATAGAAAGCAGGAAAAAATCATCTGGAGAGAGTTTGGGTGCGACACAGAGTCCAAAGACTGACTTACGGATAGCAATTACCCTGTGTGTGGAAGTAGCTCGGCGTGTTGTTTCACACACACATATTGAAAATTAAGTTCTAGTCGTGTAGTTTTTGGGGTCATTTTTAACACAAAAGTGTGTGGGCACAACACGTATTGAAGTTGTTTCTGCAAAGAAATTTACAGCGAACTAGCAGCACAGTGTCTGCCGACAGGTGTCTGTCTTCCAAGTTCGTACTAAAGTTCATAGAGGATTTGTGAGGTTTCGAGTTAGTCATGTTTTTTTGTTCCTCCCTTGTCGGACAATTAAACTCTTCTCTACGATGATTTTTGTCTTCCTGAAGCAATTTTCAAAAACCAAAACCTGTTCAGTGCCCTGCTCTGGATGATGATAAAATGAAGATATTTGTTTGTTGTGGCTTTGTTCTGCTCTTGTCAGCAGTAGCAGCTGCGACTTGATATTAATTGTTGTTTCTGATGATGATTTCTTTGATGCTCCCGTATGTCTTTCTACTCTCTCATCGTACGAGACAGTATTTGGTTTGTATCAGTGTTTTTTTCCCTAGTGGGAGGAGTGGGAGGAGTCAGGGGGAGGGGCATGAATATAAACCGCACCTACACAGTCTCTGCCATAGCAAGTAGGAAAGACACATGAATAGCATTGTCATTCCTATTGTTATTATTATTATTGTTATTATTACCATAAATTACAAAGGAAATGCAGTAAAACATTTGCAAAAACCCAGCGGGAGAACGAACGGCTTCACACAAAGTGATGAAACACACATCAAACTTTCAAAACGGGAGGTTGTGACGATTCTGTAATAGCAATGATTTAAAGAAGTACAAAAGGAGTTATGTTATCATAAATAATAGTAGTAATATTGAATATTGAATGCTCGAAATTTTGTCAAACTGAAACTGGATTCTTTGTGTTATGTAATTATTGTAAATAACTTCAAAGAGAGAAAAAAATGACTTGCATGTCTATGTATAAATCTACTGAGATATCTATTCCTGTCAAAGTTGACAAGTAGTTCGATCTCTGTCCTTTTTTGCCACTTTCACTTCCTCTCCTAAAACATCCTCGGCCCTTACCTCCAACCCTCCACTCTCCCGTCTTCATAGTCCTTCTTTTGGGTGAGAGATGACAACAGAGAGAAAGAGAAACATCGTTTTCCGCGTCCTTGTTTGCCATGCTCAGTTCAGACATTGTGTTT
Organism: Channa striata; assembly: GCA_033026295.1. Lineage (NCBI taxonomy): Eukaryota > Metazoa > Chordata > Actinopteri > Anabantiformes > Channidae > Channa > Channa striata. Next base: position 5,764,530 of record CM065180.1, on the reverse strand, counting down.
ACGCCAGCCTGCTGAAATCTAATTTGTCACACGTGCAAACAAAAAAGGTATGACAGCGTTGTTAGCAGTAGTACACCCACTGAGATTTAATGTTGTGCCTTTTTTGTCAGACTCAGATCTCTTTATTTCTGTCTAATACAACAAGGACAATAGAAATGAAAAGATCTTGTGCAGCAGCAGGTTTTCTACAACCTTTTTTCTTTGTGGTGTTAACGCAGCCACAAACACACCTCTGTCCATCACCCCAGTTCCAGAGGATCCACCCACGGGCTCCTCTGATGAAAGTGCTTCCCTCCATATTAGGAAAATGTACCCTGCCTTCAGGGTGCTCCAGGTCATGCCCCTAATCACTTTCGAAGCCCTGCTGGCCATTTTCAAACTCTTTCTTTCTGTTTGACTCTGTGTCTCTCAAACACAAGTATCTTTCTAAACTACAGACCTACAACTACTTCCTCTCTGCCTGTTTCCCCCCAAGTTTAGCCTGCATCTGGTCTTACCTAAACGACTTGCCCTGCCAGTAAGTAGACAGCTCCCGAGATACAAATAGCCTGCACTGATTTTGGCCTTATGGGTTGCTTACACTCATGACACACAAATGTGACAGGTCTATGCTGCTTGTACACATCAATCCTGTACGATTCCCTGGAATTAAATGGACAAGAGTGCTGGCTGAATCTAGTTATACGTTGCTTTTAGACTCTAAAGCATTCAAAAAGCAACACATCATCAGCTGTTACAAACCTTTATTGTCTCTAATTGACACAAGACAAACACAATCTGATTTTCAATAAGTGAGAAAACTAAGAACAAATCTTTGCCTAGTCCACAGGTTGTCAGCTAACAGTCCCCTAAATTGTTCTGAGTCAATATGACCCCAGTGCCATTGAAGACAAAACTCATAGGAACTGAACATAGGCTTCATCCTTCTTGAAAAAGGCGCGCACACTCCATTATTAAAATCCTCTGCTCCTACATCCACTCAGTCCTCCTGCCCTACACTAAAATGCCAACAGTCTTCCTTTTACGTGGCTGTTTCCATCACTTAGTCCTCGCCGAGTTCATGAAGGAGGTCTTCAGTTTCTCAAAGTCATCAAGGTGCTTGAAGGTCAAACAGAAAATTGGACCTCAAGCGTTTGCAAACAAAAATATTGGAATTATTTCCTTTTAAAGGACAAGAAGGACTAATAAAGGAAGTGCAGGAAACTGATGAATGATAGCAAATACTTTACGAATGCACCTTGGATGGTTTTGAGGAACTCTTTCCTCACAGAGTTGCCAGCTGATTTGGAGCCTGGTCTCTAGCCTCACACAGGCCTACAGTAACAAAGTGTGCAATATACAAAGAAACAAGGGCTTTCTTTATCATGCAGAGGCGTTCAGGCCCGGCCAATAAGCTAAGACCTCCTGCAGGAACTCCATTTACAAAACAAGCAATTTTAGATTGGAAAAATACATTTTTCTGTCACGGGAGACCTTTGTTTTTGGGCATCCATTTAAAGATATAAGCTATCTTTGGGGGGAAAGCAGGCGAGAGAAGGAGACATGATGTTACGAAAAATATTTCCAAACTTTTCAAAACAATGAAAACAAAAAGAGGACAGGGCCATCGCTCTTTCGATGCAACTTTGACTGGAAATGCAACTTGTGTCCCGTTTTTTTTGTGTGTGTATGTGTGCGTAGCGTAATGTAAAAGCGATCTGTCCCCCCCTCCCTGCCCTCCCACTCTAAATAAAAACACCTTTCCCCTTCCCGAAGCCCCATCCCTCCCCTCCGCCCTCGTCTCCCCCTCCTCCCTCCTCTCTCGTACTGCTGTTGGCTGTTCTGTTTAGTTCATGTGACGTGCCAGTATTCCCCCTCCCCCTTCTTTACCCATCTGCCTCCTCCCTCTTGCCCTCCCCCGCTCCCCGTTCTCTCTTTCTCTTGCTCTCTCTTTCCTCCTCCCCCCCTCTCTCTCTTCATGGATCTTTAAGATGACAACTCTATGCAGATGCTGTCTTTTATAAGTGTGTCAAAATTTTAATTTAAAATAAAAACTAAAAAAACAAACCCTGACAGAAATATTGAAATGATAACAAAAAATGAATAAAGAAAAGGATTGTTCAGTGTACTCTTGTTGCCCGATGGGATCTTTATTGCTTTGTGTCTTTTAATGACTTATTATTATTGTGTCTTTGAATCGTTAAATCATTGTTTTCTGGTATTCATATTTCTGGTATTAGGGCCATTCTATAATAAAGGTGGCCTGACATAAAACCTAAGAAAATTAACGGTCAGGTATCACAGGGACATGTTTCAAACTGAAAGCTTCCCAGGATTTATTTCACAGAAAATGGCCATTAAGTGTTTGATGTCAAGCTCCTGATGTAAGTAATAAGTTTATATATATGATTATTTCTTTGTGCTCCAGTGTCCTCTGACTGCAACGCACAGCATTCATAACTTTGACATGTAAGATAATGGGCATGTGCTCTAATAGATAGAGAATGACATTTAAACTAAAATTAGCATGGCATTTTTAGAAAACATATGCTGACTTATTTACCATTGGTATAAAACAGTATTGTACAATATTTTTTTTATTTATTTCTAATCATCTGTTTCGTATTCTTAAAGGGCTTAAAATATTAACATAGTGAGTACAGTATTATTATTGCTCCTGAAAACCAGAATAGATTTGGAATAAAATGTAATAATTATTTCCGTCATCAGCCAAGTCCTTAGGCACTAAACTTCTATTTGTCCATTAAAGGGCAGGTTTGCACGTGAACAGTCAGGAGCCTGGATGAACGCTGAAACTGATGGGAGCCCAAATCCATAGTCCTCCATCTGTGCAAAAGTTTTGAAAAAATGTGTCTGAAGACATCCTCGAAATCAAATGTTTTAAGTCTCACATTTGCTTTAGACTCACATTTGAATACATTTTTGCACAAATACAGGGCTGAGGATTTTGGCCTTCATCACTTTTGTTTAAGTGGATTAAAGAACAGACAGAATGGTTACAGCAAGGAAAATTTCTTTCAGTGTTCATATGGACACCTGACTGTTATTTTAAGGCACACATGAAAAGAAAATGTGAACCTATCCTTTAACTTAGTAGAACCAAAGTAGGAGATGGTTTAGAAATGGAGTTTATTTATAAAAATGCAGGTACAGAACAAAGAATAAGAAGCACAAAGTGAAAAGACAAGGAGGGAGAGATTTTTACAGCAGCATTTCACACGTTACAGAACAGCTGATGACTGTTGCATTCATGGGCCTTTTCTTTGTGCTTTAGTAAAACAGTGATCCAAAGTTAAAACTGAAAGGTTAAGCTTTAAGTAAAGTAGGTGTAAAACTGTTTACAAAGGATTAGACATTTTTTTTCTTAGGGTAATAACCCTAAGAAAAAAAATGTTGATGTAAGTGAACGGAGAATAAAACACATTTAAAAGTTTATTCTTGGCCCTAAAAACAAGTATTTGCCTTAAATTGTGAGTGTGGCTGACTATCTCTTGGCCCACATTAGGTGTTTGGGCAAACCCCATGTAACTGCTGGACCCTATGACGGTTGAAACCATTCAGTAAAGCTGCTTTTAATTCCTACCCTCACCCAATCAAAGAATAAATACCTCATTCATATCTAGGCTTGCCCCATTGTCTGGATCGAGCCTGTGTTCCCTCTATCCACACACGGCCTCACGCTCATACTCCAGACTTGGTCCTTGGGGATTTGTCTGCTCACATACATCAACTCCAGCTAAAGTCAGGAGAAGATCAGGGTTCCATCACATGTGTGAAAGACGATTGAGATGTGTCTTTCATGCACACAGGCAACCAAGGCAACTCATATCTGCAGTGTACACAGATTCAGCTACAGGGGCTGGTCTAGTTTGTCTGGGAAATTCATCTGATCTAAGCTGTAGCTGATGGTAGGAAAAAAAACTTTTATTTCTTGTATAAATGCCTTTAACAAATGTATCAAAGCGGCGAGTGATGACCTGGATCAGTTTAACTTTTGATTAGACCTTAGTCAATGGTTTGTTCTGACCCGAATAGTTCATTTATTAAACACGTAAAAGTATGATTATTGAAAAATTTGCTGGTCAGATGGGAATCCATTTAGGTGGGACTATTTCCAGTAGCAGATTATTTGAAAATTTAGCGAGTGTTGGGTCAGCAGGACAATGGCGTGTTTAATCTAAACAAAGTAAACTCCAGTACCTGTATTTTATTTCATTTTGTAGACTTTAGGAATGTTTATTAAGTACGGTACTCAAAAGTAAAACTACAAAACGCAATTTACTATAAATGCAAATCACTTTTCAGAGTAAGAATACAATTTTTTTTTATGGAAATGATTCTATATACTGTTAAATGCCTGGGCACTGAAATTTTGAGCTTATAACATGTATCACCGACAACGTCTTTCACAAAAGCTCAGCATTCATGCTCATGTCAAATAAGAGCCATTCATTATGCTTTGATAGGAATAAATGCATGGTAGACACATCGGTTCGTATATAAAGGGTCATACAGAGGTTATGATACAGAGGCACAATAACAAATACCTAATCTAACCAAACAGTACCAGGAGTCTACTGCTATATTTCTACTTGTGACTGTCTTTTGTCCCATTATACATAATCCCCGACTGAGATGAACCAGCTAATTTTGATCATCTCCTATCTATCGAAGACAACTCTGAACCAGCTTAACACTGTCTCTAATGAAAGGAAATAAACATTCATTACATCCACATGTGACGTTTGTGTTACAGCTAAAAACTTTTTGTACTCATTGGAAAATCTCCAGAATCAGGAATGTTCCTATGAGTCGTCCATTTGCAAAAGATTAAAACCGTTAGAGGTGTTTTCTCCTACTTGTGACTAAGTATCATTATATCAGCACATGACACATCTCTTGCTTATGAATATGAAAACATTTTTTCATTCTCATAATAATGAAAAATACACTGCGCAAAAAACTTAAAGGAACCCTTTTTAATCAGAGTATAGCATCAGGTCAGTTAAACTTCATGGCTATTGATCTGGCCAGTTAAGTACCAGAGGGGATATTTAATCGGTTTCAGCTGGTTTGCTGTTAATGAAATTGACAACAGGTGCCCTAGAGGGGCAACAATGAGGTGAACCCCAAAACAGCAGTGGTTTTATCCCGCCTCATCTTTTCTGGATGTTTTTCACTAGTTTTGCATTTGGGTCGGGTCAGTGTCGTTACTGCTAGATGAGGCGATACCTGGATCCTACAGAGGTTGCACAGGCAGTCCAACTTCTTCAGGATGGCACATGATTACGTGCCATTGCCAGAAGGTTTTCTGTGTTTTCCAGCAGAGTCTCAAGAGCATGGAGAAGATTCCAGGAGACAGGCAGTTACTCTAAATGAGCTGGAAAGGTCACAGAAGGTGCTTAACCCATCAGCAGGACCGGTATCTGCCCTTTGTGCATGGAGGAACAGGATGAGCACTGCCAGAGCCACTGGTGTCAGTGTCTCTGCCCAAACAATCAGAATCAGACTTTGTGAGGCTGGCCTGAGGGCCTGCCGTCCTCTAGTGGGTCCTGTGCTCACTGCCAGAAAGCGTGGAGGTCGATTGGAATTTGCCATAGAACACCAAAATCGGCAGATTCCCCACTGGTGCCCTGTGCTTTTTACAGATGAGAGCAGGTTCACCCTGAGCACATGTGACAGACATGAAATGGTCTGGAGAACGTTACGTTGCCTGTAACATCATTCAGTGCGACCGGTTTGGTGGTGGGTCAGTGATGGTCTGGGGAGGCATATCCATGGAGGGACGCACAGACCTCTACAGGCAACGGCACCCTGAGTGCCATTAGGTAACAGGATGAAATCCTTGAACCCGTTGTCAGACCCTACGCTGGTGCAGTGGGTCCTGGGTTTCTCCTGGTGCATGATGTGGCAAGAGTATGCGAGCAGTTCCTGGAGGATGAAGGAATTGATACCATTGACTTTCCCCCACGTACACATGACCAAAGTTCAATTGAACACCTCTGGGACCTTTATGTTTTGGTCTATCTGACGTTGGCAGGTTGTACTTCAGACTGTCCAGAAGCTCAGTGATGCCCTGGTCCAGATCTGGGAGGAGATACCCCAGGACACCATCTCTCGTCTCATTAGGAGCACGCCCCGATGTTGTCAGGCATGTATACAAGCGTGTGGCGGCCATGTCTTTGAATTCAGCCCTCTGTAGGTTGATGCTTTTTATTTCCATCAAAGGAGGTGTCATTATCAGTATGGGTATCCAGCAGGACTTTTTTCCCAATTAAAGTTTTCAAAGTGTTCCTTTAATTTTTTTTGCAGTGTATATTCTTCAAACTAAATGCCTAATCTGGAGCTCGTAATTAGAAAAAAAAACATTTCTTACAAAACATTTTTGTAAAAAGAAAAAGTATGAATCTTTGAGAAAGTTTAGTTCATCATTCTTATAGTTACAAAGATTATGAGAAAACATTGTCACACATTGGACTTCCTACAAGAACCAGAACAGGTGACGTATATGTGATTTTAGAGAATTTTGTTAGTCAACATTTCTTATGTACTAGCCGTTCTCCACGTAAAGCAGTTTTTACATTTCAATACTCTAGTAGAAATTAAAATAGAAACAATTCTCCAACTCCAACAGCTGCCTCAGGTTCTTTATGGCAGTTGCAGCAACCAGTGTAAAATCATACTGTAAACTGTAAGATAGTCCTCTAATATGACTAGTGACTACATATGCAACATATGTTATGTTTATGCTGTCTGACAGCAGACTGGCTACACTTTTTACACTTGTACAAATAAAAATATTTAGGACAAGACAATGAAAATGTTCTTGAGTGGGGTCCAGTGTTTATCCTAATTAGGACCTATTTTTTCATTTACATACTAAGGTGAAAAGACAATGTTTTTTCTTGTAAAATAGAAAAAGAAAATAAATCTAAAGATGTGATACTACATACCGTGATACTACATAGAAGAGGAAAACAGAAATAAGAAGGGAAGTATATTACAAATGTTCATACATTTCTCATCATTACAATATTTGTACAAAATTATAGTTGATAAAACATTCTTGACATGTACAAGATGTCTAACTATTTTCATTCCAAAATATGAGCTTTTACCTAACTGGTTAGCTTTTCTTATTTTCTCCCATAATTGCAGAATCACATGATTATAAGAAACGGCTTATTAAAAAATCCTATAACAGACACTGATCTTATAATCCTGACATTGTTTTCTCATAACACATGTATGCTGTGGTTATACAAAGTCATAAATATGAGAAAACATGAGTAATTACTTTCATTGTTGAACGCACTGTTAGTTAGAGGATAAGACACAAAGTGGTCATCACAGTCACTGCAGTCGTCCCTCCTTCAGTCTTTTCCAAAAAGCGAAAACAGCTGCAGACTGTAACCAAGTCAAATCAGAGGACACACAAACATCGCACCACAACCCTTAAACGTGAGCAGTCGGCACAAAGTCGCAAAATCCAGGTGCCACCAAAAACCTAACTATTACACAGAATGAAAAAATTATAAATTCATGATAAATTAAGTCAAGACAAGAAAAACATAACTTTCTTAGTTCCTAATTTCTACTTTCTCCCTTTGCTTTGTCAGATAAAGAGCGCAGCTCATATCTGCCACTGAAAAACTTTTAAAGAGCCACGAAATAACATGGTTACATTTTGATCATTTTTACAACTATTTCTATATTAATTTATTAGAAATTATACCGTTAAAATTATTTGATAATTTTGTATATCACTTAGTAACTATGACCTGATTGATACTAAGAATGGATGGAAAACATTTCAACAATTATTTTAATATTAACTATATATATAACTGATATTAATTATTCATATTAAATGTATGGTAAAATAATGTAAAAGTAAATTGTCAGTGACAATAACCTATATATTTATAACCTATATATTTATGTTACAATACACTATTATTGATAGTGTACACTACTATATGATATGTCATACTTTGTTTTGATTTTATTTCATAGGTGAACATTTACTTTTTAAAAAAGTTATTGTTTTTCATTAAGGTAGTTTTAATAATTATTGAATATTATTGTATTTTTAATTATGGGGTTTTTTGTTAAGTACATTGTATAACAAAATCTCAATAGAAATCTTGATAAAATTTTCTTAAATTTATAACATTGTAAGTGTCTCATACCTATGTATTGTATGTGAACCATATATGAGTTTTTATTATAAAATTTTATGATTGTAATTGTACTTCACTAGAAAAAACTTTCTCATCAGAAAAATGGCATATTTATTTATGAGTATACAATAGCATGCATTCCAAAAAGCTTGTAAATCATAATTGAGAAATATTGTCTAATAATTGAGTGTTTTTTGTAGTTGTTGGATACAAAGTATTGTTTGATTATCAAGTTTAAATGACTAAGATTTTTTTAAAGGTAATACAATTAAAACATTTTACTCCAAATTATTGGTTAGTATGACTTTCATAAGATAGTATCTATAACCAAGAAAAGGGCCATTATTAAACAAAAAAAAATGTGAAATTCAGAAATAAATATGAGTTATCAAATATGAAGAAAATCCATGCATTCATTCACACTCACATTCACTTCTACAGGTAATTTAGAGTCACCAGTCAACCTAACATGCATGTCACATGAGAAACTAAATAATAGTAATAATAATCTAAATTCATTAGACAATATCTGACAGAAATTACAAAGTAATTATTTTGAGATTAATAAATTAGAAATGATTTATATCTGATAATTGGTGCCATATAATACTGATGAACTTTAGTATAGCATTTTACATTGAACAAGAACGTGGTAGTTTTTTTTTGGAGTGGCAGAAATGAGCTTCGACTTCTCCACATATGATCACTCAACATAAAAAGAAGTTGTTTTTTGTTTTTTTTTTTGTTCTTACGTGATTAATCTGAACACATTAACCTAACACTGCAGATACTGATGAACTGAATCCATGTCACGTTATCTCTGACCCAGACAATTTGTGAATGTTAATATCCAGAAATATCCCGTGGTGCCCATCTAACCTAAATCCTTCAAGGAAATGCAGAAATGGTTTGTCAGTCTCCACAGACCTCTGCATTCCTTGGGAAGACGAGGACTTGAGTAGTTAAACTTTGTAGTAAAACATAACGAGACTTTTAACGTTTTCACAGGTGACTCAGAAAGATATTTTCTCAGGTTACTGTATCTAAATGTGAGTCATACTGAGTTTTTATCCTCCACTGTATAAAAAACACTGAATCTCCTCATTTGTGTCCACGTTGAAGTCGTAAATATCCAGAATATTCACATGTACAACTGGTGGATTTAGAGAAGGAGGGTGTGACAAGTGTAACAAGAATTCCCTCTATAGAAAGAACACAACACCCTTAATCCACGTGTACACACTCAGGAGCCAGAGGTTTGTATTTCTAAAATATAACCCAGTAAATACTGTTTTATCATTCACACTGACATGCTGAACTCTACTAAGAGTCACTGGCGTAACCACAGAAGCTCCCATTTATTGTCAATGGTAACACACAGCGGTCCGTTTTCTGGCAGTGCACAGTGTGTTTACTGTTCACTGTGAGTGGAAACAGCTGAACATACAAATGTCAATAAAAAGAGTTTCCATGCTCTCAGTCAGTGATGAAGATGCAAGGCTGAGAATTCATAAAGTCAGCGAACATACACAGTGTTTAAGTTTCCTTCAAGAGCGATTCAGTTTCCAGATGTAAATGTTTAGAGGAAGAAAAGTTTGGAAATGTCCTACATCTGAGCAGCATGGAAGCATAGAAAGGCTGGAAGCATTTCAGTGTTGTACGAAAGTTTGTATTCAGTAGCAGCTAAATGTCACACGCAGGGTTTCAGTTGTGCAGTCACACCTGAAGCTCAGTTCCTCACGTGGATCCAGAAATACTCAGGACGACACAAAGACATGAGAGAAGAGCAAGGTTCTAGAAGGATCTAGAAAGGTCTGGGTGAGATGGTGAGGAACGCGGATGATCTCCCTCTGGACAGTGGTGTACTTCTCCAGTGCACCTTCATGTGGTGTCTCAGGTTGGACCGGGACGAGAAGCGTTTCTCACACTGCTGGCAGGAGAATGGCTTCTCCTTGGTATGGATGCGACGGTGACAGGCGAGCGCTGTGGACACGCGGAAGGACTTGCCGCAGTCGGGGCACTGGTAGCGTTTGGGCTCAGTGTGGATCCGTCTGTGGTTCTTAAGGGACATCAGGTTGGGGAACTCCTTCTGGCAGGAGTTGCAAAAGTAGGCTCCTGTCTTGTGGCTGTTCTTGTGGTTGAGCAGGGAGCTGGCATGGCGGTAAGACCTGCCGCACTGACCACAGACGAAGCTCCTGGAGCTGCTGGTTGAGCTCACCGGACTCACCGGATCTAAGGGAGCAGAAACATGAGGGCTTCAGTTATGATAAACCCTGGTTTATCTTTTTAATAACCTTTCCTCCCCGTTCACAGCGACGCTAGCAGCAAACACAACAACAAGCACAACAATGTCGCTTTACAGGTGATGGCGCAGACTCTACACTGTCATCCACACACGACCGGTCCGAAGTGTTTGTGCTCCTCACTCTGATTGTCATAGATGCTGTTTATGTTTCAATTTTAATTACCTGACACGTTCTGCTAAATGGAATTCAACGCTTTAGTTAATCTTGTTGGTCAAAATAATCCCAGTTTCTAACAAACTTTCTGCTTAATCTAATAATATTTTTTTAAATTCTCATAATTATCAGATAAGCTGCAAAAAAGATCCCATTAAGTAAGAAATTCACATCTATTATATTCTTAGGAGTAAAACTCCCCCTAGTTAATTACATTAAGACGTCAGTAATCACTAGATCTGTATCATATACATGTGAGGAAGTTCCCATAATTACAAGATCCTCACTGCATGATTACACAAGGAGACCCCATTATGATAAAATCCACGACGTATAATTGCAATAACATTCATTTTATGAAGTAACTGTAAAGATAATTATTAGATAATTTTCTAGACTCATATTATATAAAAGACATAATTATAAGGGATTCTATAAAAATACTATACTACTATAATAACAATAATAAAGTGCACTAGTAGATGTCTCACATCCATTCCTGCTGATATTAACAGGCCATTGACTTTGTGATTAAACTAAAGACACAACTTAAAGTCTTCTAATGCTTTAGAATTTAAATTCTATTAAAAGTCTCTGGAGATCTGAACGTCTGCTACCATTAAACAGGTTTATTTTTTCTTTTCAGAATAAATCAAGACATCCAATTGTTAGTGAGTAAAGATTAATAAGCGTTTCATTTTACATCTAACTCGCTTTTTTTTAATCAAGGTTTTTTGTTTTGAGACATCTCCTGCTGTTTCTGGATTTAAGATGTGAGACTGAAGGATTTTTATTCTCACCTCAGGCTGCACATGGGAGATGACCAAAATTAGTCAAAGAATGAATGTTACGTTTCAATATTGTTTTCTAATGTAAAACAGTAACATGTTGTAATTACTAGTGTTAAATCATAACTCTTAGCAAATCCCACCGTAGTGTGTTGATGAGATGTCCAGATTATTGTCTTAGGGGGGAGTCCTGTAGGTACACAGAGACAAATGAGACGCAGGGTTGTAACAGGATTTCAGACTCACTGAGCTGATGAGTTTTGTGCAGCCACCTCACGCTGCGTTTTGGATTCACTGCATTTATTTTAAAATCTACCATCAGAAAAAATATCGCTGAAATCAACATTAATGTTCAGTCCCACACTGAACATCCTGCAGCCGAAAATACTCAACAGATTACCACGAGCTTAGATGGATCCTTTGTCTAGAAGGTTCTACAAGGAACTGTGGAGCCTTCGTGGTAAAGATGGAGGATGTTCTAACGCAAACGTTTTCACAGACATGCTGTTTTCCTCAGCGTATAGACCCTTACAGTGAAACCGTGTGCAGCTCTCTCACAGTAAAAGCGCTCCAGTCTTACGCATCCGTCATGTGTCAGATTCACTGCAGCAGAAGCTATTTCCCTGTGCAGCAGCTGAAGGGAACACAAGGTTTGAGCCGGGTTGTTAATTCTGTTGCTGCTAATCACAAACCCGGACTACTAAACCACCTCAAAACCAAATTCCATTGACTGTTTATTTGGTTTTACTTGGGATATATGTGCAGTATTCCTTGCATAGTGGGTCAGGGGGCAGTAGAATAAAGTTCTACACTCAGAAGACCTGGTGCTGTTATCGGGGAGAAAAACACACTTATGAATTTATGTCATTGATTTGATGAAAAACATTCATATCAGCAGGCACCACACATTGATCCACTAATGTTTCCTCGTTTTCCAAGGTAGAAGATCTTATCTAGTTTATTCTCCTGGCATCGTTGTTCTTACTGTAAATTGGAAGACCATCTAAATGTTTGTAAAAAGAATATATAACTGAATTACAAAGTATAACTACTGGTTTTATTAGCCATTAGTTCATATTTATGAAACACTGTGTTTGTGTTTTGTGTACCTTTTATGATTCTATTGGGGCTGATCTAGAATCCACAGCTCTCTTCATTCACATAAAGCATGTTAATTAACCTTTAAGTCACATGTTGAGCGCCTGATGGAACAAATTTAGTCCAGTATGGTAGAAAAAATATTGGTGTAACAACTTGATGAAATCAATGCACATTATGCATAAATGAAAAGTAAACAGACTGTCAGATTTCATAACTGTATAGGAACATTGTCATAGCTGCTTCAATAAAACCGCTGGTGTCAAAAGAACAATATAAGTCATGTATTTTTGACTTTTTGCAAATTTATTTATCATAAAAATATTCAGACCTTTTTAATTGCCTTTGATTTGGATGAATACAGCTGTTAACAGAGAGGTCTGTAAATAAACTGCTACAAAGATTGATTTAGATTTTTAAACTAGAGGTTTTTTAATATGATTTTTCTCTAAAAATTAAATATATTCACCCCTTTATTTACAAATCCAATTTGCCAATTGTCCCATAAAGATTTCCAGATCAGCAGACATTTTGATATTTCCTAAGAAGTGACATAAAAAGTTATTGCACTTTGTTCATTGTTATTGTGGTGGATGTTTCTTCCACAAAATCCTAAACTGAGTAGTTTCGGGGTTTTATTCAGCACAGGACTGTCATGTGTTTACAGTCAGAAACCTTTGCCAAAAGAAGGTAACATTTATATTATATACCTGTATAATAAGGCATTATCAGATTGGACACTTTTTTCCTTTTTTAAGGGGCCTCAATTTCTGAATTCAGTATTGGTGTTAAAATCTGGAACCTGCTGATTTAATCACTGTAAAAAAGCAACCATAACAATTTGTTGTCAATTCAAGAACACCTTATTTTTCAAATTTCTACATCAATCGCAGCAAATAAATCACTTTTCAGTGTCAAAAAATAATATATTGTCAAAAGGAGGAAAACAAGAAATTTTGAGGACAAACTTTTGTCAACTGAGTACTGAAACCTGTTAGTCTCCATCTAACCCAGAGTGACGCTGAGAGGCTGACTTGTATTATTAATCATTTTATTTTTTACAACTGTCTCCTGTGGTGTGATTTTAAAATATTCTGTTATTCCAAAACAATAATATTATTATTGTATTACATTAGTCCTCTGTATTGACTAGCCAGTCCATTACAACAGCACTATTAAAGTATAACAATGATTTCATAATTTTTTCTGTGTGGGTTGGCTGGTTTATTGACACCTAACATTTGTTTTTGCTACATAAAGAAAGATTTTAAATATTTTATTCTTAATGTTTTTTGGTCTATATACCATTTTTGTAATCAACTATTTCTTAATATAACTTCTCTCTTTTTTCCCCCCGATTCAAAATTAAATATACTCAGTTTAGGCTGATATAAAAGAGAAACAAGATGAACAAACTGGACATAAAATACAACTAGAAAGTGAAAAAATGATCTGAAAGGTATCAGCAGTTACCACAATACTCTGTCATATGCCTCCTTTGAAACACTAACTGCATCCCCAGTAGCAATTTCAATCAACATTTCTCTGTCAGAGCACCAGAAAATAAAAAAGGAAAAGAATTGTTTTAGATTTAAATTGTACAGCATTGCCTAATAAAGTGATCACTGAGTGTAAACTGCAGTGCAAATCGTTTAAGTGTGTTGAAACTGCTGATAGAGACTGGAAAAACACTGTATTGTTTTTTTTTTTCAGCTATTTATTTTCAGTACTCAGCAGTAAGGGTTATAGTATATGGACAAGTTTTTTTCTGTTAAGAAATGAATTATCAAAACATAGTTTATAAAAGTGTATAGTAAGCATTACATATATATGCATGGAAACAAAAAAACTTAAAACAAAAAAAAGGATTATAGTTCTTCCAAACCAATGTTTTTCTTTCTTTTCTAAAAACTACTTGAAATGCAAGCGGGAAGTGTACACTCAGAAAAAAATGTGGTGGAGGAAGAAAATGCAAAAATAAAATAGAGAATATACAGTTATTATTTCTGTGTTCTAGATCACATTGACTCCTACAGCACTTGACGGTCACTGCACGGCTTTGACTTTTTCTTTTTTAAAACTAGCACCAGTGCTCCTGAAAACGCTGACAAACTGTGTTTTTTAAACACACACAGATGCTTCCAAACAGTCAAAAAATGCAACTAAATAAAAGGGAAAAAAATAACACCCATAAATACAAGAGGTTACCATAAAAGTGTAACATAAAGGTTCAAATGATGAGGACTGAATGCACTCAAAATAGAGGAGAATCGCCAAGTCGTCCCTTTTCAATGTGAGTAAAACTTTTGTGAAAAGGGGGATGAAGGGGGTTCAGTCAAACCTGGCAAGGAGATAAATATGGAAGAGAGGGATGGGAAGGCTCGACTGAGAAAGACAGTCACAATTTCACTGGTAAAAGGCAAGAAAAACACTTTCCGTTGTGTAGTTATAGTTCCTTAAATCCTCACACATTAGTACAGAGTCTCAGCAGAGCCTGTGTTCCTTAACGGAGTCCATTATCTCCACAGAACAAAGGGTTTGTGGGAGAGGGGTGTGGGTGTCAGGTGGGTGTTTTACATCAACACAGCTCTAAACTCACACATCCTAAAGACTAGCGCCGTCCATTACAAGTGTTAATAATAATAATAATAATCATAATATAAATAAATGCATTACTACAATGATCTGTCATCTTTTTTCCTTCTTATAAAAGAGGTGCTGTAGATAATACAGTCAGAATCATGATTACAATACAGAATCAAACAAAACAGTTGTATCGGCTCAAGCCGAACAATATACACCTTTCTTACCTTACTTGTGGTTTTAGCCATCCATGTGGTTTCTGTCTTTTTTCAGTCTGAAGCCAAGTTCAGCTGGTTACTCAGTTATACATTGAGACATGTTTGAGACAGAGATCAGGGCCGGACGGGAAGAGGCCGTTCACACATACAGACTCAAAAATGGAAGTAGCAGCACAACAATAAAAACCGAAATACTAAATCGTGTCACACAAGCTGGGGTCATTTTTACCTTTTTTTAACTGCCTTGGATTTGAGTTTGTAATAATTCATTACAATCAGCACATAATCAGCAACTTGGACCACGTGGGTTTAACGGCCGGAGAGGAAACCACATTGAACGCAGAGAACATGAGAGCTGAAGCTGGTGCCCTGCTGGTTTAAGTTGGTTAATTTAATTATATGTAATGGGCATTGATGTCTCTGGTAAAACACAGCCTCTGTATGGTCCCCTCTGTGTGTGTGTGTGTGTGTGTGTGTGTGTGTGTGTGTGTGTGTGTGTGTGTGTGTGAGAGTGACTGACAGCCCTTTCTTCCGTCCATTGACAGAGAGTAGGGAGGCAGAGGTCTACAAAGTGCTGACATTTCTCATCTTATGCCCATCTGCTCGACCAGTATGAGATTAGAAATATGTTGCTGTAAAGTGGCAATGTTGTGTCTGCATCATAACTTATAACAATATTGTACCTGGGTGAAAGGTTGCACCCAATATTGTTATTAGAGAATTCCTACTTCCAACCTACTGAGCTAGTGGGACATGAAGCAGAAAAGGAATATACCTGAGAATCAAGATACTTTGTTGTACACTATTGTAATTATTACTAGAAACCAATTCTTAGTCACATCTGGCTACGTAAGCCATGCTGCTACTGTTGAATCTGTATGTGTGAACGAGGAGTCGGGAGGTGATGTGACAGGAAAGCTACAAGAAAATGAAGCTCATCCTTGTGCTGAAAGACACTGACATTTAACCAGTGTCACATGTTCAGTTGTGAAAGCTCCTTGGAATCATTGCTGTTTTCTGTCAAACCATTAAAGTACATAAAAGGAAAAATAAACCAGACCTCTGTCTTAACCAGCACATCCAATGCACCTCAATGTTGGTCGCTTAAACAATTTGGACTTTCTTTAGACTGACTTAGTCAGAAAATGGTTTAAAAATACTGTGACAATGGCCACCAGAGAAGACGTCATCAAGGCAAAACTCCCTACAAAGAGAAATGGGATGGAGGAGGAAAACAGAGAACAACTGCAGCACTGAACCAATCAGCTGCTGGGACTAAAATGGACAAGATGGACCATTACCCAAAAACAAGCGTCAGACTTCCTCACGCCATCATGTGGACCCTCACAGCAGCTCTGCCCCAACAGTCAGTCTGTCATAAAGTCACTACTACGGGACTCATCTGTCTTTGAGAGCTGGTCTTTAACAGTCTGACTACAGCTCAGTCCCTGCAGCCGTGTGGGGTTTGCCACCAAATCTCATATTAATGTCCCAGAGGAAAAAAGGTTAAAGAACCTCAGCTTTAGAGGGCAACATGCAGTAGAGAGTAAGGCAGGTGTAGCAAAGTCTATGCAGCTTTTTGAAACTACATCATGTCTGTCTACAGTCCATGTTTGTCCATGTCAGTCAGTCTGTTGGACAATTCTACAACCACAGCCTTACGCGAACGTCCGTGACAGAAGTTGAAAGGTAAGGAAAGATGTTGGTGTGTGAGCAACAATTGTGTGTGCATGTCCTCCATTTTCAGTCCTCTGTGAATGCAGTGTCCATTTTGTGTTCTCCCGCTGTCAGTGTTTGCTCTGTCATGCAGGCCTTTGACTGAATCTAAAGGACCCTGTCCTTCGCACACACTACAGCCACACATGGAAAATGAAGAAGAGGAAGGTGAGCAGGAAGAAGAGCTACATTTTGGCACCTCCAAAAACCTTGGCATGTGACTGGCACCCCCCTTGCCCAACCCCGCCCTCCCTGATCCCTTAGCTTATATAAAGGGGCCGCCGGGCATACCCAGGTAGTTGGGCGCACCCATAGCCATAGGAGGGGGCGCCGACGAGCCGCTCCAGTGCACCTTCATGTGGTGCCTCAAGTTGGACTTGGATGAGAAGCGCTTGTCACACTGCTGGCAGGAGAATGGCTTCTCCTTGGTGTGAATACGACGGTGGCATATGAGTTGGGTGGAGACACGGAAGGATTTCCCGCAGTCAGGACACTGGTAGCGTTTGGGCTCAGTGTGGATCCGTCTGTGGTTCTTAAGGGACATCAAGTTGGGGAACTCCTTCTGGCAGGAGTTGCAGAAGTAGGTCCCCGTCTTGTGACTGTTCTTGTGGTTGAGCAGAGAGCTGGCATGGCGATAAGACCGCCCACACTGATCGCAGACATGGGGCTTCATGACCTCACTGTTGCCCCCATGGCTACGGGTTCTGGCCATGGTGTTAGGGTTGAGTCCTTGCTCTTGCATCAAGGTGAGATCCAAGCCTGACCCCCAGCCCAGCTCCTGGGAGCCACCTGGCCGGGGCTGCTGGGGTCTGGGCTGGCGGGGCTGTGGCGTCTGGCCGTGGGTGATCTCCATGTGAAGCCGAAAGCTGGCCTGTGTAGGAAAGGCTCTCTGACACGACCGGCACGTCAGCTCCCGCTGCTTCTGGTGGACGCGACGATGGTTGTAGAGCTGGGATGAAACACGAAAGGCTTTGCCGCAGTCATGGCAACGATGGCGCCGCGTCTCAGAGTGGATACGGCGGTGGTTCTTCAGGGCAAGCAGGTTGGAGTACGTCTTGAGGCACACAGCACAGTGGTAGATGCCAACAGTGTGGGTATTCTTGTGGTTGAGGAGGGAGCTTGCATGGCGGTAGGAGCGACCACACTGATCACACCTGTACAGAGAAAACAAGAAAGAAACAAGGGGAGAAACAATGGGATGGGTGGAGAGAGAATAAAAAAAGGGAGATTATTGAACGACAGTTGTTGGTTGTTTACACTGCTCTAGCCAAGATAATCTCAGAGCCTGGTTACCACTTTATTTTTTATTATTACTGAAAATATTAACTGCTTATGTAAGACATTGCACATACAGGTATATGATCTGAAATCCGGCTTACAGCTTTTAAAGTAGACTACTACAAAGTGGTGTACCATTTCAGTTATGATTTCTAGACAGAGCACAAGGGAGAGGATGTCTGGGTGGGGGGAGGTACATGGGAGAAACCATGAACAAACAACTGGAATTCGTAGAGAACTGGGAGGTATCTGCTGCTCCCTGCACTGCACAAATGGACACAAGCTTCAAACAGCTTCTTCCACATCTGAAAACAATTTCAAAGACCTTCTATCACAGCCTTCTTTTAAGACATTACTAAATTCTGAATGTGGTGATGAAAATCACATCAAGAGCCCCTATCAAGTCCAACTCATAGCTACTGTTGCTTACAGCTACTGCGCTGAAGTAAAGAATCCATTAACATTTGCGAAAAAATTCACCTCTAGACATGTGCAGTGCAGCTCGCTCCAAATACTTCCTAATCTTCCCTGCCATTACAGTTTGCCAAGACATCAAATATGCAAGTGCCCCAACACATAACTGCAGTTTCTAGTCTAGAAACTTCTAGGCCAGTAGCATGAGACTACCAGAAGAAAAACAAACAAATCAAAAAACTACAATCAAAATCATATCAAGACACATCATTACTTTGCTAATAAACTACACACAATACTAATAATATCAAATCTGTGTCACAGTTTGATAAGAACACAAACATGAAAACATCTTGACATGACATGTTTGACTGTAAGTAGCCTAAAAACTTAAGTGTGTGATATATGCTAACTGAAAGCAAACGGGGTTGACTTATCTGGTCTCTCCACTAATTCAATTTGTCCAAACTTCAGAAAAATCCGAATTCCGGCACGCGTATGGTCCCAAGGAAGCCGGATTGGAGATCATATACCTGTAATAGACATGTAGAGACCTAAATTTATCTTCACTATTTATTTTCCAACTTCGAAGAATCACAAACAACTGACGAGAACTCACGTGTACCGACACTCTTCGCCCTCTCCCGTGGATGCAGTGGCCTTCCTCCTGACTTCCATGCCTACCTGGTTGTCCCCGCAGCGGTGCCTGGCCAGACCGGATCTCCCCTGGAAACTCTTCCCACAGGTCGGGCAGCCAAACGGAGTTGCACCTTCCTCATGAACCTTCTGGTGATTGCGGAGGAACCTGGCAAGGCGGAAGGCTTTTCCACATGTATGGCATATATGTTTCTTCCGCTGTGTGTGGATGCGCATGTGGTTGCGTAGCGCCATGTAGTTGGTGTAGGGCTTGTCACAGAAGTTGCACCGGAAGTTGCCAGTTTTGTGGGTGTGCTTGTGGTTCAGTAAGGAGCTTGCATGTTTGTAGGCACAGCTGCACAAGTCACAGGCATAGGGTCTCTCGTCAGAGTCCAGGTCCACAGAGCTTCTCTCCATACTGATGGTAGCAGAGGTATTTGTGGAGGAGGATGAGGGCAGATGCTGGGCTGGACAGTCATGGGCTGCAAGCTCATCCGCCGTGGCAAACCCTTCACAGCAGCCATCACATTCAAAGTCCATCTGGGCACCAGGTCCCTGTGGGCCTTTGCAGAGGCCAGCTGTAGTGTGGGTAGCTAGCTGCCTTTGGGTGCGGAAGCCTTTGCCACACTCTTGGCAGTTGTGCTTTTTTTGAGCAAAGTGGAGGCGTAGATGGTTTTTCATTGCCAGCCTGTTGGGGTATGTAGAGTTACAAACATTGCAGTGGTACTCCCCAATTTTGTGAAGGTTCTTGTGATTGGCTAGGCTCCCTGCATGGCGGTATGTCTTTCCACATTCTTCACAAGCAAAAGGCCGCCTTCCACTTTCAGCTGGATCAAACTTCTGGGGTCTTGAAGTTCCAGCTGAAGAATACGGCTTTTTGAACCCTTGATGACTGTATTTGACTCCCATTACCTGGCCCTTTGATGACTCTCCTCTCATAGTCTGCATTTGAGATGGGCCAGGCTGCTGGAAACGGGAACCATTGGGACCAGTCCTAACAAGACCTTTGGCCCGGTGCTCCTCGTGGAGACGCAGATGGTTGATCAGCTGCTTTTGAATCTTGAAGGCCTTCCCACATTCTTCACACTTGTGTCTGCAGCAAGAAAAAGATAAGGAAAATAAAATAGAAACTCCTTAAATATAATTATTTATTAAACTTTAATATCTGGACAGGAATAGTATAAAGCATGATTGTACGTGAAAGTTATTTTATATTTATGGCCAAGAATTCTAATTCTTATTAATGTTAGTGTACGATGTTATGATGAAAAATCATGGACTACCTGATTCCCCGTTAGCCTCAAATATCACAGACTGCATTTACAGGCTATTAAGAGGCGCACACTGATAAAAGGAACTGTCTGAATTTAAACAATTTCCAAGCCACTCTTGTGCTTCTATGGGACTTTAGACACTTTGGGAGACACCGCCTCATTTTTAAAACAATCTCTCCTTTCATTCAGCCTTTCACTCAGGTGCCTGTTCCTGTCTGGAGCCTTTTGTTATGCACATGTGGAGCTGGAGAAAGCCATGTTACACATATACATGACAAAGAAATCGGCATTACCTGACAGAAATCTACCTGGGGAAATCAGGTTTCCCTAATCCACTAACCCAATTTAGGAAAGCCAGCTTTCCCATTTACATGACAGCCAAGAAATCAAGTTTCCTAAGATAGATGACTGTAAAGTGGCTACTTGTATGTATGTAAACTATTATATGTATGTAATTTGGAAAGCAGGCTGTGATGAAATCTGGACAGGTTTCACTCAAAATAGGTCCAACTTAAACATGAATATCCGAATATAGCAAAAACTCCACCTAACAACTTCAACGCTAAGTAATGCAGAAGTGCTTTCTTTTTGGAATCAGCCCTTCAAATTAGGATTTAATGAATCACTGCTTAGCTAGCAAGAACAATGTAAGCAACGCATCTACCAGTATGCCAAACTTTCTTTCTGAATTTAATATCTACCATTATTTCTAAACGTGTTCTTACACACGTGAAAAACAGAGGATTACTTTTTAACTCGACAACTTTGAACCAAAAATGGATCACATTGGGACTCTACCTCTTTAGGTCAAAGTGGGTCCTTTGGTGATTCTTGAGAGCCAACAGATTGTAGTAGCGTTTCTGGCACACCAAGCAGCGGAAAACACCAGTCTTATGGGACTTCTTGTGATTAAGGAGTGAGCAGGGGTGTCTGTAACCTCGTCCACACTGTTCACACTTGTGTGGTTTGTCACTTTGGTCAACCATAGACCTACGTCCATCGCCACCAACATCACGACTTCCTCCAGCAACCCCACCCCCTACGCCATCTCCACCAGACATCCCCTTGGCTCCATTCAGGCCCTGCTTGTTCTTACCAGGGCACAGATGAGTGATCAGGTGATGTCGGTCAGCAAAAAACATGCCACAATCAACACAAATGTGATTACGTCCATCCATCTTGTCATTGCCATTAGCTGAACTTCCTCCAATTCCTTGTTGCTGACCGTCTGGTCTTTGGGGACCATGAACTAACTGGTGATTCAGGAGGTCCTGCTTCCTGGAAAAACTCTGGCCACAGGTGGAACAGATCATTCTCCAATCCTGCTCCAAACTGGAAGGTCCTGGCCCTGTTGGGTTATTGGCATGGCTGCGCAAGTGGCTCCTGAGAGCTCTGAGGCTGGCATAGTGGTTGCCGCACACTGAGCATTGATACACTTCTCCATCATCCTCGTCATCTTTGTCATTGCTCCCCATTCTCTTGCCTCCACTCTGGGAGTACTGTCGTTGGGTGCTACCCTCTTTCAGGCTGCTGGAGCTTCCAGCAGGCAGTGAGGTTCCACTGGAGCTGTGATAGTTCATGTTTCCAATAAATCCATTAGACATGTTACCCTGCTGCTGTTGTGGCTGTTGCTGGCCACGACGTGGACACATGTGAGACTTGATACCAGATACATCTGCATACATCTCACCGCAATCAGCACACACATGTCTTTCAGTCTGACGGTGAGCAGAGTTGCTTTGGGAAAGTGAGCTGCCATCAAAGCGATCATGGAACTCAAGTGAGTCCAACCCACTGCTGTGGCCTCCATCTGGGACAAAGTGTGGAGCATCACCAAGATTTCCAGGTAGTGAGATTGGAGTGGTGGCACCGCTGCCTTCCTGGACGTAGCCTGGTTGAGAGTCCAGAGTAAGAGGCTCTGGAGACAGCCAGTCATTGCTGTCATTACTGATGGGCTGGCTGGAGGAACGGCCCTTGTGGCTTCGTAGGTGGCTATGTAGTGCTGCCAAGTGAGGGTACTGCTTACAGCAGATGGTGCATTGGTAGTGGCCTGTTTGATGGCAGCGTTTGTGGTTGACCAGGCTTCCTGCATGCCGGTAACTTTTGCCACATTCCCCACACTTAAAGCGTCTTTCTCCATCATCTGGAGAATTTGCTTGGGGCACACGACCTCCAGAGGGAGACGACACAGAGCCCTGTGATCCAGAACTTAGTGTGTCTGAGTTGAGAATGGAGTTGTCCTGACTATGAGCAGCAGGATGTGGATCATGGGTTAGATAGTGAACTTTCAAGGTCTCCAGATCTGGGTGTCCTGCGCCACAGTATGCACATGTATAAATGGGATTGTTAACTGGAGGCCCCATAATGGGATCATAGGGACCTCTCTTCTCAGTGGGCAGAGGTGGCAGGGGCAAAGGGTCTCCAAGGGCTGGAGTGTATGCTGGAGATCTTACTGCACTAAGATTGTGAGGCATGATGCCTGGGAAACTACGTGGCAAGCCAAGGGAGGGAGAAGCTGTGTTGTGCAGCAGGATATGTTCTTGAAAGTCTGCCTTATTTGGCAATGCTACCTGACACAGGTGGCAAAAGCAGGAGGTTGTGTTGTCACTCTGGGATGACTGGGTGCCACTGCTGCGCTCCGAGTCATGGAGGCTGCTGCTGCTACTACTGCTGCTCACCATGGGTGTCCCAGGGGTCTTGAACTTCGAATGAGTTCTCTCGTGGCTGTTTAGGGCAGCCAGATTGCTAAATTGTTTGAAACACACAGAGCACTTAAAAGTTCCTTGTTGGTGACACTTCTTATGGTTCACCAGGCTACCGTGATGTCGGTAGGTTCTATCACACTGATCACACTTGAATGGCCTGTCCCAGGCGTCGTCTGACTCAGGAGAGCCTTTTTTTCCGTGGTCTTCTGTCTCGTGGCCTTGTAGGACACTATGTCCCATACCACTATTATTCAAGTGGGAACGCCCAAACCCGTCTGAGAGGTCCTGGGCAAGACCGTAGTCCCTCTCGTCGTGGCCTGCTTCTTCTGGAACCTCTTCACTCTCTTCTTCAGTGTGTGCACTACTAGGGGACAATGTGTGAATACGGAGGTGGTTCTTCAAAGCTACTGCATTGGGCAGTGTACGGGTACAAACAGGACACTGGAATGAACCCACTTCGTGAGATTTTTTATGATTGGCTAGGCTAGCTGCGTGCTTGTAAATTCGGCCACACTGTTCACACTCAAAACGTCCTGTCTCTTCTTGCTGATAATGTGCTTTCATGTGCTCTAGAAGACTTGGAGTACTCGGGCAAACCATATCACACTCTTTACAGGGGAATCCCTTGGCACGACTCATATCATGCATTGCCATAGTACTCTAAAGCATATCAGTTGGAGGGAATCACGGTTCACAACGCAGCAATGAACAGTGATGTGGGGGAGGTGGGGAAGCAAACAGTGGATCTTGGGAGTTCAGCTCAGAGAAGCAGTGGTGGCCATTTCCCACAAAGAACTATCAGTGCAGGTCCAGCCAGTCAAGGCCCACCATGGGTGGTGGTGGGCCTTTAGGGGTCACACCAGCCAATGAGGTGTCACTGTGGAGTAACGAAGAAGACAGAAAAAGAATTAAAGATTATTCCAATGCTTAGACAGGACTTTAAACATTGTTTACTTTACTATATAATTAACAATAGAATGTGAAGTAATGCAAAAATATGTACTGACTGACAGTCCTCCAAAAAGCATAGACACCTTTGTTTTCAATAAAATGCTTATTTGGGGATTTAAAAAATAAATTTTAAAAAATAATAACAAAATCGCCAAATTCCGAAATATTAATATTAGCTTCTAAAATCATGTATCCACCAGATACCAGATAAAAGCTAGAAGATACGACTCCCAGTAAATTAATCAAATCTCAAAACTGATCACTTTTCCAATAAGAAAACTTCCATTTTAAACCCTCACATTCCAGAGGATCTTAAATTATAAAACCTAGCATCTACCATTGTATCCCTTTAAACCAATCACACTTGACAGCACACTGCAGCAAGCAGCACACACCTTTGTTGATAGTGTAAAAAGGATAAGGCTTGCTGTGAATCCCACTCAGCCTCAGAAATCCACAGCAGCATCAACAAACCTCCCGAGCTACCACCCAACCATGTCTGTTAATGGTCAGTTGCAAACAGCAGCCTGGTTCTAGTATCCACCATGAGGATTTTTACACTTTCTGTAATATATACAGTAGTAAAAAGGTGTTGCAGTGAAATATATGAAGACGTCAGATTTAGACTTTAAAACCCTACTTATAACTTATCTGTAAAAAAAACTGTAGTATATATGTATATCTTCAATATACATATATATGATTTAATGTATTTCTATGTGAACTCTGCACTAATAAAAGGAAAAGCTTTTAAAATCTCAAAATAACCTATTTATTTCTTTTTTTTAATCTATATTCGCCATCATTATTTAATTAAACAACAGATTATGTTTCCTAACCAATAGTCACTTTAGTTTCTCTTCACACAAATGTGCCGAATATTCTTTGGTTCCACTTTCTCCAGAAGCTAGGCTTCCATTTAAAAATATAAAAGATTTCTGGCATTTCATAAACAAAACTGATAAACCAAGAGTAGCTTTCAAATTTCTTCCGCTGGTCATTGATAAAAGAAAAAAGAATTCATTTGTCTAGGAGAATCTGAAGATTGGGCTAGAAGTAAAAGCTGTCTGAAGTGCTGCTAATGGTCTAATGTTTACACACTACAGTTTGTTCCTGACATCACATGGCACAAAGGAAAGACACTGCACCTGCCAATATTGCTGAAGGATGCAGGGAAAAAAAAGCATATGCAACAAGACAATGTGCTGACAACTACTGTTTAACTATATGCTTTGATAGAATACTGATCTTCATTCTCAAATGCAGACTTCTGGGTAGACAATCAAGTGCAATGCCTTTTACCCAGATAACTCTTCTCTGCTTGTTCTATGAGGAAGCCACAATTCAGAACGCTGAACTTTTTTGTCTGGCTGCTATAAACACATGTGGATGGGAAATTAATACTGTTCCTTCATCATTTATTTGCATCTGTCCTCTACTCACGCTCAGCAGGAGAATAACCCTTTTTGGCCATTGAAATGTGAAGGGAGACTTGTCCTTACTTGTTTGCATTGCTCATTTTAAAGTCATTAAAATTCACTGAATTGCCCTTTTTATCTGAAATAAAAACACAAGATAACTCTCAATTTTGGCCTTTTAGACAAGCCCTGTAATCCTGACATTCCCCACAAATTTCCAACTGCGACACGCCTGACGTTTTCTGAGCCCCCTAGAACTAAGTCTGCGTTATGTGTTTGAGACCGCACGTGCAGAATCCGGCTCTGTCGCCCACTGTCAGGAGGCTTTAGAGTGAGCGAATGGGGATGTTGACGTCATTTATCACTCAACTGCCACGGCAGTTAGGTGACGCGCTGACCTCGCACTGAAATCAAGCAGTTTCTACCGTGAGGATGCTTATGACTCAGACAACATGTGTGAAATCCAACTCCAGACAATGTCTGGGGCGACTTTCTCCTGATATTATCTTAGAGTTCATATATGTAACAGGCCAGTGATTTTAATACGCCTTGATTTACATGTTCAACCAATATGTAACAAATAAATGAATATACCCCTTGTCTATTAGAAGCCAATATAAAACCAAAAGCATTTTCTTGATGCACAATGTTGAGTGGCGATGCCTGTATGTTTTTCCATTTTTGAATTTAAATGCAAGTCAGTGTGAAACACTTACTTTTGCACTTTTGTTACAATAAGTTAAAAAAAACTACAGATACAACATTTAAATGGAAAGAAAATGTTGCTCTAGCTGTGTTATTTGTACTACAACTATCCCAAACCAGCCGTGCCATTTAGGCCCTAAACAATGATAAATTAAAGCCAGCGTAAACAGAAGGGTAAAAAAACGCACTGTTACCATCTACAACACACGGCGACAAGTGTCATTAACCACTCAGTAATAAGATCAATAGTTTTAAAGAACCCAAGTGATTAAGCGAGTCAGTGTCTCTGTCAGTTTTAACAGGCTAATGTGTAATCCTTAACAGATTTAATCAGACAGCCATGTTAATCTGCTCTACCTCATGAACAACCATGTCACTTTTATTACAGGCTGATTTTAACTGTGTCTGAAGTCGTATTTAAGGACCTCACAGACTTTTAAGCTTTCCTTTGATAAATGTGACCTGACTTCACAGGCACAGGTTAACCAGGTACTGGCTAATCACCAAATAGCGACATATGAATGGAAGGTCCACAAATAGTCCTTCATTTTTATTATTACTCAAGGAACTTTGTGTTTCTGTTCTTTTAATTTCTAGTTTTGATTATGTGGTAAACACGGGCTATGTGAGAGCTTAAAACAATGGTTGCAATATGATACTATTAACAGCCATGTCTCAAATGTCATTTTGTCCAAATACAAGTGCAGCATTTTACCAATTTATTTTTTTACATTTAATTTTAATAAATAAATGAGAGTAAAGTGCAAAAAGGGGTTCCCACAAGGTTACAATATGTTCAGGTTAAACTGTATGATCCTCTCAGAAGCTGTAGTGTTTGTTGAGTTGTGTTCCTCTAACAGGGGTTTCTATTTCTTATTTTACCACATCAGTCTCATCATCGCTCTGTATAACACAGCAGCATCTTCCACCCTCATAATACAGCAGTTGAACCAACTCTAAAATTGTCACTATAATTAAACATCAAAGCTATATTAATAATTAGCCTGACTTAATAACTAGGTGAAGTTTAAAAACAGGGACTAATATAGAAATCAGTTACTATGACCCAGAACTTTTTCAGCTTCAAGATTTGTGGTAAATTGGGCTAAATGAACTGTATGTACAGTAGTCTGTGTACCGTGAGCTTTCACTCGCACGTTCATAGCAAGTAATAATTAGCCAGAAGATATTCTGGGAGTGTTACTCGTTTAACACTGATAAACTATTTACTTGCTTCTATGATGCTTATGATGTAAACTGAAGTTAGCAAAGTCTCACCTCACCTGGGCTTCCTCTTTCCTTCCTCCTCTCCACTCTGTGCAAGCCGAGCAGCTCAGCTCTGCCCTTGGTCACTGACAGAAGAGACTGCACGATGAATACAACTATATTTTCAGGTCCCCTAATCTCTCTCACTCTACTCTCTAAACTCTCCAAAGAAATGCATTCGGTTGCGTTTGTGACTATAATGCCTTCAAAAGATTTTTACGTATCGGTGCAGATTTGTTTTTAAGTCACATATGCGAGGGGCTGTAACCAAACCCTAACCTTAAAATAACTATGTGATATTCAGCTATCAAATTGCTGCTGATGAAACCTTTAAGTACAATAAGAGGTCTAGAACAAATACTTTTTTTAGGCCTGATTCTCATGTTAATTTGACTATGGATACAGCTGAAGAGAACAACCTTATCCTGCTCGAGTAAATCGATGTAAAATGAACAAAAGAAGATGCATTCCCCTGAAAAACTGTGACAGGTGTTTTTTTACTGTCATTGAATCGCACTAGGTTGTGACAGTACCACGGGAGGGTGTTGCAGAAATGGCCAGAGAGAGGAAAAAGCCATACAGATGTAAAGTTAGCAGCAGAGGAAGCAAAGCATGGTTGCAAACATGGTCTGCTAGTGGGGGATGACTGTAGTCAGCAAATCAGTCTGGTTCCTGTTAACTGAACAGGGTATACGAAAGCAGAGCCTAAAGCGAGCAGTAAAAAACATGGCATAGCAGCCAGTTTCAGTGGGTTAGAAGAAAGGTGAATGAGTGGGCTAAATATAGCCAAGTGCAGAACTTGTAGTTTGTGTTTGTCCTTCTCTGTCCTTGGTTTTTGACAGTTACGGAAAGACACGAAAAAAAAAATCATGAGAGAAAAAGAAAAAGTTGAGTTGGTGCATCACATCCCTTGTGCTTGTTCACACCACCCTTGTCACTCCTGAGCACATCCGTTATCATAACACCAATATGCTTTGATATTAATTGCAGCTGTTCCTCATGTTGTCAAGAGTAAAAGCCAATATGGGAGCAGCATGAACACAGAGGTGCAGAAGTTTAATGAAGAAAACATATACAAAATGTCAGAGTAAATAGAGGAGAGAAGTGGAGTTCAGACGGATTATTGGTGTCAGGCAAGACAAAGAAAGCAATCAAAGCAGCACTGACAGACATTAAACATGCCCATTGGTCTGAATCTCTTTTGCAGCTTGGTTTAAGCCCAAAATATTATATGGAATTTTAATGAAGATGAAAAATCCATCCATCATCTATAATGATTCTACTGTTAAGGGTCACAGGGGGCCGGAACTCATTCAAGCTGTTTTTGGATGAGGAGCTGGGTAAACCCTGGACAGATTGTCACTCTAGCACAGGGCAAAACCATAAAGAAGCCATTTACACCTACAAGCAATTTACAGTCACCAATTAATCTAACTGCATGTCTTTGGACCCAGGGAGGAAACAGTGAGGTGGGAGAGCTCTTCACTTCACCAGCATGATGCTTGGAAAAAACACATTACACATGAAAAACTACTTCCACTGATCTGACGTTCGTTGTGTACTTAATCGTTTTGTATAAAACTGCTAGCTAGTTATCTTGGATCCTAGGAAAATGCCAGGAAAATTTATGAACATTTCTAAAATATTACTGGTCAAACTGAGAAAGTAACTAATTTAGTAACTAACCCATGACAATTGAGTTTTATATTTACAGCAGTGTGTCTACGTTTGCGTTACTTCATTATATTATGGCAAAATGAGTAATAAAAATGTTTTCATCAACATAACATTTACTGCAAATTCAGCCAGTACAAACGCTCCTCCGTAATAAATTAAAGTTCACTTTATGAAGCGGGATGTAAACCTCAGTACCAACATATTTTTGTTTTGTGTTTTTATTTTTTTTACTTTTTTTAAAATACACAACTTTTGTTACTTATAAAAGAGCTGGTCAACTGGTGATAAATGAAAAATCTAATTTTGGTGAAGCAACGTCTGTACGAACTGAATGTGCATTAAATATTACCTTAATCTGAAAAATAAATTTTAATTCTATTTACCATTTCAAAATAATGGAATGTGAACTTTTGCAACCGACTGTATTTGTTCTTTTACTACCTTCAACCTGGGACAGATATTTTTTAGCAGTGTAAAGTGCTTTGTGTACCAATAGGGTAAAAAAGTGCCATATGAGTGATTACTACTCAAGACAAAAATCTTGATCATAAATGGAAAGCTAATATTGATGCAGCTCTGCTGTAGAATATTCTGACGTGATGAACTGCACAAATGTATAACTCAAATTAAAAAGTTATAACTGTATATTGTTTCCACTTGTTAATCATCTTCCATCGGGGGGAATCAATACTTTGCAACAGAACTCCACAAAACAATCCAGCTCGGATTGAACAAATTAAGCACCGCATTCATAACAGATTTGAAGCATGGCTCACAACAGCAGCCAATCACAATCCTTTCACTTTTACTTGCAACTCTTTTTTTTCGGTCTCATAATGTAAACAAACT
Source organism: Channa striata (assembly GCA_033026295.1). Lineage (NCBI taxonomy): Eukaryota > Metazoa > Chordata > Actinopteri > Anabantiformes > Channidae > Channa > Channa striata. The sequence continues at coordinate 5,734,312 of CM065180.1, read as the reverse complement.
GAGCCCGTGCTGCAAAAACGCGCATGACTGATTAAACTGCTATTTGCTCAAAGACAATCGCTGCGCGCAGCTGCGTGTGTCCTCAAACTGGCGTCTCTCTCCTGGATTCAAACATTTCTCGGTGAGAGCAGAAATACCCAGGCTCTGTTTTGATCGCTTTCAACAGAAAGATCCCCGGCTTCCACCAGTCACACCGCAGCTGTTCATACTCCGCAATAAACTTCATATCACAAAACCAAACTAGACTTTCCGTGATCAGTGGCTGTTTTTAGCCAGAAAGAGCCCGTCTGGCTGCAGCAGGGCTCCCTGACCTTGGCCCGTCTCTTCTCGGTCGGGTTCAGCCTCAGCATGAATTTATCGGGACAAAGCGGGGTATCTCCACCACCGACACACGGCCGACATTTCCTTCGGCCGACTCCCCAATTTAATCGGGGGAGTGAAACCCGAGCCCGGCCGGCAAGGGAGGAGAGCGCGGAGGAGTTGGTCGTAGAAAAGCGTCTAGTTTGATCGTGTGTTCCTGCCATGGAGGTTCCAGCAGAGCGGGGACAACACCTACAGCCATCAGCCCACTTTCACTGAGACCCCATTTGCATCGGAAAATGGCTTTCGAGCAGCAAGCCATTTTCCCCATGCTAACGGGCTAATCTCGGTTTTTTTAGCCCCACAAACACAACCTGCTAACACACTAGCTTCAGCTGATTAAAAAGCAAAGTTCGCCTGATGAAAGCAAGGTGTGAAATATCTGCACACCTGAGCCGGACGACTCCAGCATTTTACAAAAAAAAAATAGCAATTTGAGGATACGAGATGAAAACAGGCAGGTAGAGATACACGGCCGAGCAAGAGCTAGCATTAGCGCCTGGCTAGTTAGCAGCCCCCTGCGATGCGCGAAACGGGGTGAAACGGAAGTTTGAAATGACAAGCAAACGCACACGCAACTGGAACCCGGAGCTGCGCGAATTCAAGAGGCGCCCAGCTTTATTTTTCACGCAGAAATGCTGGAAGTCGCTGTGAGCGGAGAGCGTCGCCGCTGCAGCAGCTCGCAGAGCAGCTAACCTAGCATCCCGAGGCTAGCCCGGAGCTACACAAAGATCTCGAAAAAAAAACACACCGCGGCCCCCGTTGATGGAAAACCTGGTTTTTCCGTCGTTTCACGCTCCTCACTTACCCCTCAATTGGCCCCTGCGCCCAAAAGATGACCAATGCACGACATGGGGGATGCAAAATGTGCAACCTTCACGAAATACGCATGGTTATTTTTTTTTTCCTCCTCCACCGACTTTTGGTTCTTGGCTCTTTTTCCCCTACTGCCGCTTCGACAGCATACTTCCTGCCGCTGCCGCTGCTAGCCGTGCGGAGCCGGAGCGCACACTTCTACGCGTCATCATGCGCAGAATACAATTTCAGCAGCCTCACAAACAGCCACTTTGGACTCGCAGCGCCAGCTCAGAGCGTCCCGGGGAGCGCGGTCGTACTTTATGTCTCCCGGGGCCCGTTTGTGCCATTTGTGTCCATTTTGACGCCGGACTAACACCGACTGACGGACTTTGTGCAGCACAGCACGGCCTGTCAGCCGCTGGGAATAAGTGAGCCGAGCCGCTGCTGGATGATCGTGGGGCATCATTTCATCAGGTCGTAGCCTGCAAACGGAGACATTCGTGCACCATTAAAAAAAAAGAAACTAGCGGCTTCATAGTAAATATACGACTTCATATAATCATGACATCAGCCATCAGTCATTTTTTGTGTGATTAATTTATTAATTAAAGATGGACGTAACCTCAAGATAAATATCGACCTCCGGATCAACTCTGTTACCAAAGGTTTGTCTCTCAACAGCTGCAGTCAGAACGCAAAAGACCGTAACGTGTGTCATTTCTCATAGTTTATCAAACTGTTAGTCTATACATAAACTAATAACCCATTACAACACAAAGGATGACACTATTATTATTACCTTTGTGTAAATTCCAAACGAGAAATCCCGACTTGAATGGGTTTTATTTACATACATTTTTTGCGTAGTGTAAATCCAGCTGTCTAAACTAAATCACAAGTAATTCCTGTACAGCAAAGCCAAACTATACAATTCCTATCGATTATGCACAATTGTGACAATAGCCTATAAAGATACATGAGAGCAAGTCCGCCGTGTTTTAAGCATGTGGAAACATTCTCCTTCACAGCAAGATTTTTTGTTTCCATAACTGATCCATTCACCTTTTGCTTAATGTAAGATTTATTTAACGACACAACAGTTAAATAATGTACTAAAAGGTTTATAACTATAACTCCTTCTCTGAAACCACGCAGTTTGTTATAATCATAGTAAATATTTGTTAATTGGTTATGAATGATAATTATAGTCCACTTATATTTGAATCTGAAGCTGCACCGAGTATTAGTTGTGGTAGCATAATGACATTAGATTATTAAAAATATAAACATTAAAGTATTAAATATCCAGTTAAACTCCAGGACAACCAATCATGTCATATTCTTATAAATATAAAGATACTACACTGTGCAGCAAAAGATTGAAGTTGGAGATAGGCATGATTTTTTTCTATAACTATAAAATTGTGTATGTATAGTTTTAACTCTGACAATATCTGAAACAATTTAAGACCAAAGTGTATAAATACACAAAATAACATAACTAAACTTCATCATAAAAATGTCATATATAAAACAAACAACTAAACAGATAAAAACATACTATATACATTAACTAATTTCTACGTTCATTAAATTTTGGGAACATTTAGTATTATGATTACACCAAATTTTATGAGCATGAACTTTGATGTCTCGTAATGTCATATAAATTTTGGCAACAATTTCTTCATGTCTCCCATACAAAATCAATATAAGCTTTTCTTTCTATTGTTTCTTTTCAATCAAATGAACAAATTTTAACTTATGTGTTTAAACATTTGCATAATTGTAAAATAACAAAATGTGAAAGCAGAAAATTTCCCTTTCTGACAGTCAGTGTTGTTTGTCTGTCCAAAGTGTTTATTTTTGTTCATTCAAGTTAGAGAGCTACTCAGAGTTTTCTGAAGAAAGCGTAAAATATCAAAGGCACCATGTTGGTACATTACATAAAATCAATGAACATATTGATCTGTTAGACATTTTAGTGTGTGCAGACCTTAAGTGTTGAAAGAGTCACTTCATTTATATTCAGCTGCTGTAAAAACACATTAGGAAACATCTCTCTCTTTGTGCAAGCGTGTGTTTCAGTGAGATAGAGAGAGATCTGCTGGTAGCTGTAAAAAATACATTTTGCCATTTTATCATTATGGAGCTTTTGCAGATACATTAGGCTGCATGAGATTTACTTATGTTGTCATTCTTCAACTTATTATGCGGTCACTGCGGTGGGAGGTTTGCCAGTGCCACAGTTGTTGGTTCAACAACTCTGGACACAGGTCGAAGTGGCCTTGAACAAGACACTGAACCCCAACTTAGCTGAGTTGCTCAGCTCCCCCATAGGTGAATGAGTGTGTGTGATTTTGAATCGGTGAATGAGAACCAGAGTAAAGTCCTTTGAGTATGAATAGGCAGAAAAACTCTCTCTATATATATGTAGAAAGGTTATATATAACCATTTATTATCCTGCGTGAATAAAATATCAAAATGTTCAAATCAATACAACTTTATAGCCTGTGAAAAAAACCAGTGGTAGATGGAAACACTGTTTTTTTTTTGAAAAATTTACATGTTCTGAAATGTGTTTTCCAGATTTCTTTATATAACTTTGCTTATTAAACCAAAGAGTGATACACAGTAATTACCAATAGACCAACTTGCAATCAACAGAATAGAATGACTTTTATGAAATATCTTTAAAGAATTATGTTATTGTTGGTAATATTAGTGGTGTTGAATAATGTACATTAAATCCAGGTGACAGGAAGAAGAACAAAATCAATCAATAAATTAATAAAGTTGCTCTTTAATGTTTTTGTTCGTGTTAAACGAATAAATTGACAGAGAACTTTGTGATCGGATCTCTTGTACTACATGTCCCAGAATCCTTTGCGCCAGGAAAGACATCACATTTCCGCGTCTTTTCTCGACGCTCGCCTTTTACTCTTTCATTACTAATCCAGTTTGGACGATTTGAAGTTACCACAGCGCGGCTGTATTCAGCAGAATGGGCCCTGTTGAGGTAAAGTTGATCATCGTAATAAAAACGTCAGTTCTGACATAAACTGATCAAACTCATAAACGGATGAGTGTAGAATCTGCTGTTGCCAGTTCGCGCTTCGGGTCGGGTCGCGTTGTTAGAAATGGGCGCACAAACAAAAGCATGTGTGTGTGCGTGAGACGTACGTCAGGGTGGTTCAGGGGAAAGTCGATCATCCGAGCACGGATTGCTTCCAGGTGTTTTTGATTTTTTTTATTTTTTCGCTGTATGAACGTGGCCTCAAAGGGAAATATGGAGACGTGAGCCGAACCCCGTTGGCATTTGCCGTTAGTGTGTGTTTTCCTGCTTTTAGTCACACTCGCTCCTGTTGTTTGAGACGTTTTAATGCGTGTCCAGGTTACAGAGGATTCTCCGGTGGATTCTCCGGTGGATTCAGGTCACAGTGATGACGGATCATCATCATCATGCAGCACCGTGCTGGATCACTGAGCGATGAATGGGGGATCATTTAGCATCATAGACATAAACCGACAAGTTGACTAGGCCTGGATTGATAGACTGGGAGCTACAGTATCAGGAACGTTTGTCTCTGTAAATACACGTTGACACGTTGTTGTCAGAACTTTTGAAGCTTTCTGCCATTGAGGACCAGCCTCGAACAACAGGCTGCATCGTTAGTCTGTGGACTTCTAGTGAAACCATATTTTGCCATACAAACAAAGTGTTTTTAAGGTGTTGTCCACATTAATGATTTAAAAGTAAATTTTCTACAATTTTCTACAATAACTTGTGAACTTTTTAAGAAACTGTGAAGGATTTGTTTCACTTTGGCACCATCTGATGGCAGTATCAGTAATGAGACAGTGAGACAGCTCTTTCCTTTCATTGTGTGCCGGCTATAACACACACACAAAAAAAAACAGAAGAATGTAGTACAGAATCGACTGATTTAGTTGACACAGACTGCCAATGCCTGATATTAACAAAAATGTAAATTAACCTAGTTTACTCATGCTCAATATTTGGGTCTCATTGCATCACTTGGTTCTTTCGGATGATGCAGTTTTTACCTTTTAACACCTTCAGTTCTAAGTCTCTGTCCCACACCATATGTGTAAATATGATAAACAAATAAACAATTGTAGAGGGTTACACTGCATGTCCGTCCCACCTGTGATCTTCTGATGAACCTTGGGTCAGTGACTGTGTGTAAATGAAAATTAACTATTGATCCACTGTAACAAAACCACATTCAAACATTCATTATCTCTCTCTCTGTCTCTTTCTCTGTACGGGTGCAGCTCCTCCACATGTCCGTTTTCTCTCAGAGTTTTTCTCCCTGTGGTCGATACCTGGCAGCTGGAAACAACTATGGAGAGATTGCAATCTTTAGGTCAGACTGCACAAAACCATAATAATGCAAGATGTTCAATGAGACTGAATGTGTGCTGGTGTGTAATTAATAATGAGTGTTTGGGACTATTGCAGCCTTTCTGCAGCTCTGAGTCCGGACTCGACCAGTCTGAGTCAAAAACCTGTCCTAACATTTACAGGTGAGTTATGAGGTTTGTCTTTTCCAAAACCTAAAGACATTTGGTTTACTGTATTATTAAGAAAAGCAGAATAAGGATCTGAGGTTTTGGTCTTCTCTTGTTTCTTTCAGCTCATGAAGGTCCGATCTTCTCACTCCTGTCCACTGACTGTCACCTCCTGAGTGCAGGAAATGGAGAGATCAGTGCCTGGAGCTGGAATGAATTAATCAAGAAGGTACAGATTAAAGTAAATGACCACACAGCCAGGAGCCTATATGAACACGGAGACATGTTTTCCCATTTGTCACTTTGGATATTAAACGACCTCTTCATAATGTGGTAAAACACACAGTGTAGTTCTGTGAAAAATTACATTTATGGATTTGTTTGAGGTGATTCTGGGCTTTTAACAGTCCAGAGTTAAATTAGATCAGATGGGTGCACAAGTTTGCATACGGTGAAAGAGCCCAACGAGTAAAAAAAAACTATTTCTTTAACGTAATACTTAATGCAAATTCAGCTCGGACAAGTTTTAATGATTCATCTTTAGGGAGGTGCACACTTGCATCAATGTATGTTTTATTTTCATTATTCATTTTATTATTTGATGTAAATTAACTGTAGGTCTTCCAAAGTTACTGTCTGTTCAGTTTTCACTCAGGGAATCAACAGAAAGTCAATGGAAAAAAATACTACATGTTATAGTTTTAGGCTGGGTGTGAATGTCATGGTGAGGAATTGTTTCAACCAGTTATTCAGGTGTCATTCTAAAATGTGAACTTGTCCCAAACCTAAACATCTTTACATAACTAAGTATAATGTATATTATGATGGTGAGCCATCTGTGTATATTATTATGGAAAGCTACAATGAAGATATTTGTCTAATAAATCTGACATTTTGTTTTCCCAGAATGCCAAGGCTTTGTGGACAAAAAGACCCAACTACAAGTGAGAAGCAAACTACACCGTGTTTGTGTGTGTTCCTGTAGATATTACTTAGTGAGGACCAAATTCAATTTTTAACAACAGAGTGAGGACATGTTGGCCGGTCCTCACTATTTTTTACCCTAAAAAAAGGGATTTTTGAGGGTCAAGACTGGGTTTTAGGGTGAGGGTTAGGGTTAGGTTTTCAGTTGTGATGGTTATGGTTAGAGGAGGGGGCTAGGGACTGCGTTACGTCAATGAGTGTCCTCACAAGTATAGAAGTACAAACGTGTGTGTGTGTGTTTTCTGTATGCTTGCTGTCCATCTCAGAGGACTTTACTGCTTATTGAACTTATTACTGACGTATTTTTGTTTTTTCTACAGATCCAGTCTGGAAATCCCAGAGATCAACTCAATGGTCATCAACCCCAGAGTGAGTAAAGAAGCAAACAACAGAGACGCACTGATGTAAACTAAGGTTCCTCCTAAGGATTATTATTATTATCATCCTCTCAATAAAATGTAAAAAAAAATAACTTAGAAAAGCATCAACTCCTCAACTGGCACGTTTCTTGCTTTTTAAAACCATGTATTAAAATGATTAGAGATTACGAAATAGTCAAAATCAATGAACTTATTGTTGCAGCTTTAATCGTAATTCCCGTTACGTACAGTTCCACCATAAACTTAAACCAACTACCCGTGCATGGAAAACGAGCAGGGCTGCGGGTGTCGAGGCCCGGAGTTCAACACCTGTGCTCTGTTATGTATTATTGAATATTATACTATTGTACAGTACATATTCTGGGTTTCTTCTTCTTTCTTTTTTTTACTGCTGTTTTAAAATAGTTTATATCCAGTCTCATTTAAGTCTTTATTGTGTTATTTCCCCCATTTTTTAACCACTACCACTCCAAAAGCAAAGTTGTTTAGAATTATGTGAATGGATAATTTCTTTTCACCTAAATTGTGATAAGCCTCAAGAATACAAGAATTTGTTTGAAATTTTTACCAGTGTAATTGCTTGAGTAGAAACTGTAGAAATGTAGAAATATAATACAGCCAGCACAAGGACAGTGATTTTAATGATACGACTGAATGATAATGTCCTTATTTGCTCTGTTTCTGTGTCTCAGGACAACAGCCTTGTAGTCGGTGGAGGAGACAACAACATCCACGTCCTGGATCTGGAACATGGAGTTTTCAAGGTCTGTTAATTTTGTCACAACAGTTAACCTCTGTTTCCTGAACCTCCTGGTATTTTGGTAATATTTAAATATTTACAGGATCATGTTCACTAAACTAACTTGTTTTGGTGCCTTCAACTTATAGGTTTGTGTTTGTATGGCAGCAAATTGCTACCAGAATGACTAGAAATGGGTCAGTTTCTTGTTTCTCACCTTATTGTGCCTTAGAACATTAAAAGGATAACTGTTTCTCATGTTATTATGAGCCAGGTATTATTATTTGTACATTATGCTTTATTTTCTTTTAAATCTAATTATTTATCTTAAAATTATAGTATGTCATTATATATATATATATATATTGTTATATCGCATAAGTAATTGTCATATGCACATTACTAAAATGTCTAACACCATTACATATTGGTTTTGTGTCATATGACAATTACTTATGCGATATAACAATATATATATATAATGACATGCTATAATATTAAGATAAATAATTAGGTGTCTCATTACAAAAAAACATGTAATAGAGATGTGAAAGATTTTGTGTTGTAGAAAAAATGTTTAGTTTTTACAAAAGGGTGAAGTTTCTAGTTGCTGCAGTGAGGAAAATTGTAAAATTGTTTTATTATACAATATGTAATATAAATTTTTTCATAAAATGGTAAAGGCTTGTAGTAACAGTAAGGACAACGTTACTCAAAAATATGTTTTCAAGCAAGTTGGAATCAAAGGTTTCTTGTAAAAAATGTGAAACAGCTAATTTTTTTTTTCATGCTTAAACTTGAGCTTAGCATTTTTAAAATCCTGCCCTTCTTCCATATTGGTGTGATATTTGGAGGTCTGACAACAAAAAAAAAGTCTGAGGATTTCATTGGTGAGGTTCCCCTCTTGTCTCTTCTCAGTCGGTCCTTCAGGGTCACTCAGACTACATTCATTGTGTCAGTGTAAGAGAGAGGGAGGCAGAGATCCTGTCAGGGGGAGAGGATGGAGCTGTGAGGATCTGGGGTGAGTGACGGAGGAAAAGCGCTGAAAACACCAGCATGTTCATTAAAAAACCCATTGAATTTGTCTCTACGAAAACGATGGCCTTGCCTTGTTTCTCTGTTGTTGTACAGACAGCAGGACGGGTCAGTCTGTTCACTGCATTGAGGTCTACAAGTACGAGGTAAGACAAGTGAAGCCCTTTGGAATCAGAGCTTTTTACAGTAAACGGGATGTTTATTTAATTAAGGCTTATTTGGAAAAAAATTGAAAACTCTAGAAACATTTGACAGACAATACTATTTTCATATTCAGCTTAACGAACACTGCCTCATTACTTGTAGATTAAAGTCACCTGAAGCTGCAGATTTGTCATCGCACGCACATCTGTAGGTGGTGTTCTGTCATGGGACTGTTAATGTTTTGTAGGAAGGAAAACTAAAGTAAGTCTGGTGTGTTTCAGAGCTGTGCACGGCCTCAGTACGGTAAATGGATCAGCTGTGTGACCACAGACTCTGACTGGATGGTAAGAACACACTGAGTATAACCTGGCAGTCACTGCCATCGGTGTGCATGCGTGAACGAGAAGCAACATTGTACAGCTCTTTGGTTAAAGGCGCCATTTACTTTTCAGTTTGAACTTATTTTTCTGTGGCTGTAGTAACACTTTTACCTCACCTGTAGATTATTTTTGTTTTTAAGTGTTTGAAGAAATGGATGTTGTTATATTCTGCAGTTGTGTGGTGGAGGCCCGTCTCTGTCTCTGTGGCATCTCCGCTCTCTGTCTCCGACCTCCATCTTCTCTCTGACAGGCTGCCAGAGACAGGCCACCTTCTACCAGGACATGGTGAGATACTCAATGTGCTAATACACATCTAAAGTCTTCACAGTAACTGATGTAACACAGACAAAAACAAATGAAACAAATGATATGAATTTTACTTTTTTTAATTTCCAATTACAAAAAGAAATCTAAACAATGATCAAAAAGAACTAAACAAGAATTAGTGAACCAAAGTCACACTAGTTGTAAACCCTTTAAAAGATATATATTAGATATAAATTTGATCTTTTCAAATAAGTTCTCTTTAAATCAGCTGATGTACTGTGATTAGACTGTTGGTAATAGGCAAACCTCAGTTCCAGAAAAGTTGGAACATTCAAAATGTAAAAAATACAAACAAGGATTCACAAATCATTCGACACGGATTTGTTTGCAAATAGTACAAAGTCAACATTTCAAATATTGAAACTGAGAAACTTGAACCATATAAAGGCTTTGGAGCAACATATGCTGCCATCTTATTTTCTTCCTGTTTAGTCTTGTTTATTTTAGCAACAAAGTGCCATATCTTAATCTGTACATAGAACAACAGCGATGCTCAGTGGCAAGTGTCCAAGTGCTAAACTGAAACGCCACACCTGTCACCTACTGACAATATTGTGTGCAATATGAGGCAAAACAATTCTGACAAAGGCGGCCTCAAACAGCTGAACAGCATTAAAGCCTAGATAAAGCAAGAATGGGGGAAAAATTGCTTTTAAAACGAAACCAGCTGGTTCTTGTCAATACTCTGAATCCAGCACCAGTGCCCATGTCCCAACATTTTCAAAAAATGGCAGCAAGGGCAACACGAGCAGACATTCAATAAACTAATTTCTCAGTTTCACATTTTGATATGTTCGCTCTATATTACTTACAGTGGAAATTAGATTTTCATTTGTTAGGCGCTGCATTTAGTTTTAGTTTACACCAGGGGTGTCCAAAGTTTCTTTGGTGAGGGCCAAATACAGAAAAATAAGCAAAGGCCCGGGTCACACACAAGAGGTGACATGTGGATACATGATTACTGTGTGTATTTCTAACTCACCTATAATGTGAAGAACATTGCTCTCAGTGGGAGCAGTGATGCTGTCCTTTGGATTGAAGGATGTGGCGTTTTCCTGTATTTTGTTTATGTTGTTGAGCTTGCAGGCGAGCTGCCATTTGCTTGAATTTCTGTGCTCGTTCGGCACCTGTGTACACCTGTAGCTCTGATGCTTGGTCTCATAGTGCCGACGGGCATTATATACTCTGTCATCACGGCAACATCTTCATTGCAAATCAAACAGACACACTTCCCGTTGATTTCTTTAAAGAAATATTCATTTTCCCACCGTGTTTGAAATCTTCTACACTCACTTGCCATCTTGCATTTTTTCGGTGCTGCCATTTCTGGTGACTCGTGGTAAATATTTTTCTTTGCTTAATTTTGTTTAGTGGAGAAGCACCTTTTCTGTGACTGGCTCCATCTAGTGTTGAAACTGAGAAGTGCAACAGAGTTGAGCTCAAGCGCCATGTGCGGGCCATATTCAATTATATTTTCAGAATTTGCTGCGGGCCAATAAAAACTGCCGTAGTTTGGACACCCCAAACATGGTGTAAACTTTACACCATGTCCCAACTTTGTTAGAAACATTTGATAATACTACTGCAAAGTTCGATGGCCCGAACCTTCAAATTCCCATATTAAACTATAAAAAGATTAAAAGGCATAAACACTTAATTTCATGCTATTGTTTCTAAGGTGATGACTTTCTTTTCTTCCTCCAATCATAGATTCTAGCCGTAGGTGAAGGTCCATTTGTGTCTCACTGTCTGCTGGGTGGAGAGGTCAAAGCTCAGATCCCCTGTACGCCACAGAGCCTCAACACTCTGCAGCTCAACACAAACAGCACTGAGCACCGGGTGAGACACTGAACACCACACCCCGTTCACACGGAGCCCCTGCTCGCTGTGGGATTTGGTCTCACATGAAATTAGAAGAAAAGTCGTAGCTGTGGTAGAGATAAATTAAGAAACTAAATAAGCTGGTAACCTCTTTGTACCTTATGACAGCAAGTGACACTTGGTACATTCAGGCCTAAGAAGTGTTTCAGTTTTAGATTGATTTCATGGTTCAGTGTGAATGTACTGCGACTCTAACGTCAGTTGACAAAATGTATTTTCTGTTTGTGCAGGTGCTGACAGTCGGAGGCAGCAGTGATCACATTGACGTGTTCACCAACCTCTCGTACAGAGCGTTTTCACTTAGCTTCTGAACACACACGCACCACCACAGCAGATGAAGTGGTGTGATGTTTGAATGTGTGTCAAAGATAAATCTCTGTATTTGTTTGAGCAGCTTTTGTATAATTTAGTGTCAATAAAATATTTTTGTTGTATTTTACACAAGCTGGTATTGTTGGTCATAAAATAACAAACTCAAAATTCATCACAGCTTTTGGAGCTAAGTATCAGTGATTTTTTTACTGAACTTGTGAAACACACAGCAACTTCAGGCCTCAGTTTCTAAATCTGGATTTTTAGATGCTTATATACTAAAAACTCAGTAGCCTTGTTTTTTTAAGAGTTTCCATCAGTGTTGAAGCATGGTAAAACTGACTCCAAGATTTAAAAAGCTGAACTGAAAAGTTTTATTATAGCAAAAAGGGAGAAACACTTTGAAAATCAAAGTAAACAAATTTGTCACAACAATGCTCTTCTGATACAAAAACTACCAGAAATTGTCTCAAAACAAACTCAATCCAAGTGATAAACAAAATGATGTTGCAGTGAAGGAGCAGAATATATATCAGGACAAGTGACACTTCAAGCTGTTTACATGTTGGTTTGTTACAGTTTTCCTTTAGTTTCTTCTCATAAGGTTTAAATCGACATGTCACAGCAGAAACATGCATGTGTACACATTATAAATGAGCAAACAGTAAAAGGGATTGTTCTGACCAATGACCTGCTGACTGCAACACAAACTAGTCGGTCAATTTAGAGAATTGCAACTGACAAAATCTGTAAATGTTTGTTCAGCCACATTTGGAAAGTCTTAATTTACCCTGACAGTACGGGAGATGAAGGGCTCATGCTACATGGCGTCAGGCGGATAATTTTCCAAGTCAACAGCTATGGGACACTGGGAGCAGAAATAAGTCCCTGCACCTTCTTTGGAAACAAAAAAAATGGTTCACTTGAGCTTTAGCACAATACAAAGTTAGTTTTCGGCTTTGTTCCACACTGCTGCCAATGGAAAGAGACAGCCCAGTAATTTAGAGCCGCACCAACAAAGACATTGTAGAAGACTTGGAGATATAACATGGGGAAATAAAACATTCTGGATTAATACTTTAATAGTAGTGCCTGAAAGGTTTTTTGACCTCCTTCAGATGCTAAGAGTGCTCCATGTGTCATGGGAGGATTTCCTTTTACATTTTAAAGAGGTTCTGGAGGGTTTGTAAGTTTGTAAGGGATCCTTAGAATGGTTACTGATTAACAGTATTTCAACTCCAAGGGCGATTCTGGTGACTCTTAAAGGAACTTTTGTGACAAACAGAAGATGAAAGAGTTCTAGTAGTGTCAGAGTAAGTAGAGAGTAACTTGTGGCAGGCGAGGTCGGGAGAGGAGAGGGCGGGCCTTCAGGCCGCAGAAAGACAGGCCTGGCGGACACTTTGAGCCCAGGTGTTGAGCAGCTCTGTCACTGAGTGTTTGTTTGGCAGCAGAAGTAGTTTGGACGTCATATTCCTGTGTACTGTCCGCAGAAAGCGGTTCGCACCTAATGAGAGCGACAGGGTCAAAACCACGTCATAAACAAGTACTCGGAGATTGGATCATGCAATGTGATCATTTGTGGGCCACACATCTAATGCAGCTCATGGGAATGTAGGGACCAATAATTCTTAAAAATCATTAGAAACAAACAGTGGAGCTGCTTGTGGGCAAGTCACGTTTGTGAGATGATGATACTGAAGGCTGTTGTCTTACCGTACTGTTCTTCATCGTCAGCCCAGTAAGGACTCTGGTGGGGATAATCAGCAGGAACACTGAGCTGCAGAAGAGGAACACTGGGGAGGTTTTTATCATCTGACAACAGAGCAAACACATAACATGGTTAAAAGTCTTGCTTGAGTGTATTAATGCGGCAAAATCTGAAAGGCTGCATCAGTCTGAGTCCAGTCTCACCCAGTTTGCAGACGAGGTGCACGGTACCATTGCTGCTGCAGTAGGAAGGATCTAGGTTGACTAGGAACTTAACGTCAAGGCGAGCCACCTCTGCCTGCAGGATGTTGGGAATGGTATGCCGCTCGTCCTCCTCGTGCTTCCTCTTACGACCAGAGATGTTAGGACCTCTGAGGAGGAGATATACAACAATCAAGAACAGTAGGTTCACATAACCTCCAGATATTTAACAACACTATTGTCCAATGTTAGTCTCCAGCTCTGGATGAAACCTACATGATAGGTGGTCCGTGGATGGCGGACATGGCAGGCGCGAACGTTCGGTACAGAGAGTGGTTGAAGACTGGAGAGCGGATGTTGGCCATGACAACATCTAACAGTGGCTGACACAAATACTGTTGTTTGGTGGCTACCGGAGGGGGAGGGGGTGTCGGCTGAAACGTCAGGGACAAAGAGTTACAGCGCTGCAGTGAGGCCTCAGAATAAAATCATTGTGGGAGAAGCAGGATTTCTTACCACCGCCATGTCATTCTTCAATTTCTCTAAAGCGATTTCACATTTCTGCAGAGTCTTTAGAGGACATCTGCAAGACGGAGGACACGAGAGGACAATTGGAAAGAATTAAGAGTTTTTAATGAATGAGTGAGTTAAATAGCAGCATGAAACTGACCGCAACCTCTTCTTCGTTACCTTGTGTTTGGATCAGTCAGGATGTTGAGCAGACTCTTCATCTTACTGAGGTCCTTCTTTCTGTCTGTTAACAGAAAAGAGAAAAAAATTACCAATTCACATCATAATATGCGATATTACACATTGCATTAAAGTAAAAAATAAACAAAAACGATCAACACATGAAAGAGTCAATTCACTAATTACACCACAACTATTTTGTTAAATGAGGTGTCTCAAATCTGAAAGAACTATATCCATTATAACTTTCCCAAGTCCAAACAACAGTCACAACAACTTTGGTATATATACACATGTTGACTAAATGAATATTCATATTTCTTTCAACTAATGGTTCCGGCTCTAGAAATGACCTTCATTCTTGTCGATCTTGTTGATCATCCTGCGCAGAGGTTCAATGTATTTGGAGAGCTGTTTCAGCTTTTCCATGTACTGCTGGTCCTCTAGAGATGTGGCTCCGGCCGGACTCATCACTGAGCTGGGATTACCTGCAGGACATGGAAGGATAGGTGAGGACAAGCTAAACTTGTCCAGGAGTAGTCAACATTTGAAGTCACGTTAACAGACTAATCAGATGTGTCTTCTCAATGACATTCATACTTCGTATAGACCTCTATGTATATACCAATGTTAGCTGAACTGTCTTTTCTGTTCCGACTGTGTGTACCTGGAGTATTGAGTGGTCCAGGGGATGGGACTCCATAGTTCTGAGGGGTTCTGACATTGGCAGGGCTCTGTGAGGGCTGAGGGGACGGGCTGGGCTGGAAACCCCCTGGTGATGGAGTAGGACCCGAGCTAAGAGGAAGCAGGAAAGATACACTTAACTGTCCCTGTAAGAAGGCCTGTTTCGAAGTCAGCATCACAGGACATTTATCTCAAGACATACTTGGCATTATTCCTACAATCAATCACACATTCAAATCCGTAAAAACACTGCATATCTGTCTGATGATAATATAAATATCCCTAGTGTTTTAAGAGTGACAATTTTCGTTTTGACTCTGCACACCACAGGAATGGATAAAAAATTAGTTATTCATGATGTGCTTTATATGCAAACTGACAGATTAAATAAAAAGCTTTGTTGAGAATACTGTATGTACCGTGTAGCTTATAAGATTTTAACCCTTTGAATATGTGACATCCTGTCATACCTGGCTGAGTTTGGCTGCGAGGTTGGGGGCTGAGGTGAAGGTTGGGGAGGGGGAGGCATCGGCTGGACCTGTACTGGTGATGGTGATGACATCATTGTATGCGGCTGTAGACGTGAAGGCAAATTTGAAAATTACACGTCAGGCAGCTTCAGCTATTTGAGCAACACTGAAGAAATATTAGGAAAAAAAAATTATGGCACCAAAACAGAACACTATTAGTTAAAGACCAGGTCAACAGCATTGAGTTACCAGTTATTTATAGAAAATGTAAAGTTTGAGTCAAAGAATGTTAAGTCGTCAGACACAGGCACCATCTTTTGAGGGTTTTTCTACCTTGCTGTTTGTGAGCTGCTGGTTCTCTGTGGCCATGGCAGGTCAGTAGAGGGGTCCTCTCTTACCTTTCTAAGTATGACTCTCCTCTGGCAGTTTGCCACCTTGTGAACTAACAAATCTTGCACCAAACTACTGGAAAACTGTTGATGTATTTTTTATTACTCTTTCCACATTCTGTGGCTCACTATTGCACTTTTTTCTGCATGCAGGGTTTCCTTTCTTCCCCTATCAGATTTTAAAGTTTTAATCAACTTTTTAGACAAACACCAATATGCAGTTAAACCATTTAACCACTGTTGCAAGAACGGGTAAATACACCACATGGATCATAAGATGGCGCCATAGTCTCCCAAAAGGTTCACAGAGCCTGACTAAACTTCACACTCTCTGTGAAGTTACTGACTACTTCTTTCAAATAACCTTTTCAATTAGGCATTTGGTCTGGAAAACATACACCACCACCACCATACTTGACCATTAGCATAAAATGATGTCAAATTGTGATGAGAACCAGGAACCATCATAATAGGTGTGTTAACTTGAACAAGTGACTTGTCAACAGTCAGATGATAAGATTTACAGACACTTTGGTTATATTTTAATGTATCTGGGGTGGGAGCTGGTGATATTTAGACCAGGCTTTGTTGAAATATACAATTGTTACACACATTTGTTCCCCCCTCAGACAATGGACTGACCATTAAAAGGTGTGCGCAGCAGAGCAGTTGGAGGGGAAAAAGCGTCTAACAGATAGAAGCACGCAGTAGACAGGACAGTGATGGTTCCCAACTCCTAGATCAGGGATCAAATTGCAAATAAATACCTGCTGTGTCACTTGCTGTCCTCCCACTGCGGCAACAGCAGCATTTGGAGGTGCGACGGAGGGGTTGAGGGGGGCTCGGGGTAACCGGGCATTAATCTGCATCCCAGGGCGTACCAACTTTAGAAGAAGACACACAACAGAGACGTAACAAGACAGGTGAGCAGAGAGGAGGCAGACGCACACTGCAGCACACACACACATACAGATGTCGGCTCCAGACGGGAGGACATTCCATCTTCTGGGAACAGAAATTTCTGCTACTGTTCAGTAGTTGCTATCATGTTTTACAGTGAGCATGTGTAGAACACGTCCGTGTCTGTATTCCTCACTGTAGTATGAATAGGAGTGCATGTATGCATAAAGTATGACCTACTTCACATCTCTCATAGCTATGACACTAGTCAATATTGTTATTATTATTATTAGTAGTAGTAGTAGTAGTAGTAGTAGTAGTAGTAGTAGTAGTAACACCTAAAGTCCCGGTGAACGCATCAGTGCTCAACCAGTGTTTTATTCAGCATCGTGTCAACTGATTTACACTAACTGCTTAGAGCTCTCACCTGGCCCGGTCCGGCGGCACCTGAAGCTGCATTGAGCTGTGCCTGTGCTGCTGCCTGCTGGGCTTGCTGCTGAACCTGCTGCTGCTGCTGCAAGGCTGCACGGGCCTGCTTAAACACACACACACACACACACACACACACACACACACACACACACACACACACACACAGGGCAAAGCATGCAAGCAGAAGGATATATAAGCAGGACTATTGCAACCCTATGTTGTGTTATCTCACTGCTGAAGAAAGGGCTCGAGGTTAGCAAAGCCAAGTTTTGATCCAAGATTCAGTTTATATTGTCAGTACTGGGACCAATATGATGCACTACATCAGATATGTGCATCCCTTGTATGGGTTAGTTGGGAGCTGCGAGATAGCCTGGATCAGCCAATTGGGGTTTTTAGCCGAGGTTTTGATTATAAACACTACTGGGCTGATTATCAAACGTTAATACTCATTTGGAACTGGCCAACATTATGTAAAGGGTGTGCTTCTCAGCATCAGGGACAGGGAGATTAATCAGAATTATCTAAAGCCCACAGTCAGGACAATGCAGGAGTGGCTTCAGGACACATCTTTTTAAATATTTTTCAGGTTTTTTCAAATGGTTAATGCTGCCACCTTACAGCTAGAGAGTCCCCATTTCGAAACTACCTGCCAGCTGTGGCCTTTCTGTGTGAAGTTTGCATGTTCTGCTCTGGCACGCGTGGGTTTCATCTTGCTACTGGGTTTCCCTCTGCAGTCTAAAGACATGCATATTGGGTTAATTGGTGATTCTATGCGTCTCTCTGTGTTGGCCCTGACATAGACTGGTGACCTGTCCAGGGTGCACCTCGCCTCTCACCCAATGACAACTGGGATAGGCTCCAGCTCTCGTGACCCCTGAACAGGAGTTAAGACAAGGGACAGAATTTTTAAAATCACGTTTTCCCTTTGTGATCATGCAATAGTATGCAGACTGAATTTCACACTTTTTTCCCCACTTAAAAATAAAAAACAGACAGAATACTTTGCTTCACCAGCGTCTACAGGAGTTTTGCCACAGTTCATCAACATCCGGTGCTATAGAGAATGGAAAGTCACATCAGGCTCTGTTTGACTTAAGGGTTTTTTTAATATTCAAAATTGATAGAGATGGAAACGGATAATGAAAAAGAAAAAGCTACCTTTACAAAAAAAAAAAAACAGTGGCAAGAATGGCATTTGGAAAAACTATTAACCATTAATACATGAGCAGTTTTCTATTGGTTCAGTGTAAAATCTGCTAATTGAGCACAGTTTGAGGTAAGACAGCACTCCTTTACTGAGGAGAATATCAAGACACAGACTCCAACCGGGCCAATAAAAGAGCAGGGTTAATCTTGCTTCCCCTTAAAGTTTAACAGTGCATGACATCAACTTCACATTCTCTATAGATATGTAAACCTCTTGGCTTTTTCATCCTTACCTGCAAGGCCTGAAGTTTGAGCTGGTGCTGCTGCTGCTGTTGTTGCTGCTGACTGAGGGAAGGGACCGATGACATATGCTGAGCAGATGTCATCTGTCCAGCCAGGGACTGAGGCACCATGCCAGGTTGCTGCTGCTGAGAGTGTGGAGCCATTTGACCTGGCTGACTTTGAGTTTGGGCCTGAACCTGCTGCTGAACCAAATGCTGAATAGACTGGGCCTGGGCCTGGGCCTGAGCCTGAGCCTGAGCCTGGGCCTGGGCCTGGGCCTGGGCCTGAGCTTGTGCCTGTGCTTGGGCTTGGGCCTGGGCCTGGGCTTGAGCTTGAGCTTGAGCTTGGGCCTGGGCCTGGGCTTGAGCTTGAGCTTGAGCCTGGGCTTGAGCCTGCTGCTGCTGGAACTGGAGCTGTGCCATCTGTTGCTGCTGCTGAATCCTTGTCTGGTGCATCTGTACAGAGAGGGAATAAACATTGTTTGGATTTGTGGCTAAGGGTAAGATTTTCTGTTAGCATAGCATGTGTCATATATGATTTGGCTGTATATCATGCTGATGATGTATACTACAACCAAACTTAAATCCCTTTAGGCTCATCTCTCTTTTTCTTCTTACTGCATGGAATACCAGTGCAGTTCAATTGCATTTAAATTTATTTTGATATGCCAAGTTGTAACCTCAGTAGCTGGACTTCTGCAAAGTTGTAATTTTGGGGGTGTGTCGAGCTAAGCATACTTATTTAAATGCTTTGCTTCAACTAAAAGGTTACTGTCTGATGTATCCACCACTGCCTGACACCAACAACAGTCAGCCGATACAAATGTTCCTTCTTTATCAGAAATAACTAAAGTAATCAAGGGGTGTGTAAGAAAAATGTTATAACAAAATTAAGAAAGTTTATGTGACCTCCTTTTGGCTTTATTACCCGTCCAACCTTTGGGTGTCTTCTATGCAGAGTTTGAATCCTTTCAGATGTAATTACAGCCTTCGTGGCATAACTGTTATCGCTCCAAGTCTATCAGATTTCTTGGTTGTCTGCATTGCACATCCTTCTTAAAATATATCCAAAAGGTTTTCAATTATATTTAAGACGGGAAACTGAAAAAGCCATTGGCCCTAAAAAATGCTAGTACAAATAGTCTAGAAGCTCAGATAGATGTCTGCAACATCTGAGGCTTTTGAATGACTGGAATTAAGAAGTATGAGGATTGTGCAGAAATATGCCCTTGCCCAACCTTCATACAAATGAATGGATCTAAACAGGCCTCAAGAGTCCCTCAAAAAATATGGGATGTCTTGATCATAATCATATCAAATAATGTAACCAATTCTCTGTGAACTCTGCAGTTTTCGTGTTCTGAGGGATGTGGAAACTATCCCCAGCCCTTACTAAAGTAACCACTGTCCTATAACGTGTAACAGTGTGTTCAACGTGGTGCTTTAGGGTTGTTGTGTACCTGGTTCTGCTGCTGCTGGTTTTGAGCCTGCTGCTGTTGATTCTGGTGCTGCTGCTGGAGCTGTTGGTTTTGGTGGTGTTGCTGCTGCTGCATCTGCTGCACCCTCAGCTGCTGCTGCTGCACCTGAAACTGCTGTTGGATGGCAGCGTTCTGTTGCTGCTGCATGGCGTTCTGCTGCTGCTGCTGCTGAGCCTGCTGAAACTGCTGGAACTGCATGGACTGCTGCTGCTGTTGTTGCGCCTGTACAATCTGCTGCATCGGCCCTACTGCAGAGTGAGCAAGAGGAAGATGAAGAACTGGCCTGGTATAAAATTCACAGCCAGTCTAAGAAGAGCTTTAGTAATTCAAACATAAACAATGTGCCAAAGCTGAGACTGAAAGTAAGACCGGATCGGATGAAAAAATGCCATTTAGATGCAGCCAGCATCCACTGAACGCTCTGAGGATGTGCATTTACAGCAAACACACACCACATTGAGGAAACACTCACTGGCTTGTGGGTTTCCAGCCACCCCGGCCATGGCATGCTGGCCTATCTGCATCGGCCCTATGGCCCCCATGCCACCCACTGGCGCACCGGTGGGGCGAGGCCCCATGCCAATGGCGCCCGGGCCCCCTCCAACCCCTGTCAGGTTAGTCAGGGCATTCATGGCATCTAGCAGAAGGGTAGACAACAGATAATATTACGCAGCTCCAACATGCACGGCTGAAATCATAAACACTGAGTCTGGTAGTGACAGATCCAGCAGAGAACAGAACACAGCAAAGAAAAACTAAATTAAAGTGAGCCAGAGACAAAAGTCCACTTACCTGAACTTCCAAGGGCCTTCTTATCTGTAAATAAGCCACAAGTTATTATTACATGTACACAGAATACATTCTAAAAACTTTCCCAATAACACTACATGTCCACACATACATAATAATATCAACAATATTGTAATTTTCCCCTAAAGAACAGTACAAAAACTTATATTTAGCCTTTAGCCTTGAAGCTGCACTGTTCCATGTTTTTTAGTTGTGTGTGTGTTTTGTGTAATGGCAACAATGGATCAATCCATCCATCCCTACATCTAAATTAGAGATGGAACAGGTATTCATTTTCTAAGTTTGTTTTGTAGTCCCAGGTCTGATGATGAGAATGTATTGTTAATTTAATGAAAATGTATTTATTTAATTTAATGAAACATTTAATAAGAAAATAATTTAAGGAAAACAACTGTTAGTTGCAACCCTAGATCAAATGCTGGGGGTAACAGTAGCCAATTTACTTTAAAACAAATATTTAACCAAAACCTATTTGTTCCAAATACAGTAGGTCCTTATTTTAAACTTAAAGATCATCTGGCAGATATTGAGATCTTATGAGTGAGATTTTTGTCAGATCAGCTGATGATTTTAATAAAAGATGACTCCTGTCTCTGATGGGGTACAGAAACACTGACTGTGGAGAGTGCACATGCTCTTCGCTGAGCATAGAGGTTAAAAGCCTGACTTTGCTGAAAGTTCAGGCATTTCAAACAATTACTTTTAAAGATTCTAAACCCAGGTTTTGGGGAATGTACTGAAATAAGCATTGATATGACGGAAATAAATGTGATCTATCACACTCTCTGTGTGGATGAGCTGTCCCCAGCAATTGCTGAAACACAAACAAAGATGAGACGCTGTAATATCAACCATAAGTTACCAAAATCATAGTGTCAACCTGGGCATTATCATTTTACACATTGTCCCTGGTCAGTCCAATTATAACAAATCATCTCCATCACGCAGTAGGCAGTAAACTGCAAAAAGGCAACCGAGGACCGTTTGAGCATTGAGCATTGTTTCAGACACTTACGAATGTCTCTGAAGTGTATGATCAGCCTTGCCACCAATGATAGATACTCCTCCTTAAAAAATAAGATATAATAAAAGTGAGAAACATGTTATCATTACAAAAGAAAATAATAAAACTGCATCCTGAAAACACCTTCAGTACTTACTCTGGATTTGGCTTTGACATACACGTGGTTCTCCATGTCGGTGCTAGACTTTGTATGCACCGTTCCTGCCTTTCTCATTGCTTCTTCACTGGGAGAAAACACAAAAATCACAAACATTAATTTTCAAAAGGAAATACTCTTAATACCAAGCAACACTTTTTCAATTCACACATAAGATACATGTAAAAACCAAGTGACACTGATGAATGTTTTTGTACATTTTTTTTAAACAGATCTGAGATATTAACACTTTGATTATGTGTTGCAAACTTACCTATGTAAGTTCAAGGTTTATGTTTCTGTATTAAAATTACTTTAAAATCTTCTGGCAATAAACTGATTGACAATGATCTAGCAATAGACTCAAGTTGCACAGTTCTACTTTGTGAGTTTGTTTTCTATTAAATTAAAAATGAATACCTGGGTTTTGGACAGTTGTAGAGTCAAAATAAGATATTTGTGTGACTTAGACACAAATGTGTTCTTCAGGATGAAAAATGTTCAATGAAATTTTAGCTTTAAGTCTAATATACACAGTGTGTGTGTATCTATATCTATATCTATATCTATATCTATATATTCAGAAAAACAAATTGTGATTTCTGGTTCCAATGCATTGAAGCAAAGTTTATATTTAGGTACTGCTTGGGTGTAATTTTTATATAATCAAGAATTTGCTGCAGTATTTCTTGTTTTTATGTTTTTTTTTTACATATAATAGTACTCTACTAAATTTGTGAAGCAATACTGTATGTTTTGCCTCACTAAAAATACAATGTGGGCGTCACTAACATTAACAATTTATGTAAAAAAACAAAACAAAAAAAACAACAAATAACAAATAAATAAATAAACAACGCATCAATGTAACTGTCGGTTTCTCAATTATAGATTGGTGGTAATATTAACCGCGTGCTACTACGTGTGGTAGTATAGCTTTAAATGGAAAAAAAAATCTGAGACTGTTATTCAGACAAAATAGTTATTGGAAGACGTCATCTTGGGCTTTCGAAAACGATAAAACTAATTTATATTTAATAGTTAAAGATATGTTATAGAGAAAGCATCAAATGGAGGAAATGGGCAGAAGATAAATAAATGAATCGCTGTTTGAAGCCTCGAACATTAATGTAAGCGGTTGTCGCTAATGCTAATGAATCCATTTCTTTCCCATTTTCATTAGAATTCTCCCGCTGTTTGGTTTTTCATTACGCCGAATTCGAGAGTAGAACCAGGTCGTTGGCAACACACGCTGTGGTCAATTTGTGCTAAGTGTCCATTCTTAAAACTTGGTATTTATTTACCGACGTTTTGACGTGATGCTTTCCAGAAGAGCTAACGTTAGCTTAGCTTATGAGTAACTGAAAAAGAGAATGGAACTAGCTAAATACAGCGAAAACTAAAAATGTCTCACATCTGAGCCACGACTTTTTGTCGGAACTGAGGGCTCCTCCAGTCGCTGTCCGATCCGGGAACTTCCATCTCAGAAATGAATTGTTTTAATGAAACATTAGGTTTTCTGATCCTCCTCTTCTTCCGCTCTGAGCATAATGGCGATCAACGTCTCTGCGTGCGCACGCACGCATAGTTTTATACGTAGACGCCGGCCCATTTCCGTTATACGTCAACCTGGCCGCCATATTGAACCGGGCAAGGCTGGTACGTAAACAAATACACGTAAACAAATACAAAGAATCGTGGGAGTTCCGGCTTCTGAACGAAAAATGAGTACAGCGTTCACATTTGACCAATTTTGCTAATCCTTGTGCAGACGTCTCTATATAATTTATTATGCAGCTGCTGTACATTAAACGTATTTATAGTTTTATATAAAACAATAAATGGCCTTCACTTCAAAAAATGGCAAGTACAAATCAAATAGCATATATTAATATTACAAGTTGTCTTAAAATATTATGGCCCAAAAATCATAATATAGTTTGAGATCATTACAATCTAGCCACAGGGGTGCAAGCCAGTGACCTCTGTGCCAGTCCCAAGCCCGGATAAATAGAGAGGGTTGCGTCAGGAAGGGCATCCGGCGTAAAACTTGCCAAAAACAACCGTGTGAATCGTATATAGCAGGGGTCTCAAACTCAATTTACTTGGGGGCCGCTGGAGGCAGAGTCGGGGTGAGGTTGGGCCGCATCAGGTTTCCACAAGAAAAACGTTTAAATAATTTTAATCTTCTCAAATGTCTTTATTTTTTATTTTTAACACAAAATAATATGAAAAAATAAATAAACAAATTAGAAGAAAATAAATAAGAAATTAATAAGAAAATCAATCAATCAATCAGTAATAAGTAAATAAAATAATAATAATAATTATAATAATTAGGATTCAAATGTCTGTATTAACAGTTCTTTAAGCTTTCTTCTGAACATGAATTGTCCTGAACATAAGTGGAACATTGAAGAACATGAACTGCTCTTCTGAACATGGCCTCTCTTGCCTAATCTTGCTGCTAGAGAGCTGGCAGCGCTTCTTCTCGCATAACTGAGCCACATTTGGCTTGAGGGAGGAAGCAGTTGAGACCCTCAGTATGGCTTGAAGATGATCATCAGTAATTCTGCACCTGAACTTGGACTTGGAATTTTCAATCAAGTGTTTAGCCGACGCACAAAGAACGTCATTTCCTCAATATACGTCATTTCCGCAATGTACGTCATTTCCGTTCCGTGCCGTTCATAACAAACTCGCGGGCCGCACTAACATTAAACTTTAATAATAAGGTGGGGGCCACAAACTATCGGCCCGCGGGCCGCAATTAGCCCGCGGGCCGCGAGTCTGAGACCCCTGGTATATAGGAATTTCATACCGGATCGGTCGAGGCCCGGGTTAACAACGACCACCACCGGTGCTGTTAACCCACAGGGTGCCGGTGGAAATTGGACTACTGTTGGTCGAAGAAGGAGAGGAGGCAGAAGGATTCGTGGACAGAGAGAGAAGAGGAAAGGCAGGAGCACAGATCTGAGAGTAGGGACTCTTAATGTTGGCATAATGACAGGGAAAGGTAGAGAGCTGGCAGACATGATGGAGAGAAGGAAGGTAGATGTACTGTGTGTGCAGGAGACAAGGTGGAAGGGTCGCAAAGCACGTAGTATTGGAGGAGGATACAAACCGTTCTACCATGATGTGGATAGGAAGAGAAACAGGTTAGGAGTGATCCTGAAGGGAGTTTGTTAAAAATGTTCTGAAGGTGAAAAGAGTCTCAGACAGGGTGATGAGCCTAAAGCTAGAAATGGAAGGGGTGATGGTGAACGTAGTCAGTGGGTATGCTCCACAAGTTGGCTGTGAGTTAGAAGAGAAGGAGAGATTCTGGAGTGAGTTTGATGAGGTCATAGAGAGTATCCCCAGAGGAGAGAGACTAGTTGTTGGAGTAGACGTCAATGGGCATGTTGGTGAGGGGAACAGAGGTGAAGAGGCGAGTGCAGGCAGGTTGGAGTGGGTGGAGGAAAGTGTCAGGAGTGTTGTGTGACAGAAGAGTGTCAGCAAGACTCAAAGGAAAGGTGTACAGGACAGTGGTGAGACCAGCTCTGCTCTATGGGCCAGAGACAGTAGCAGTGAGAAAGAGACAAGAGGCAGAGATGGAAGCAGCAGAGATGAAGAAGTTGAGGTTCTCCTTAGGAGTGGCAAGGTTGGAAAGAATTAGGAACAAGCTCATCAGAGGGACGGCGCACGTTGCTTGTGTTAGCAACAAAGTCAGAGAGGCCAGATTGAGATGGTTTGGACATGTGCAAGATGCACTGTTGGTCATAAGTGTAGATCTGGATGAGGGGGTTCGAGCATTTGACCTATAGATCTTAAACCTGGATTCTCACAGGTCCTACTTGAAGATATGATGAGGCTCTTAATGTCTCAATATCCCAACCCTGCTGCACCTTTTTAGAAGGTCTGTTGAAAATCTATAAAGAGATTTCTTAAAAACATTTTCTTGACTGGTCCTGTACAAAGGATGAATTCAATTCAATTCAATTCAACTTTATTTATATAGCGCCAATTTACAACAAGGTCAACTCAAGGTACTTTAGATAATAAAGTCAAGACTATACAAACATTTAGAGAAAACCCAACAAATCAGAAAGAGCAAGCCATAGGCAACAGTGGAGAAGAAAAACTCCCTTTACCGGAAGAAACCTCCAGCAGAACCAGGCTCAGGGTTGGCGGCCATCTGCCTTGACTGGTTGGGTTGAGTGGAAAGTGGAGAGAGAAAAGAACAGAGCAACAAAAGCAACAACAAAACATTGGGCAGGTTAGTCGGACCAGTAGCTGCGCATGGGAGGACACACAGCGCCAAATCCGGGGACACCTGAAGACAGGGACAGAGAGAGGGGGACAGAGAGGGAGAAAGACGACTACGGGACAAAGAAGACACAGAGTTAATGTCATACAGTGGTGACATTATAGATGTGGGGTGATAGGAGAGAATGAAGAGAAGAGGAAAGTGGCTTAGTGCAGAGTCCCCCAGCAGTCTAAGCCTATAGCAGCATGACTATAACCAACTATAAGCTTTGGTGAAGAGGAGCATTTAGTCGAGACCAATGCAGACCATCAATATGGTACAACATTTTACATTTAGTCATTTGGCAGACGCTTTTATCCAAAACGACTTGAAGAGTAATTTGGTAAACACCCACACACAATGGCAATGGCTGCCATGCAAGGTATATGTACTGAAATAAGCATTGATATGACGGAAATAAATGTGATCTATCACACTCTCTGTGTGGATGAGCTGTCCCCAGCCATTGCTGAAACACAAACAAAGATGAGAGGCTGTAATATCAACCATAAGTTACCAAAATCATAGTGTCAACCTGGGCATTATAATTTTACACATTGTCCCTGGTCAGTCCAATTATAACAAATCATCTCCATCACGCAGTAGGCAGTAAACTGCAAAAAGGTAACCGAGGACCGATTGAGCATTGAGCATTGTTTCAGACACTTACAAATGTCTCTGAAGTGTATGATCAGCCTTGCCACCAATGATAGATACTCCTCCTTAAAAAATAAGATATAATAAAAGTGAAAAACATGTTATCATTACAAAAGAAAATTCAGTAATAATAAAAATAATAAAACTGCATCCTGAAAACACCTTCAGTACTTACTCTGGATTTGGCTTTGACATACACGTCGTTCTCCATGTCAGTGCTAGACTTTGTATGCACCGTTCCTGCCTTTCTCATTGCTTCTTCACTGGGAGAAAAAACAAAAATCACAAACATTAATTTTCAAAAGGAAATACTCTTAATACCAAGCAACACTTTTTCAATTCACACATAAGATACATGTAAAAACCAAGTGACACTGATGAATGTTTTTGTACATTTTTTTTAAACAGATCTGAGATATTAACACTTTGATTATGTGTTGCAAACTTACCTATGTAAGTTCAAGGTTTATGTTTCTGTAATAAAATTACTTTTAAATCTTCTGGCAATAAACTGATTGACAATGATCTAGCAATAGACTCAAGTTGCACAGTTCTACTTTTTGAGTTTGTTTTCTATTATATTAAAAATGAATACCTGGGTTTTGGACAGGTGTAGAGTCAAAATAAGATATTTGTGTGACTTAGACACAAATGTGTTCTTCAGGATGAAAA